>CAIGQZ010001345.1:22865035-22908728 GCA_903798205.1 Danio tinwini | reverse complement strand
GCAGCTTTATTATAAAATGGGATGGTCGTACAGGCAAGGGTAAACAGGAGCACAGAGAACAACAGAGAAAATCCAAAGAGTAATCTAGATAACAGGCAATGGTCAGGGCAGGCAGAGAACGGTCAAAAACACCGTAAACAGTCCAGAGATTATAACCCAGACAGGTTAACACAAGTAAACGCTTTGAAATGCACATAAACAGTAATAAGACTCAGCAATAGGTATGCAGGAGTATGGCGTTTATATAGGGAGTATGGTGATCGCAAGAGCTTAGGTTTGCTCTAGACATTGGTGGGGACGGCTGAAAAAATTTGAAAAAAGTTCCTTTGCCCACCTTTTTTTTTTTGCTGCCACCATCCTCACTAGTGTGGACACCTCACACACCTTAATCTTGCACGGAAAAATTTCCCTGCGCAGTTTTGGCACTATTTCATCTGAATGCAGCTACAGCCTCTCATATGACAGCAGGGAAGGGCACAGCCTATCACAATGTTCATATGTGTTTTGGGCCAGCACGACTCAAGGAGAGAACATGATTTAACCCTTTCTGCATGTCTAGATTAATACTGACAGCATGCTTTTTTTAAGCCAATTAAATTATTGGTGGGGACATTTCAATATTTATATAGCCCATTTTATCGTGTATGGCCATACACAGAAAGCGGTGAGGGGGAGGGTTGTCTCTCCACACCAGCACCTGTGTGTAAGCATCCACATGGATGATGCGACGGCAGCCACAGAACAACAGCACCAGTGCGTTTACCACATACCAGCTATTGGTGGATTGGAGAGACAGTGATAGAGCCAGTTCGGTGTAAGGGGATGATTGGGAGGCCATGATGGATATGGGCCGATGGAGGGAATTTGGCCAGGACAGCGGGGTTACACTGCTACTCTTTACGAGAAGTGCCATGGGATTTTTAATGACCACAGAGAGTCAGAATCTCGGTTTAACGTCTCATCCGAAAGACAGCGCCCACTGACAGTATAGTGTCCCTTTCACTATACTGGGGCATTAGGACTCACACAGACCACAGGTTGAGCACCCCCTGCTGGCCTCTCTAACACCACTTCCAACAGCAACCTAGTATTCCCATGTGGTCTCCCATTCAGGTACTGACCAGGCTTGGACTGCAGGGTGATATGGATGTGGCAAATCTACACCCCTGGGTGAGTGTAAACGATATGCAGCTGTGTGTGCCAGTCTAGACTGTTTACAGCTGTAGTGGGTGTTGATTGGCGCAAAGACTCATGGCAGTTGTAATCCATGTAAATAACCGATAACAGCTCTGTTATGACTTTAATGGGCACTCCAGCTAATAATCACAACATATAAATTGTTTTATTTTTTTTATTATTTATATATAATCATATAATAACACACATGATAACATACAGTATGTAAAAATACACAAATATGAGTATTTTTGAATAATTGTTTGTATAACTTGAAATATATTTTATATATATATAAGAAATTATATTTAAAATAAAAAATATTAATATAAAAAATTTAATAAAAAATATTTATAAGAAATACAAATATGCACATATAAAATACACATATAGCTTTGTATTATATTATATTATATATTTTTGCCTATTACAGTGGCAGTTAAGAACAGATTTCGCAATGTATACTTTTTGTTTACCCTTTTAAACAATAAATAAATATTTTTTTTAATGTTACATGCTATAATTAGGCAAATACATTTTAAATGCTTTTAAATACATGTTTTAAATATATTTGCATTATTAAAATATATGAATTATTTTGTGGGAAAAAAGTCAAATATATTTTATTTTTGCGTAACTTTTGTACATTTGAAAGTATATTTAAAATATATATGGGAAAGTATGTATATTTTTTACTGTATGTTGTGAATGGCTTCGAGTGTACTTGTCTTTTTTTTCATCTTTTCTGCAGTTTGTGTCTGTGTCCGTCTTTCATCAGATTACAGCAAATGGATCTGAGTGTTTCTGTCTGTGTTTCTGTCTCTCTCCAACAAATGATTATTCAGAGGCCATACATTAGTCTGAGGACATGATGGCTGTGCTATTACTCTGTTCCTCTGCTGTAAATAAGTGTCACTCTCTTGTCCACACAGAGGAGGAAAGCGTGGACTTCATCATCATCTCCAGCACTGGACAGAGCTGGCATTTTGAAGCCCAGAGTCAGGAGGACAGGGACGCCTGGGTTCAGGCCATTGAGAGCCAGATCCTGGCCAGTCTGCAGAGCTGCGAGAGCAGAAATAAGGTAAGGAGGACAGCAAAATCTGTCTGTCAGTAATTGCATTCACTTATTTTAATGCACATTTTGGAATATCACATTAAAAAATGCTTGATGGAAATGACAAGGTGTGCATAAATATTGAAAATGCAACTGATAAGGGATTTTAAAAAATTGGAGGGGAAGGGGGGATGGGGGTTGAGCTCATTAAGCAGATATGTTTTCACTTAATGTTGATCTTGTTATTTTTTATTTTTGAAGACAAGTCATTTTGCTTTTTATTTCAAGTAATAATTCTTTATTTTATAATCTTCAGATAAAAAATATAAAAAAAATAATCATTTTTGCAGTGCAGGAAAGTCTTCTAAAGATTTACAATACAAGCATTCCAACTTTTGTTTTGAAACACTCTTGCTTTTTATGTGCAATATGGATCATAACATGTATTCATTTTTTTGTTCAATAGAAATACTGAATATAATTATGTATAAATATATTGCTGAATTAAGATTAAGAGACAACATGAAAATTTGTTATTTTAGTTAGTAAATTTATATATAAATATAAGTGCTGGACAAAGGTTAATCGCAATTAATCCCATCCAAAATAAAAGTTTGTTTTGACATAATATTCATTCATTCATTTTCTTTTCGGCTCAGTCTCTTTATTAATCAGGGGTCACCACAGTGAAATGAACCGCCAACTTATCCAGCATATGTTTTACAGTTGCAATCAGAATTATTGAACCCCCTTTGATTTTTTTTTTCTTTTTTAAATATTTCCCAAATGATGCTTAACAGAGCAAGGAAATTTTCACAGTATGTCTGATAATATTTTTTTCTTCTAGAGAAAGTCTTATTTGTTTTATTTTGGCTAGAATAAAAGCAGTCTTTAATTATTAAAACCCATTTTAAGGTCAAAATTAATAACCCCTTTAAGCTATTTATTTTTTCCATAGTCTACAGAACAAACCATCATTATACAATAACTTGCCTAATTACCCTAACCTGCCTAGTTAACCTAATTAACCTAGTTAAGCCTTAAAATGTCACTTTAAGCTGTATAGAAGTGTCTTGAAAAATATCTAGTCAAATATTATTTACTGTCATCATGGCAAAGATAAAATAAATTAGTTATTAGGGATGAGTTATTAAAACTATTATGTTTAGAAATGTGTTGAAAAAATCTTCTCTCCGTTAAACAGAAATTGGGGAAAAAAATAAACAGGGGGGCTAATTAATCAGGGGGTTGAATAATTCTGATTGCAACTGTACGCAGCAGATGCCCTTACAGCCACAACCCAATACTGGGAAACACCCATACACTCTTGCATTTACACACATACACTACAGCCAATTTAGCTTATTCAATTCACCTATGGCTTTGGACTGTGGGGGAAACCGAAGCACCCGGAAGAAATTCACGCAAATATGGGGAGAACATGCAAACTTTACACAGAAATGCCAATTGACCCAGCCAGTGCTCGAACAGTGAGGCGATTGTGCTACTCACTGCGCCACCGTGACAACTAGACAAAATATATGTATATGTGTTATTTATATTTACTATGCACTGATGTAATAATGTAATACACACACATGCATAAAAACAAAACCTAATCAAAGCTATTTATTACATAGATATTTAAATTTATAAATAATTTGTATCATACATATATTTTTTATAAAGAAATACAACTTTTCTCAAATATATGCATGCATTTATATATACATAATAAACACACACATATAATATTCATTCATTCATTTTCTTTTCGGCTTAGTCCCTTTATTAATCAGGGGTCGTCACAGTGAAATAAACCGCCAACTTATCCAGCATATGTTTTACACAGCGGATGCCCTTCCAGCTGCAACCCATCACTGGGAAGCACCTATACACTCTCATTCACACAGATACAGTTCGGACAATTAGCTTACCTAATTCACCTATAGCGCTTGTCTTTAGACTTGTGGGGGAGAAACTCCACACAGAAATGCCAACTGACCCAGCCGAAGCTCAAACCAGTGACATTCATGCTGTGAGGCGACAGCATATATTATGTCAAAACAAATTTTTATTTTGGATGCGGCATGGGACAATAACCATTTTCAAGGTATACCGTGGTTTGGAAAAGTTTTTAAAAGCTTTTAAAACCGCCAAAATTTTATGTAATACCGTTCCTAAGGTATGTGTAAGATTTTTTTATTTACTTTTTTTAGGACAACAGTATTTTCAGTAGAAAAAAATCCAAAAAAAAAATAGTTTTAAATTGTAAAGAAATCAGAGTTTTTAAAACTAATGAAGACAGCAGAAGTCAATGATTCATTTGTATTGTTTAGCCTGACATGTTTACTGCTCCAAACTATTATAAATCTTTCAAAAAATAAAATATATTGTTTTCAAAGGAGAAAAAATTAAGTTTTTTACCCAGACATTTAAAAATAACATATTTTAGAGCAGTAATCACAATACCATGATATTGTGAAACCGTGATATTTTAATTCAAGGTTATCATACCGAATCTTATACCTATACCCATGCCTAATATATATATGCACCAAAAACGGAGTGACTTTAATTCTGACATATTTTTTTCTGGAGAAAATTTGTACTTTTGCTTCTCAAGTAAACGAAAGAATATTTACACAGTTGTACAGAGAAAGATGAGTAAAATAAATAAAAAAAACATACTTTTTATTTATTTATTTATTTTACAGTGTAATATAAATAAAATGTAATATAAAGTAAATCTCAGTGTCCCAATGATGTTGTATCTCGAAATGCCTCATGGATTAAAGGGATAGTTCACACAAAAAATAAAATTTCCACAAATTTACTCACACTCACACTTTAGATTTTTTTTCTGTTGAACAAAACTTTCTGTTGAACATTTATAAATTTATTGTTGAAGGGATAGTTCATCCAAAAATGAAAATTCTGTCATCATTTTCCAAACCTGTTTCTTGCTTCTGTTGAACACAAAGGAAGATATTCTGAAGAATGTTGGAAAACATTCCATAGTGGTATAAAACTACTACTGAAGTCAACTGCTGCTGCTTTCCAACATTCTTCTTCTTCTTCCTTTGTGTTCAACAGAAGCAAGAAACAGGTTTGGAAAATGATGACAGAATTTTCATTTTTAGATGAACTATCCCTTCAACAATAATTTTATAAATGTACCCTCCTTTTAGGCAGCACCAAAAACACATTTTCGTGTGTGTCTCTTTAAATGCAAATGAGCTTCTGCTTCCCACCACATTTCCAAATGAGGGTGAAGCCTGCTCTTGCCTCAGTTACTTTAACAACGAACAAAGAAAACATGCATGCTGCTTTATCCTACATACAAAAAACATATTAACCAGCAACATACCTGACATACTACAAAATAATGGACTTAATTTTCATCTTTCAGGCTCGAAGGAACAGCCAAAGTGAAGCTGTTGCCCTGCAGGCCATTCGAAACGCCAAAGGGAACGACCTCTGTGTGGACTGTGCAGCACCAAGTAAGCCTGTCCTGTATTATGACAACGTAATCAACAAAAAGCATAGGTTTAGATTTTTGTCATTGAAGCTGTGGTCTCCTTACAGATCCAACATGGGCAAGTCTTAATCTGGGTGCTCTAATCTGCATTGAGTGTTCAGGGATACATCGAAACCTGGGAACGCATCTGTCCCGCGTGCGCTCGCTAGACCTGGACGTCTGGCCCAGTGAGCTCACTAAAGTGCTTTCGGCTATAGGAAACCACATGGCCAACAATATTTGGGAGACATGTACCCAAGGGTGCCAGAAGTTGACGCCAGAAGCAACGAGGTGAGGTTGTCAGTAAAATCAGTACAAAAATAAATAAATATTGCATAAACTTTCTGTAAAATTAAATATTTTTTGTAAAGCATGCACAGTTAAGTGGAAGAGAATATGCCTAAAATAATAATAGCAAGGCCTGTCTATAAAAAAAAATGTAATATACTTTTGATGAAATATTTAAGGTTGGTTGGCTTTTGTATTACATAGCCCCTAATGTGCATTATAAAAGGTCCTATTTTGGTTTTGGGGGTCTCCAACAACAAGCTGATATGCATGCAAGGTCAAAAAACACTTTCATAGTCTTGTAATATGCATTTATTTTTTCTTAATTACTAATGACTCCCATATAATTTGTTTTAGCGATTCATTTGTTTCCAAACCACTCGTTTGCATGAGGCTAATCTGCGGTGACCCAGAGAGCACAGAGCACAGAGTACATGTGTGAGGCCAATAAGGAGTGCATTAAAGCAATGCAGTTAAACACCAGCATATTACATATTACTCTACTCTTAACGCTAACCCCAAGTAATAACAACAACACATATTCAGTATTAATCCACACTGTGCCAAAAGTTGTGAGAAACGCCATGCGTGTGAGAAACAGCTGATAGTGGCCATAGCAACAAACAGCAGGAGATTGCGAGCATAAAACACATTTAAATCGGTAAAGGAAGAAGCACACATCACATTTTCAACATGGTTTTAAACACAATATGTTAAATAGCCCATAAAGATTTAACCTGAGAGATGCATTACAAGCCGCGCGGTGTGATTTTAAGTTACAATAGACAATTTACCACATATTTTGCAAACACCAGAAAATGAGGCTACCATTTGAATCACACTTACAGGTTATGTAGGAAGGAGGAACACTTACAGGATCTGGAGGAAAAAGAAACTGGTCCATATAAACTGTGTAACAGTTACTAACAAAGTCCCGTACATTAAGGCCTAATCCCAATTCTATTTTTGTACCCCTACCCCTTCCCCTTGGCCCTTACAACCGAGGGTTAAGGGGAAGGGCTTCAAAACTTACCCCTAAGAATTGGGACAGCACTTCAACACCTGCACACGTCATCATACGTCATCGCGATCTCTTGCTTCATATGAGATCAGACGATGGCGACTGCTGTAGTTATTCCAGTTGTGTTGTTTTTTGGTATTTATCTTCAGGAAATCACTGAAGGCCTATATTATGTTATCATGACGATCTAATGTGGAAATAAGATCGTAACTGTACTGTGTATTTACACAGTGGCCGTATTCAACTATGTAAACGCACAAAAACAACATTAACATTATAGCAGACACTGTAAAAAGCTCATTCTCAGCCACTAGACTTTTCTGACAGGGTATTCGAGTATCACAGAGTGTCAGAATGTTGTGGGACTGCTGTACAGGAGTTATGATTATGGATTATAGATCACGAAATTTAGCTGTTTTTTTCCTATTTTTTTTAAGCGTGACGGTAAAACACGAACACAGTTATGAATATATTAAAACATGTGTTTGTTTGTCGAAAAAATTCGTAATAATGGCAAAAAATACTAATTTGTGGATCTCCTTACTTCCGGGTTCAGCAATACAGCTGCCGTTGTAGCTGGTGTATTCTGGGAAATTTTCTTACCCCTTGGTTCCGAGTGTGCTCCTGAAAAATCTTCGTTCGAAGGGGTGTATACCCCATTGCCCTTAGCCCTACGCCTTCAAGCTTAAGAGAATTGGGACACCACTACCCCTTGACGTGAACGCGCAAAATGCAGGGTAGGGGTAAGGGGAAGGGCTAAGGGGTAGAATTGGGATTGGGCCTAACAGTCTTTGCTGATCCCTCCTTTAATAACAAATGGCTGGCAAATCTCACGCTGCATGGTAGGTTATTATATCAATCATCAGAAAAATGACAGGAACAAACACAGCACACGGTTGGCTATACTGTGGTGTTGTTGTGAAAATTAACTTTAACCCTTTATTCCCCACAGCCGCATGTCTGGCCCTCTCTCAGAGATAGTAAAATTTGCGTCATGATCAGTCCCATGATCCCTTACACTCTGCTAGTGTCTGAAGGGAAAGGCACATTCACGTTTTACCGGATCCGGTAGATCATACTTGGTATTGTTTCGTGTCAACGTCGATACGAACAAGCAAAAGATCCAGACGAACGACGGATCATTTAAACGACTCTGAGTCAAATTTTTTTATTAAAAAATCTATAGTTTTAAACACGTTGCATTTGCAGATTTAACCCTCAGCTAGATGTTTTCATTCACTTAGTGCTGTGTTACACACTGCATGGAAGGTAGTTTTCAAAAACCCATAATAGGGGCTCTTTAATAATTTATTATGGTTATGATTCTTCTTATTATTATTATTTCATTGTTTTCTTTTGTGTTTTAAAATCTATTTCATAATTAAAATAAAATAAAATACATTTTTTGTTGAAAAAATTGAGGTTGGTTTAGTTATTTAAATGTATTAATGATTTATTATAATTTTATTATAATTATATTATTATTATTATTATTAATATTTAATTGTTTTCTGTTATGTTTTTAAATTTATTTAATCATTAAATTAAATTAAAATAAAATAAATTTTTTGTAAAAAAAAATTGAGGTTGGTTTAGTTAGTTAAATTTATTAATAGTTTATTATTATTATTATTTCATTGTTTTCTTTTGTTTTAAATTCTATTTAATCATTAAAATAAAAAAATACATTTTGTTAAAAAAAATTGGTCGATTTGGTTATTTAAATTGATTAATTGCCGGCAGCTAGCTCTCTGCAACTCTCACATAGTCGCCCACTGAAGCTAAGCAGGGCTGTCAGTACCTGGATGGAAGACTGCATGGGAAAGCTACGTTGCTGCCGATAGTGGTGTTAGTGAGGCCAGCAGGGGGCACCCAACCTGCGGTCTGTCTGGATCCTAATGCCCCAGTATAGTGATGGGGACTCAATACTGCTCAGTGAGCACCATCCTTCGGATGAGATGTTAAACCGAGGTCCTGACTCTCTGTGGTCATGAAAGATCCTAGGATGTCCTTCGAAAAAGAGTAGGGGTTTAACACTGGCATCCTGGCCAAATCTGCCCACTGGCCTCTGTCCATCATGGTCTCCTAACCCTCCCCATGTCATAATTGATAGGCTTCATCACTCTGTCTCCTCTCCACCAATCAGCTGGTGTGTTGTGTGTGGTCTGGCGCAAAATGGCTGCCGTCGCGTCATCCAGGTGGATGCTGCACACTGGTGGTGGATGAGGAAATTCCCCTCAATGTGTAAAAGCGCTTGAATGAGTGCCCAGAAAAGCACTATATAAATGTAAGGAATTATTATTATTATTATTATTATTAATATTTTTTTATTATTATTTAATTGTTTTCTGTTGTTTTAAAATCTATTTAATTAAAAAAAATTATTAAATACATAAATACACAAAATACATAAAAAACATAAACATAAAATAAAATACATTTTTGTTGGAATAACTGAGGTTGGTTTGATCATTTAAATTTATTAATGATATATAATAATTTTATAATAATTTTATTATTATTATTTAATTGTTTTCTGTTATGTTTTAAAATCTATTTATCATTAAAATAAAATTTAATTAAATACATTTTTGTTGGAAAATTTGAGGTTAGTTTAATTATTTTAATTTATTAATGATTTATTATAATTTTATTATCATTATTTAATTGTTTTCTGTTATGTTTTAAAATATATTTAATAAAATAAAGTACTTTTTGTTGGAAAAATTGGGATTAGTTTTATTATTTGAATTTATTAATGATTTCTTATACTTTTATTATCATTTAATTATTTTTTTGTTATTGTTTTAAAATCTATTTTATCTTTAAAATAAAATAAAATACATTTTTTGTTGGAAAAATTGAGGAAAGCTTGTGGAAAAATATATTATGATTTATTAGAATGTTGTTATTATTATTATTATATTATTTTCTGTAATGTTTTAAAATCTATTTAATCATTAAATAATTGACTCATGTGATGGCAAAACTGGCTTTTCTCTCTCACATGATCTTTCAGAAATCAATATGCTAATATGTATATTAATTTGCTGCACAAGTTCTGCTTGATACACTTGATAGAAACTGTGATATATTATTTCAACATTTGTGATAAACAGAATGTTGAAAATACTTTAATAGAAAAAAAATCAAAAACAGAATTTAATGCATCCTTGTTAGATAGTATTCATTTCATTAAAATTATTGTACTGACCTCAAATATTTGAAGAACACTAAGATAAAATAAATGAAATCAAATTAATTGATCAAAAACCAAAAATAAGCTAATGTGGTTCGCCACTCCGATAATTATTTTGCCTTTATTTTGTGTTTGTCTCAGAGAGCAGAGGGAATCGTGGATCCGTGCCAAATACGAACAGCGGGCGTTTGTGTCGCCCTTGCCTGCTCAGTGTTCAGAGGACACAATGTCCACTTGGTTGCTTAAAGCAGTCATCAACAGGGATCTTCCCAATCTTCTGCTGCTCCTCGCGCACAGCACCAAGGAGCTGATTAACATCCCACCGGAAGGAGCAGGACAGCAGCATCACAGCGCCTTACATGCGGCCTGCCAGCTGGGAGACGTGGTCATGACACAGCTGCTGGTCTGGGTGAGCTACAGAGACTCTGTTTACAGCTTCTGTTTACACATACTTTTCTTTTTCAGTCCAGTCACAAGTGAGCGGAATCTATTGCATTCTGGAATTTATAGCATGAATCTATTGCATGAATCTGAAATGTTTTGAGCTGGTCCGCTTTCGACCACTGCCGGAGGAATAAAAAAAAATGTGATAGATTACAGTCTTCATCAATTCTGTCATATACAGTTGAAGTCAAAATTATTCGCCCTCCCGTGATTTTATTTATTTTTTTCAAATGTTTCCCAAATTATGTTATGAAAGCAAGGCATTTTTCACAGTATTTGCCATAATATTTTTTCTTCTGGTGAAAGTCTTATTTGTTTTATTTCGGCTAGAATAAAACAAGTTTAACATTTAAAAAAAAAACATTAAAAGATCAATATTATTAGCCCCCTTAAGCAAAAAATATTTTCGATTGTCTTCTGAACAAATCATCATTATATAATGACTTGCCTAATTACCCGAACTTGCCTAATTAACCTAGTTAAGTCTTTAAACGTCACTGTAAGCTGAATACCAGTATCTTGAAAAATATCTAGTCAAATATTATGTGCTGTCATCATAGTAAAGATAAAAGAAATCAGGTATTACCAATTAGTTATTAAAGCTATTATGTTTAGAAATGTGCTAATGAACGAAAATATGCAGAAAGGCTAATAATTCAGGAGGCCTAATAATTCTCACTTCAACTGTAGCTGTTTGTAAAATCGGCTTTAGCGGCCATTCACACAGAATTTTTACATTCCAATAAACTGCTTGTGCATTGTTTTTTTGATAACATGCGCTTGACAGATATGCGTGACTGTTACACTCCAGTTTTGTCTATTTCAAAGTGCCACGCACTTTAGTGCTGCATTATTAAGATGCTGTGTAAAGTTAACAAAAATTGCAGCGGCATTCACAAATGTCAGTTCCAAAGTAGTTGACCAATCAGGAAGCAGGACAAGCATTTAAGTTTACAGATTTACAGTAGCAAGTTGCCATAACAACTGTTTTATTTGATGTTAAAGGTTCAAGACACCCAAGAGTACTTTTTTTTTTATTTTAAGAGTGATTCTGGTGGGCCCCAAAACAGCGTGGGCCCTAAGAATCATCCTTACTTTCCCCTGGGGGCAGGATCAAAATCAGTGATGTAGCGTGCATTTGCTAGTAGAGTGATGACCCATCGATTCTCATTATTATTCATAGCTGAGATTTCTTATCCTTTGAGAAGAGCTTGCTTCTTAATTATTCAGGTGCATTCTGACTATGGACAGACCACAGACCCGCGCACAACATTTAGCTGTTCATGAAGGCTTTTATGTGACTGATTTTATCTACGGAGTTTGTTGCATGGCTTTCTCCGTGATGCTGTCCGGTCTACTGATACAGCCAACCTGTTTGTGTGCAGCAAGCATTTTTGTCGGGAGAGCTGTATGAGAATTGAAGAATGACGGTTTTGGTTATTTATCAGTTGAGTTTGTTACCATTCAGACACATCGCAGTGCTGCCATGTTTGCCTATGTTTATAATCCCCCAGATTACCAGCAGGGTTAATGGTTGGAATTGATATGGAAAGAGAACTGCTTATCCACTGTGTCCAGGGATTTAGGTGGAGACATTAATATTAATACAGGGTGTCTGCGGGGTCTTAAAAAGTATTAAAAGTTGATCAATCAATCATGAGAAAATTAAGGCCCTTAAAAAGTATTAAAAAGTCTTAATCCCCTTTTTACGAGGTCTTAAATTTTGTTCAAGCATTGTCCAAAGTGTTTGACTCCAAAAAAGCATAAATATATTTACTTTCTATCTAATATTAACAACGGCGTGCTCGATCCACGCATTTGGTTCGGACCGAGGCGCGTCCGACCATACATGCGGGTGATGTCACGTAGTTTGCGACAAACACGAGAAGGTGATGTGACGCTCTCCACATGTAGCAAAACCATAGAGCGGCAAAATGGGAATATTTAAGTTTGCGGACTTCTGGTTGGAGAAAGACTAGTTTAAACAGTGGCTGTAGCCTGTCGCTAAATCCGCCTAATGTATTCCTTTAAGCTTTGTTTTTTTCTGAGCTTATCTGAGTTCTGTTGCATGGTTGTGCTCCATATATTTATTTAACTACAACTGAAGAGTTCAGATGCAAAAACCTCTAAATGCCATCAGACATTTTCTCCTAAAATGAGCATTTTTCTCAGCCTCCTATGTTTATATTCAAGTGATTCACTTTAAAGGCAATAAAATAACTTATTCATCACTATAAAAGTTACATTTCTGAGCCTTCACACAAGAGTCCGAAAAAAATGCTAATTTTAGAAGAAAATATCAAACAGCATTTGGAGGTTTTTGCATCTAAACTCTTCAAGTGTTTAACAACTGTTTATCACGTTAAAGGTTTTTATACTGACTAGAACTTGAAGTGGCGATGAGGTCTTAAAATATTCTGAGAAGGTCTTTAAAAAGTCTTAAAAAGGTATTGAAATTATCGTTAGGGTTACTCTGTAATATTAATAAGTCCTCCTCATTTATAGTGTTCATATAAACACAATTAACTTTATACAGATAAAACAAATTGTGGTTATATATTATATGAAGTTACGAATAGCCTATTGTAGAGGTAACAGGGCATTAAACTACTTACTGTTTATTGCTTTGCATTTTAACTTTGTAAACTATAAAATCAAGCATCTCCTTATGTTTTGTATCAGATTTATTTATTTTTGTCCTGAGCTGGTGAGCCAACTGACAAAAGCCCTTCTTTTTCCTCTGCTTTGCTGGCCCCACCCACTCCTCCCTCGCTCTCAGCGATCCACGTCCATCTCACAGCAATTTTTTGAAAAAATTCCAAGGTAGACTTGAACTAAAACAGGGGGGTTTCATGGCCCTTTAACATGGCGGAGGAAGTTTAAAAAATAAAAAATAAAAAAAAAACTTCCTGAGAACACTGACTGCGTATAATATTGCATACTTCCATACTATGTAGTATGCTAAAAACAGTATGCAAGTCGAGTAGTTCAATTCATAGTAAATTCAAAGTACTTGAAAAACAGTAGGCAAGAAGTGTCTGGATGAACTACTACTTCCGGCAAGATTCTGACGTGTGCATCTGGGTGCCACTCTGATGCCATGCGAAAGAATTCATGAATGGGAGTGAAGGGACACAGCTGACACAGGTTCAGTAGGTCATGTAATAATGACAAATGGAGGATGTAGTATGAACAAATTCCGTTCCTACTACTCACATTCATACTATATAGAACATACTTATTTAAATCGTCACATAGTAAATTCAAATTCAGATGTAGTAGCTACTAGTAGGTGATTTTGGATGCAGCCTTTGTCTTGTATTTTTTTATGCAAAGACATGTTTTGTGTAAATGGATTTGTGCTGTTAGAGCGCATGTGCGTGTGGCATCACCAGTCTGTTATGGGATCAAAATCTCGCCAAACAGATTGAAAAATAATATGCGCAAATCAAAAAAATTACATTGCATGTAAAATTATAACACAAAAGCAAAAACTAAATGCAGAATAAGAAACAACGAGGTTGCATACTGAAAGATAATAAGCATAAATCAACAATTTTATTAATTAAATTAAATTACATTGCACAAAATAGCTTTTCCGTGCATATTTGAGTGTTTTGTGTGCTTACGGTCTTTAGCGTTCGCCCTTGTTCTCACATCCTGTACTTGCATTTCCAAAAAAGCTATCCGAGTTTGGTTTAAATCACAGGTGGGCTTTAGAGTCATCATTGATCCACTAGTTGAGATGGACCCTTTTCACATTTCCGGGTTTCTCAGTAGCAGAAGTCATCATAGTTGGGTAAACTTAGAGCGCAGTGAATAGGAGAGTACAACTAATAATTTTTACAATCTTATTTGCTGAAATGATAAATAAAAAAACTCCACGGTGGTGTTATCAAAACTTTCAGAAAAAGGAAATAAACTGTGAGAGCCTGATGATGGCAGCCAGAGGAGAGAATAACGTCAGATTTACTCTCAGCCCCATAGACGCTTCATTAGATTTCATTATATGTAATTTGACGCAAAGATGATATAATACATTCATAAATACATAGAAATGTTCACGTTTTAAAAAATCTGAAAATTAAAAACATTCAAGGATTTAAGAATATGATGAGCATTAAACTCTAATCAATCAGACGAAGTGGAGAGTGGACGTCACTTTAATGCAGCTTGTGGCTGCTAAGTGTGGCAGGCATTTGCATTTGTTTCAAGGAGTTTCAGATAATATAGATGCCTGTCAGTGATAAAAGTGGAAAAGTGGATTTTAATTGTTGGATTTTCTGCATTACTTCTTGGGTAATGCAGCTTTTTTCTGCACAACTTCTGCTAATAAAATTAGTAATTCCCAATCCACCTTTATCTAGTTCTAAGAGATTTAATTCAGAAATAGGTGACATTTAGGGAGAAAATATATATATTTCTGTATTATTCCATCTTGAAATCAGTACTGCACTGTTTATGCGTTTCTAACTTGTATATTTTGTTCTTACTTGTTCTCAACAGTACGGCAGTGATGTGAAGTCGAAGGATCCCCAAGGTAGAACCGCTCTGACATTGGCGCGCCAAGCCGGGAGCAAAGAGTGTGCAGAGATCCTCGTCCAACATGGCTGTCCCAGCGAGACTTCGCCCACCTCCCCGACTCCTGTTCTGTCCCGCAAAAGTAGCATCACGAGTGTCGGACGAGTCAATTCCAGGAGGAGAGTCTCCTAACCCCTGAACATTCATCATATACAAACATTTTCTCCAAGGCCATTTTTACTTCCTCATACACAGTTGTGTGTTCCGTACGTCTGTGAATTTCCGTCCCAGGAAAACACCAACAGTGCTGTATTATACTGTACGTACATCCTTGCAGATAAAAAAAGAAAGAAAAAAAGAATTCATCATCCATGTTAGAACAGGCTTAGAATGACGGCTACACAATTTCAACCTGCCTTTTTAAAAGAAAAATGGAAACTGTTTTAACAACTAAAAAGCAATATTATTTATATGCTGATAAATATACTGTAATATAGATGCATTACATGCTAAAAAAAAGTGTAGCTTGACAGTTTCCCAAAGAAAACTGAGGGAATGTATTTACCATTATGACTGTCATTACCATTGTTCTTTGAAATAGACATCATGGCTGAGGGTAATGTACTGTAAGATCATGTTTATATCCAGAAGAAATAGTATTTGTCATTGTGAATCATTTCTAAGTAATATAGACAATAAACGCTGATCTTCAACCTCTTTTTCGGCACTGCTTGGTAGGTTTCCATTTTATAGATTTTTTTTTTTATTTAAAAAAAAAGATGATTTAAGACAGTTTACCAGGTTAAAATAAACAGTTTTTGTCAATAGAAATAATAGAGAGAAATGTTGACAGAACAAAGACTGCAAAATGAGTTTATTTACTGTGCTTTACAATTAGCAAGGCAATTTTCATTCATTCAATTTCCTTCGGCTTAGTTTCTTTGTTCATCAGGGGTCGCCAAGGTGAAATTAACTGCCAACTTATCCAGCATGTTTTTACACAGCAAATGCCCTTCCAGCTGCAACCCAATACTGGGAAACATCCATACACACTCATGCACACTCATACACTACGGGCAATTTAGTTTATTCAATTCACTTATAGCGCATGCCTTTGGACTGTAAGGGAAACCAGAGCACCCAGATGAAACCCATGCCAACACGGGGAGAACATGCAAACTCCACACAGAACTGCCAACTGACCCAGCTGGGATTCGAACCAGTGACCTTCTTGCTGTGAGGTGACAGTGCTAACCACTGAGCCGCCATGTCACCACCAAGGCAATTTCATTCAAAAGGGCATGTTTCATTTTTCATTTCGGCTTAGTCCCTTTATTAAAGGCGACAATAAACGCGACACTGCTAACAACTGAGCCACCATGAATCCAGCCTAGAAGAGGTAAAAGCATGAATCATATAAGGCGATATCTGAAATCACCCCCTATACCCTTAAATAGTACACTATTAGAGGGAGCAGCATTTTGTAGTGGTGCCTGAAACCATAGTGGGCGTTCTGAAGTGCACTCAATCAGTCCCACAACCTAGCAGGTATACTGAAGGATGTCAACTTGACGTCAGATTAACGTTGTACCCTAATGTTGTGGGGACGGTGCATTTTGGGTGAAATCAAAAATCAGGTTGACGTCAGATGTTGGATCTGACAGATGTTGGATTTTGGTCACTTTCCAACGCAACCTAAAAACAAGCAAATATTAGCGTCTAATGATGTTACAGGTTGACGTTGTGTGGATGTTACCACTATGTCGTCAATCAGACTTTGGAATTTGGTTGAATAAATGTCAGTATTTGACGTCTATTTAAAGTTGGTTTAAGATGTTGACTCGACGTTGGATTTTGGTCACTTTTCAACGCAACATTGAATTTTGGTCACCCGACATCACAACCTAACCTAATATTAACGTCTTATGCCATTGTGTGCCAGAAAATACACTGGAATAATGTCTAGTGCATAGGTCTCAAACTTAATTCTTGGAAGGCCAAAGCTCTGCACAGTTTTGCTCCAACCAGGCACGTGCACACATAGGGCCAACCTGTGTAGTGTACTTGCCCTTCGAGTCTGAGATATAAAGTGCCCTTCCAAAATGAAGGTAAGTGCCCCTGCACAGGCCTGGCTCCAACCCTAATCAAACACACCTGATCTAACTAATGAAGGTGTTCAAGAGTAGTCTTGAACATCTGACCACATGGCGTCTACAGCAGTCCTATTGGTGTAAGTTTTTAAATAAACTATTTTTTAATTGTTCAGTTAACATTTGTACACATTACAGAAATCAAAGTACTTTGTTTCATTACTAATTCGCCTTTATTTAACCCTCGGTCATTACGAATCAAAAACAAGGCTAGGATAGTCTGTACCACAGAGTTCACTATGGTGAATGTATATGAACAGCTGAATATTGATTGTTTGGCCATCAAAATAAAGAGAATACATCATTTCTACAGGACATAGAACTTCAGGTGACGTTGATTATTAAAATTAGACAGTACATAGAACCTGTCAGGTAACAGCAATTCATTTATTTATTAAAAAAAGACTGGATTCTTGCCTGTTTGGCTAATCACATGAACATCTTTTTTACTGTTTATTTAGGGCTAAATAAAGCAAATAGAGAGCCCACTAAAGGTTAACGCACACTTAATCCAAATTTTTCATCTGTAATTTTAGCACTTTAAAAAATAAATTATATTTCTCTATATGCAGTATTAATCAAACACAATATGTAGCCTATTCCTCTTTCTTTACTTAAAGAGAAGAGAGAGGAGAGCAAAGTATCACTGCTTGAATTGACTTTGCTTTGTGTAAGATTTGTGTGCATACGAAAATTTTAGACTGAAAAGACCTAAAGGGTCTGACTGAGAAATTGAAAATCTATTCCAACATAGGGATTTATCATTTTTATAGAAAATTGTATTAGAGGATTTACAATTGTGCTTTAAAATGAAAGGAACAATACCTTTGGATAGAGAATATTAAGAAAACAAGAAGAGGAAAGCTTCATTTTATTTGAAGAGTTTGATGGCTCATTATGCATATACTGTAAATGTACAATTACTTTAATAACGTAGTGTTGATGTTGTTGGTTGCCTTTTTATCCCCTTTTTAAATACAATTTGAATGGGACTGGAACAGGTAAGAAACATGAAGGACAACTGGAGATTGGAAAATTGGGTGTTTTACACAATATGGCGTAGCTGAAAATAAAAAAACAATAGAGCCCTGTTCAGTTGTAATTCATTTTTGAGTATTATGCAGAAGTGTTGAAAACGTTCATTTACCTCAATAATTTGTTAATTATTTTCAGTTTGTTCAGTAAATGACATTTTCTGAGGTTAGGCCCATACCTGTCAACATTGGGATGTGAAAATAAGGCATATGCCCACCATAATTAAGGATTTCCCTGACGCCCCCTTTAAAAAATCCAGAAATTACTAAATATGTTGATTTAGTTTAGTTTAAATTTAGTTTTGTTTAAACTTTATTGACCGTTCTGTTTGGCAAAGAAAGGACATTTGTCTTTGACACTGGATTTAAGACAGCAATTACACATACAACAATCGCACAATAACAACACCAATTAAGACAACAACATAGGTTAAAAGTTTAACAACCAAATCTTCCCCAAACAAACTACTGCAGATCATTCTTGGCAACCACCCCATTCACTTCAAACAGTGATATGATTAAAACAACAACTACAATTGGGATTTGGAGCTGTATCATTGTAAATAAACAGTTAAAGGGTGAGTGATATATTGTATTATTATTTACAAAAGAAAAAATAAATAGTATACATTAGCAGCAAATACATAAGCAAAAAGTTTAGCTTATTAAAATTAATAGCTATTATAATAAAATGAAATCAAGCTATCAAATCTCTTTAGCCGTTTCTTCACTGTATAACTTACACATTCTGATTAAAGAGCAACGAATAAATCTCTTATTTATTTAAATTTTCTTATTCTTTTTCTTATTTCTTTACATTATTTTTCGTTTGATTACATTAAATAACAGGTGTCACTTTAAAAATGCAACCATCTAACGTTATAAAGAAAGCATTCGATTGCTTTCCTAACTTTTTATGCTCATTTAGGACGAATTTAGTTGTGTTTGAAAAAAAACCCCACCAAGATCGACATCTTTAGATATTCTTCTTCTTATTATTATTATTATTATTATTATTAATTATGTGTATATGTCTGTTTAAACACGCACCCAAAACCCAGACTTTCGCTCCGTTTCAAATCGCGTGTACAGAATCTGTTTGGGAAACAGCGTCTTATCTCTATTGAGCGCGTCAGCTGACAGTCATGCACCGCTATATGACTGTTTTGATTATTGCATATGAAGGGGAGACAGCACCTGTAATAAAAGGAAAGGGAATCCCGCCGTTTTTATATTTATTTTAAAGTGTTTTCCTGCCTAAACAAAGCGAAAGCACAGCACAGACTCATTTTTAAGAGAAAAGGGCGGCCCCTGGTGGTTTGACGGTATGGGTTGCGTATATGGAGGCTCTGCTCTTTTAATGTTAATTGCAACCCTTCAGAGAAAGACTGAAAATACGGGAAAATACCTTTACGGGAATGATAGCGGGATAGAACTGTAAAATACGGGAGAATCCCAGGAAAAACGGGAGGGTTGACAGGTATGGTTAGGCCTATCTTTACAACTAGGTCATGACAAATGGATGGCCTTTCGATTAAATCATGTAGGCCTACTGATCCAAATTTTACACTAACAAACAGTCCCGGATGATATTGGTTTACTCAGAAAGGCCTTGGTTCGTTAACAAATTAGCATTTTGTATATTTGTTGCCACTCCATGTCAAAATTACAATATTTTTGTACAAACATTTTAGTTGTGAATTGTTGTTCATAATAGAGTGATTAAAAATGGACAGATTACTAAACGAAAAAGTTTTTAGTTTAGTTTAATTTATTTGTTTACAGGGCCAATGCGCATTAATAAACATTACTGTTAAATGTGCCAGAATTAGCCAAGAATGGCTATTTTTCATCTGTAGACCCCTTACAGAATGTTAAAATGTTATAATGTATTTATTTATGAAATGAATAAACAATTAATGCAATATAATACTTTTCACAGTGGACCCCACTGAATCACAAACAGGATTGTAACTGTCAGAATTTTATAATATATAACATTTTACATGCTTAAAATCGATGTTGTACATGTTTTATTAGAGTCTTTCTATAGTTAAAATCTTATTTCCTTATTTAACAGTCAAACTGACTAGTTGTAACAGGATATTATAGCCTAAATAAACATGTTTCGTTGACGTTTATCACATAGGATATGTTCCCATTGGAGGCGCTCCCTCCCTCTCAGTGCTGATGAATTTGTTTTAGTCTTTTATGAGACAAAGGTCGTGTTTTAAAAAACATTTTAGGCACTTTACCTTAGACGGCATTTTTGGCCATCACACACGGTTTCTGAATCAATCGAGTGATCTAGGTAGCTAGCTCAGTAGGTATTGAGACACCGCCCGTGTCTATGCATGGACGACTGTCTGGGCTAACAGGAGCCGATTGAGATTATTATTCTTTCGCAGACTAGCAGCACTCTATGGGTAAGCAAGCATTTGAGTTGTTATTCCGTTTCTGTGTACGAATCAGTGGCGCAGTAGTCGGTTTAATATCCACCACGAGAGATGAATCGGGAAGTGCTAGTTAGCCATACATGCTAACGGAATCCAATAGCAACCGGTTAGCTACGGCTAAACTATTATGGGACAAAATAAACAAGCATGCAAATGGAACTCATTGCATCTTAAAATCTGTGCTGCACATACTCAGATATATTTTGGATACAGAGGGGTTACGAATGTGTCAATCCCCCCAAAAAAGCATGTTTATGTGTGGTCTGCATTATCTTTGTTTGGATCCGTTGTTCATAGATTGTATAATTCCGTTGTGAATTTGAGTTATTTAAATGTGCGCATTTGTAATAGATTTTTATAAATGACTATTTTTACTAAGGTTATACTTCAGTCTTTCTTTCAGTCTGACTCTCTATGTTTAAACTAGTTGGTGATAAATGTAAACGTAGGTAAAGTGGGCGTAATTTGTAAAAACTGCAGGTAAATATGACTTCATTTTTGGTTTTGAGGTGCCCCGGGTATTATTCATATGCACACTTTATGATAAAAAGAGTCGCCTTCATTGTCTTTCATCAAAATGCGATGAACTTTTGCTTCCAAAACAACTTTTTGGCTGACGTCAGACCAAGCCCTCTTATTTTTTCAAGCACCTGTCATATCAGCTATGTTGTAAATACAGTAAAGTACTTCATTGCCTTCTGGTGTGGCGAATGTATTTTTTTGCTGCCACTAAACATTTGCAGTAATAATAACAATACTTTAAACCCTTGTCAAAATCCTTAAGGATTCCAATAGGATTTATTTATCGGAATTCAAATAGAATTTTTATATTTTGTAACCATTCCTATAGGATTTTAATAGGATTTTTCTTATAGGATTGTTTTATAGGACAAGACCCAAAAAATCCTTTAGAAATTTCTACAGTATTTTAATGGAATCCAATTTATATCTTAATTAAGATATGCTTTTCTATTGTATCTATTAGCCTACTATACAATAGTTTTGAACATTTTATGCAGTTTGCTAAAGCTCACCTTCATGTACTTAAGTGTAGAGTATTAGTGCACAAATTTCCAAGCAAACATGCCTAGGCCAAAAATATATACGATGCCGCAAGACCAAACTGTGGACTGGCCCACACAAAACAAGAGTGGGGCACAATTGAAGTCCTCTGTGGGCCCAAGTCCACACAAAGTAGAGTGTTTATGGCCTTACTGAGCAAAGTATAGGCATACTGGGGCACAGTATCTGGGTCAGAAGTATGCCCTTTGAGCATGGTTTGTGGGTATTTAGTAAATAAAAAAATAGTTAGGTCCCACTAATACTAAGTAGAGTCCAAGCACAAAATGTGCCTATAAGGTCCCAGTAAACCACTCATACAAAGAAGTGTGGTTATGACCATGCAGGGCCATTGTGGCTTTAACACAAAACAAAACTAGTTCACTTCTACTTAAACTAAGCTTTATTCTTTCCCTTAAGAAAAGTACAATATTTTAAAGGGCAGCTATGATAAAAAAAAAAATTATTACAACTTTTGTAAGCTGTTTGGACAGAACTGTGTCTAGGTATAGTGTGTCCTCTGTCATATTGAAGTGATATAAATCCAACAAGCCTGTTTTTTAAAAATTTTCTAATGTTAAAATAGGACCCAAATCCCATTAATTTTGAGGCCCACCGCAACGTGACGTAGGAGTGTGGTTTTCCCCACCCACCAAATTGATTGACAGGCACCACATTTCTTTAATAACACGTATACATATGTCCACAGAACATTTTGCAAAGAAACTGGGATTAAAATATTCAACTCTCTGTGATTTTTATAAGTTTAAAACGGAGCATGTTTGTAAAAATTCTTAAAACCGATATAATCATCATGGCCGCATGGTGTCAGTAAACGCTAATGTGTGTGTGTGTATGTGTGCTGCAAACGGCATTTGTGTGAGACTCATCATTTCAGAAAGGCTTGATTAAACTCCACCACAAATACATCTAATAAACTTACTTGGTATTTTTGACTAATGAGCTGTATTTCAGCTGATCCGAGTTTGTCACTGTACTGTTTATCTTACGCAAAACATGATGAGTAGCAGACACGCTGTGGGCTGGAAGAAGCAGCTCATTTGGACTTAAAGCCACAGGCTGCAAAAACAGCTACAGTATACACAGACACCAAAAATGGGCAAATTCTGAAGGGAATAATAAATAATCTGATGAGTATTTTGAGTTGAAACTTTACAGACACATTCTGGAGACACCAAAGGCTTGTCTTACATCTTGTAAATGGGGTAAAATAGGTGCCCTTTCGCGGGCCGCCAATTAAATAGCCCTGCTTTATGGTTTCGCTACATGTGGAGAGCGTCACATCACCTTCCCGCGTTTGTCGCAAATTACGTGACATCACCCGGACAGAAGAGCTTGGCCGGACTAAACCGGCCCGAACCAAACGAAGAAAATAAATATATTTATGCTTTTTTGAAGTCAAACACTTTGGACAACACTTGAACAATTTAAGACTTTGTGAAAACGGGATTAAGACTTTAATACCTTTTAAGGGCTGTAAGTTTCCCATAATTGATTTATTAGCTTTTAATAATTTTTGGGACCCAGCAGACACCCTGATTTCATAGAATTACAGTGCTATTTTCTGTAGATAAGGACTGGGCGATTAATCGAAAAGTAATTGAAATGGACATACAGAACCTATAATCGAATTTTTCCAGGTCAAATTTTTCAATTACTTTCCCTACCGTGTGTGGAGTCACACGACCCCGCTTTGTCAAGGCTAATTTATATTTATTATATCATGATTTATACTTAATATATTACTTTGATATTATACTTCTGCCAAGCGCACATGTATGGTACGGCACAGCCTTCGTATACCCGCACACCTCTCAAAAAATGTAAATACACGTCACGACGACACATAGCACAAGCTTTGTGATTGGTTGGTTTGGTAGCGGTGACGAGGGTGGGCAGCACAGAGAGCCACATTTTAGGCAATGTGTGTTTTAATTTCAGTTGTTCAGCTTTGATGTTCAATAAATAATCATAGATAGTAGATAGTGTGCATTTACTTCAATTATTTTAAATTAAATTAATGCTCCCTTCATTCAAACATCTCTCACTTGTAATATGTAAGCATCTTTACTGTACAAAACTTGTCAGTGAACTATGAGGGGAAAAACTAAATAAATAAATAAAACAATCGTTTATTAATCATAATCAGGTTAAAATGTTCAATTAATCGAGATTTAAATTTTAGGCCAAACTGCTCAGCCCTACTGTATATATCTATGAACTACAGAGCAATGAAGATGATAATCTCTCTCAAAGTGTGGTGATGATTTGGCATTGGTTTCCTGTTAGGAAACAATTAATATTTTGCTATGTTTTGAATTTATTATAGTATTACTGACTGGTTTGTCAACAGCTCGTTATATATTAACATTGGGAAAACAAAAGAACTACGTCTGAGAAGTCAAACAAGAGCAGTAAAAACAAGCCAGTCATCATAAATGAAAAATCTGTAGAGCAGGTCTCGAATTTGAAATATTTAAGTACAATTATTGACGATAAACATTGATAGTAATGTTGAGTCTGTTTATATGAATGCAGTCTTGCCTTCATTTCCGCCTAAATTGATCAATTGATTTTTTTGACGTCACCTCATATTTCAGTTTCTCATCAAATCTTCTGACCAATCAAATGCTTTCTAGTGTCTGACATGTCCCGCCCCCTTCAAGATGCTTTTCATTTGATGCGCTTGAGCTTAATCACTGGCAGAGCTGTGATTAAAAACAAGACACTATTGGGTGTTTATTTTAAGGAGAAGAGCTACTATATGTCTCGCCCTCTTTTTATGTTTTAGATGAGATTAAGTCAAACACTGAATAAAAAAAGCACATTTCAAAGCACTACTTGAGAATTTAAAAGGCCAATTTTCGCTCTGTGACCACCAGAACAATAAAGTTTAACTAAACAAACACAAGTATATATAAAGTAAACTGAAAGCATACTTATATTTTAAATTTTAAAAGAAGTATATTAATAATAGTACACTTATTTTTTGTAAAGGAAGTACATTTTAGAGAAGTAGATAAGTAGACAAAGTATACTTTCTTAGTTTTCAGTTTACAAGAAATATACTAATAATACACTTGAATAATCTTCTTTTTCATAAGGGTTTCATAATGATTTAGTACTTTCCTGACCGCTAAAAGTCACATGCACCTTACATATAATAAAAATATCATTCAGTTCACTTTATTAAGCTGCCTTTCAAATTTATTTCAAGTAGTGATGTGCAGATCGATACAAAAATATCGAGTTCTCTGATAGCAGCTTTGTATGTTCTAGAATTGATTATCTTATCAAATTATCAATATTTCAGTAATTTGAAGAAAAATATGTAGATTATTGGAAATAGAAATACAGCGGAAAGTAACCACAGTTACCCTAGTAATAATGCCAACTTAGTCGGAACTACTTGTTCTTCCACCTGCCAAGTCATGTGCGTAATATGGCACTGTACAACTTCAGTGTACGCTAGCTAGCCACTCAGTCCGCTGGCACATGTTGTTCAGTCACGCTGTCATTGGATATGGGTGACCACAAG
The DNA here is from genome assembly GCA_903798205.1 of Danio tinwini. NCBI lineage: Eukaryota > Metazoa > Chordata > Actinopteri > Cypriniformes > Danionidae > Danio > Danio tinwini. The sequence goes on along the minus strand of CAIGQZ010001345.1, from coordinate 22,883,247 downwards.
GGATGAGGTTTGTGACACATGTAAGAAAACAGTGAGGTACTGTGGTAATACCACAAACCTAATCAAACATCTACATATAAATCACAAGTTCGTAGTTAGGTACACTTAGAGAGCAGTGAATAGAGAGCATCACAAATATATTTTTAGAATTCCTGTTTGCTTAAATAACAAAAGAGAATGCTATGATAGTGTTTTCAGGATTTTCAAAAAAGAAAAAAAATTGTGAGAGACTGATAACGGCAGCCAGAAGAGAATACAATGGCAAATTTACTGTCCTGTTCATAGATGCTGCATGAGAAACATCTTGCATAAGCGTTAACCAGTTTGCTGTAATTTGATGCAAAGATGATATAATACAAAGTATAGCTTTAAAAATTTGCATATGTTTAAATAAAAAAAAATCTAAATATTTTAAAACTTTTAAGGATTTAGGATGCTGATGATTAAAATGCATTATCACCATCTTGTGGAGGGTTCCTTTATAAATTAATTTGAATTAGGGCTGCACAATATATCGTTTCAGTGTTGATATCGAATTGAGATCGTTTGCAATGGACACATTGGATATGCAATGTTGATGTTGTATTATAACTTATAATTTGCATGTGTTTTTGAAGCCTGTGACTGTATAATGATTGTAAAAGCATTCAGACATAAGAAATTGTACCAGTTGTAACTTTAATAACAATACATTTTATTGATTTAATTTTATTATTCAATTACAGTATACTGTTATACTCGGAAAACGACAAAACAGTGTTTCTGTCAATGGTATCTGTTCTTTATTGTATTTATAGATTGTTTATTAGATTTTATGCAGATGCACTCCCACTACAAAATCATACAAATCAATAAAAAAATTCCAAATGGAGATATTCAAGTCACCTGGTGAAATTGTATTCATATGGCAACATATACTCCTGAATAACAAAATATTGCAAACTTTGATTTTTCCAATATCATGCAGCTCTAATTTAAATCTCATGTCCTGATTCTCTGTTTCAGTCCACACCCTGGCTTTGGTCAGCATTGGCAGGCATGCGGATCAGGCTGCAGGGCTCTGGCCATGCGGCCCGTCTCCTCTCTGAGCTCAACCGCTGCCGTCTGTCTCGCCTCCTCTGTGACATCATCCTCCAGGTTGGAGGCCGCTCTTTTCCGGCTCATCGCGCAGTGTTAGCATGTTCCTGCACGCACTTCAACAGTCTCTTCTCCAGATGCTCCAGCAGCCAAGGTGCCATTCCAACCACCTTCTCTGTGGATTTTGTCTCGGCCTCCAATTTCGAGAAGGTGCTGACCTTTATCTACACGGGGGAGATTTTCACAGACTTGATTGATGTGGGTGTGTTGTATGAGTTGGCAGAAAGGCTCGGCGTGAGGGAGTTGGTGAACGCTTGCCACGCCACCTTTCCTGACCTACAAAGCTCTAGCTCTGGAAACACTGCAGGCGATGGAGATTTGGAAAGCGATATGGTGTCTACCAATGCTGTGGCTGCATCCGTTTGCTCGTCTTCCGCAGCGTCCTGCTCTTCCCTGTCCTCTTCGGCCGCTCCAACACCTGTAACTCCATCCCCAGTTTCCCAGGTCAGAAACGGCAAGTTGAATCGCTCCCATTTAGCCACACAATCACCGAAAAATGAAGACTTGCAGGTACATTTGGGTTACAGCCAACAGGAAATCAACAAGCCAAGCCCGTCAGATAGTAACCGTTCTGCAGACGCTCTTCCAGGCCTCACTTTGCAGCTCAAGCAAGAGGATGAAGAAGAAGACGATGAAGAAAATGGAGGAAGTAACTCAGTAGACCAGGTTGTCATTAATGGTAGCAAATCAACATTTGGAGCTCAGGAAACGTGTTCAGTTCCTGATTCTTCAGCTCAGGATGTTGGAGAAACCTGCGCTCCTTCGTCGTCCTCCATTGACCCTTTGGATAGTTTGCAACTTAGTGCTGTTGCAGGACCAATCAAAGAGTCAGATTTTTTTGAAGAAGTTAATACTAGGAAGAGGTCAGGTGTCCAGGAGGAGCAGACGGAAAGTGGTGATCAATGGCGAGCTCTTTCTGAGGACATCATTGAGCTGAGTGATGAAGAGGAACACTTTATAGTGGAGGAAGAGGATGACGAGGACTTGATGTGTATTGAGAATTGTGAAAATGGTGCATCTCTTGGGCAGATGTCTCCATCGCTGCCGTGTAAATCTTGTGGGATGCTGCTTCCTGCAGAAAATGGCATCATTCGGACTCATGCGGAGACGCACCTCTCGGATTCGGGTTCTTGTCAGGTGTGTGGCGCCTCCTTCTCAGACCGTGCTGCTGGCGTCGCACATGCACTCACTCATGTGGGCATCTTGCTCTTCTCGTGTGACATTTGCGAGCACCAGTTTAGGACTGAGATGGCGCTGATTCACCACAGACGTCAGTCAGCGGCCAAATGTGTCCCGCAAAACCCTGAGCAGATTAATGGAGCCGCCCACAGGCAAGGAGGGGAACTGCAGTGCGCTGTCTGTGCTAAATCCATAGCCAATGACTTCAAGGTAATTGGAGCGCTGTTTTTAGGGCAGGGGTGACCAACCCTGTTCCTGGAGATCTACCTTCCTGCAGATTTCAGTTGCAACCCTAACAAAACACACCTGGCTGTAATTATCAAGTGCTGCTTTGGGTCCTTATAATTGGTTCAGGTGTGTTTGATTAGGGTTGCAGCTGAATTCTGTTGTAAGGTAAATCTCCAGGCACAGCGGAATGAACCACCAACTTTTCCAGCATACGTTTTACACAACGGATGCCCTTTCAGTTGCAACTCAGTACTGGAAAACATCCATACACACTCATCCACGCACATACACTATGGCCAATTTAGCTCATTCAAATTACCTGCACCGCATGTCTTTAGACTTTGGGGGAAACCGGAGCACCCGAAGGAAACCCACGCCAACACAGGGAGAACATGCAAACTCCACACAGAAACACCAACTGAACCAGCCAGGGCACGAACCAGTGACCTTCTTGCTGTGAGGCGACAGTGGTAACCACTGAGCCACCGTGTCACCCCGCATGTAATACATTTTTTGTTTAAAATTTTATATTTTTTTTCTCTCTGTTTGGCATTATGTACACACTAAGATGCCATTTTATGTTCATAAATGTAGCTTTTTGAAAATGATCTTGTCAGAGGATAAATGTGAAAAAAAAACTAGGCGTGGGGGAACATATTGATACAGCATAGTATCATTTTCTGCGGCAAAACTAATGTTTTGTAAATTTTCACCAATCAATTGTCACCAATTTTATCATATAATTTGGTTGAATTATAAAATAAATTTCATTTTACCCCCCCATAAAAATGTTACACCAAATATGTAGCTAATAAATCCAGAAAAACGTAGGATAATAGCATTTTATAGTATATAAACAATTACAATTTAATACTCTTAAAAATGTGGGCGGCATGGTGGCTCAGTGGTTAGCACTATTACCTCACAGCATGTAGGTCAGTGGTTTGAGTCCCAGCTGGGCCAGGTAGCATTTCTGTATGGAGTTTGCATGTTCTCCCCCTGTTGGTGTGGGTTTCCTCCGGATGCTCCGGTTTCCCACACAGTCCAAAGACATTCGCTATAGAACAATGGGATCTACTAAACGGACCATAGTGTATGAGTGTGTGTGTGTGTGTGTGTGTGAATGTGAGAGTATATAGATGTTTCACAGTACTGGGTTGCGGCTGGAAGGTCATCTGCTGCGTAAAACATATGCTGGAATAGTTAATGGTTTATTCCCCTGTGGCAACCCTTGATAAAGGACTAAGCCGAAGAAAAATAAAATGAATGAATGTTACAAAGATGATGTAATTACTACTTTTCAAAGACAATATTCTACAACACTGGCAGTTTATTTTATTGATGTGTTTATATTAATACCATATTATTTATTTTTCCCCTTAGGCTGTCAGAGACCACGTCCAGAGCCACGCATGCTTGAGGACATTGCGCTGTGGAGTGTGCCAGCTCTCTCAGCCCTCACGGTGCGCCCTCCTGTGGCACACACTCACACACCTCTTACCTATTTACACCTGTCCACAATGCTCCAGCCCCTTCCTAGAGAGCTCTCAGCTGGAAAGACACCTGTCTCTACACGCGGAGGAAGAAGAAGCTTCAATGAAACAAGTCGGCGGCAGTCCGGAGACCAGCGGAGAAGGCCAGGGCGAGCTGCGCTGCTTTCTCTGCCCACAAACCTTCCGCTCCGAGGCGGCGTTTCATTACCATCTCAGCGTGCATTCAAACGAGCTCCAAGGCGGTCAGGCATGGCCAGGAAAACGCAAGGCAGACCAGCTTCTTGAATACTCCTCGTCCTCCAGTTCTCCTTTAGAGCCGGGCGGTTCTGGTAAAGGAGGTTTTAATGTAGGTTTCAACCTACAGGATAAAATAACTCCTGGTGGACATTTCTCGACCGGACTTGTTTTAAATGGCAACTCTGTCGGAGTCGCGGGGCTTAGGGAAAAACTATATCGTTGTCGTTATTGCGGTAAACATTTTGCGCACTCGGGCGAGTTTACCTATCATTTACGAATCCATACAGGTGAGAAACCGTATCAGTGCAAAGTATGTCTACGGTTTTTCCGTGGCCGTTCAACCATGATCTGCCACCTGAAGACGCACTCGGGTGCGCTCATGTACCGCTGCACCGTCTGCGGGCTGTTTTTCTCCACACTCAAGATGGTTTCTTCGCACATGGAGGTCCATAAAGACCAGCTGCCAGCCGATTTTAATATTGAGGAGACCTTTATGTATAATGACCACTCTAAAGACCCCGTCCCAAATCTGGACACCTGAAAAACGGCTGAAAATCTCTCCGTCACACTGTGTGCCCGCGTTTACTTACTCAGTTTGTCGTTGAGGACGAGTAGACTTAGAATGTAATAACTCTGTGTTTGGTGTGTTTTTGTCGTCGTGTGCAGAACTTTAAAAAAAAAAAGATTAAATTAAAGGCAAATCTTTATTTTAAGAGATGTAATGCTAATACTTGACCACTTTATGGCAAGAGAGACAGCAAAATCACATTGGAAATCAAACATTTTTGGAAGCACCTTCTTTTAAAAAAAATATTCTCTCATTCCTTCTTTTTTACATTTTAGAGTCTCGACATAGTCATAACTAAAATAAGCATATCAAAAGTATCTTTTGTTGTAGCTTTTCAAACCTTTTAACGTTTGAAGAATGTGGTGAGGTGTTTGACCAAACAGCACTTTTTGGCTGCTTTTTATTCTCTTATCTGTTCTAACTCATTCATTTAAGGTGAAATTTGTTCCTAAAATAGGTTTAGATGATTAATATAAACAGGTTACAATTTAAAGGTGTACTTAAAAGGGACAGTTCACCCAAAAAGGACAAAATCTGGTTGTAAAATGTTGGGATTTCTTTCTTCTGTTGAAACCAAAGGAAGATATACAAAAGAATGGTGGTCTTAAATATAAAAACAGACATTGACTTTCATAATATTTTTTGTTAATACTATGGATGTCAGTGGCTGATTTTCTTTCCAATATTCACAGAACAAGTGAAGGATGTTAACTATTCCTTTAATGTGCTGACCCTCAAGCCAGCCAAGATGTACGTGACTTTTTTTTATTCTTTAGTAGAACGTTAAAGATGATTTGAAGATGATCTGAGTGATTTATAAAATTGAACCCATTCATTCAATAGTTTTCCTTCGGCTTGGTCTCTATTTCAGAGGTTGCCACAGCATAATGAACCACCAACTATTCCAGCATATGTTTTACATATCGGATGGCCTTCCAGTCGCATCCCAGTACTAGGAAACACCCACTCACATTCACATACACTCATACACTATGGCCAATTAGTGCATGTCTTTGGACTGTGGGGGAAACCGGAGCCCACATGGGAGAACATGCAAACTCCACCCAGAAATGCCAACTGACCCAGCCGGGACTCAAACCAGCGACTTTCTTGCTGTGAGGTGACAGTGCTAACCACTGAGCCACCATGCTGCCCAATAAAATTGAACTATGAGAAAAAAACTGTCATCAGCCTGTGCAAGAAACTGAACATTATTTACAACATTATTACTGTATTGTATTGACCATCAAAATGGTACTTGTACTTATGCTGCAACCTATATAACATGTAAGATTGTCTGAATGATAAGAATGACATTTTATGGATTCTTGACGTTTGCATCAATAGCTCATGCTCCAGAGATAAAATGGTTAAAGTAAACCAGGAGCATTCACAGAAGCTGTGCATCAAATGAAACAAGGTTGTAAATAATGTTCACTTTCTTGCACAGGCTGATCGTTTAGCTTCATAAGACCATAATGTTTCATCAGAGGTCACTGTGGTCCATTTTTTTTTTGCCCTAAAGTCCATTTGGAATCAAAATATACAATGTGTTTTTGCTATCGCATATTTTTATTCTTTAGGTGAACAATTGATAATTAATAATTCCTTGCATTTATATAGCGCTTTTCTGGACACTCAAAGCGCTTTACACATTTTTTGGGGTTATCTCCTCATCCACCACACCAGCTGATTGGTGGAGAGGAGAAAGAGTGATGAAGCCAATTATGATATGGGGATGGACAGAGGGCAAATTTGGCCAGGATGCCAGGGTTAAACCCCTACTCTTTTTCGAAGGACAACCTGGGATTTTTAACAACCTCGTTTTTTTTTAACAACCATGGTTTAACGTCTCATCCGAAAGACGGCACTCAATGAGCAGTATAGAGTCCCCATCAATATACTAGGGCATTAGGACTCACACAGACCCCAGGTTGAGTACCCCTTGCTGGTCTCACTAACACTACTTCCAGCAGCAACCTAGTTTTCCCATGTGGTCTCCCATACAGGTACTGACCGGGCGCAGCCCTGCTTAGCTTCAGTGGGCGACTTTGTGAGAGCAAATGCAAGTGCAATTTAATCCACTAAAGAAAACAGTTTGTTTTGGTAATCTTCAGTCAAAGTCTGACCATTTGCTTCTGTGTTTGTAGTGGCAGTTCTTCTTAGTTTGACGGCTTCAGCAACGTTATTCTTAACCACGCCTCTCTTACCATTAGTTTGCTATTAGGGAATGATGCGCAAAAAGAAAGCCGCGCCCCCAACTTAATATTCAGTTTCAGTTGGAAGTACATCAACATACTGAAATAAAAGTCTCAGCAACTTCCAGTTCATACCAGTAGCCATAAACTACCAAAGTTTCAGCTAAATCTGTATTGATGGACTACTGAAGAAAAAAAAGTCACCTATTGGAAGAGCTAAGGAGTTTGGATTAACCCTAACTCTAACAAACTTGTCCAGATGTCACATTTGTTGTGTTTTATCTCTTTATTTGGCCAAGAACTATTTAAATATGTTAACTTTAATGACATTTATTACAATATAATGTTTTTTAGTCACAAAAGCCTTGTAATAACCCCCAGTAACACTCCATGGGTTTTAATATTTCAGTGAGTGCCCTATAAAGGGTTAACCCAAGTCATTTTTAACAGGATGTCCAAGTGCTGATCTGCAATTACCTCTATTTACTCTTCCAGCAGTCTATCACAATAAGCTAAAGCTCTAGAGAAGCACAAACGCAAGTGAGCGTTGAAAATAAACCAACTTTGTTTCTACTTTTTCTGATAAATACAGCAGTGCTCTAGGTCAAGGATATAAATAAAAGAGTTACTTTTTAAATAAATAAATAAAGGTACTTTTCGGTTACAGAATAGCTGTTATTTTTATAGTAGTGTTATGTATCACATAGAACTGGTTTTTGAGATGCAGTACCATATAGTTTGTATAGTATGTTGTACATAAATCATTTATTAACACCATCAATTAAAAATAAGGGTTTTAGACTGAGGTGCTAATATATCAGTTATTTCCTACAGAAGTGTTCACTTTCTCTGTACATTTTATGTTAGTTTCCATGTTTCAGTACAAACCATATTGTCATGTGGGAAAGAATAGACTCTCTTCTGAATCTTCTGAATGCTGTGATGTTTTTCTGTACCATTTCCAAGCAGTTTTATGCCTTTTATTCAGTCTCTTTTTTATGTATAAATGGGACAGTTTTTTTTATTATTGTACATTTTAATGTTCACTTCAAAATCAATTTGTCATGCCGGTCCATCCATAATGTCACTGGTCAAACAACAAAGTATGTTTTCAGAACTGATGGGACATTGTTGTTATAGCTTTATTTGAAATGTAGCATAGAAAAATACTGGCTGAACACAACAGCCTTATAAATTGCCAAGTGTTTTCCAATATTCCGTCACCTTTTATCAATCAGTCACTTTTTAGGGCAAAAAAATCCATATTATAGTTATCATCATGGAATGTAGGAACCAGAAATCTTTATTGACTCTCATTTGTGTTAAATTTCAGGTCCTTTTCGTACTTTATTTTATTTTCAAAATGAAACAATTGCCTTATATTACTTCAGTGTTATTTATATGATTTATATATCTGTTGAAATGTCAGTATCAGAAATCTGTTTTACAACAGTTGTACTTGTGTTCTGAATAAACATACTGTACTTACAAAACTAATCAATGGGTCATTTTTAAGGTGCCATATACTGCATTGGTTTAATAAGTTCAATTGTTCTCTGATATCTACATAGTAGGTTTATGGCTTTGGTAAATGAATAAAAAAAATCTCCAGAAACGGTTTTATAAACTCATTTCAGGCAGGTAACCAGGGGGGTTTGGTGGTTCGAAAGACCCACCACTTACTGACAAAGGTGCAAAATTTGTCCCATACATGAGCTCATTTGTCCTATTTTGACTGCTACAGTGTATCCGGAAAATATTTACAGAGCTTCACTTTTTCCACATTTTTTAATGTTAAAGCCTTATTCCAAAATGGATTAAATTCATTTATTTCCTCAAAATTCTGCACACAATACTCCATAATGACAATGTGAACAAAGAGTTTTGAAATTTTTGCTAATTTGTATAAAAAAAAAGAAAAATCACATGTACAGAAGTATTCACAGCCTTTGCTCAATATTTTGTTAATGCACCTTTGGCAGCATTTACAGCCTCAAGTCTTTTTAAATATGATGCCAAAAGCTTGGCACACCTGTCTTTGGGAATATTTGCTTATTCCTCTTTGCAGTACCTCTCAAGCTCTATCGGGTTGGATGGGAAGCGACGGTGTACAGCCATTTTCACATCTCTCCAGAGATGTTCAATAGGATTTAGGTCTGGGCTCTGGCTGGGCCACTCAAAGACATTCACCGAGTTGTTGTGAAGCCACTCCATTGATATTTTGGCGGTGTGCTTTGGGTCATTGTCCTGCTGGAAGATGAACCGTCGCCCCAGTCTGAGATCAAGAGCACTCTGAAGCAGGTTTTTATTCAGGATGTCTCCGTATATTGCTGCATTCATATTTCCCTTTATCCTGACTAGTCTTTCAGTTCTTGCTGCTGAAAAACATCCCCACAGCATGATGCTGCCACCACCATGCTTCACTGCAGGGATGGTATTAGCCTGGTGATGAGCGGTGCCTAATCCAAACTTAACGCCTGGCATTCACTTCAAAAAAAAAATGTGGAAAAAGTGAAGCACTATCAATACTTTCTGGATGCACTGTAAGCTATCATAAATTGTAAAAATATCTCATCAAATAAAGTTAAGACCAAGTGGAATCTTTGTTGCTTTGGTATGATTTCAGCTTATCAGTTTTGGCAAATGCAAACAATAATTTTTTATGAGTTCAACATCTGCTGTGCAAGAAAACATGATAATCTGAGTGATGTCATCTTTCGATCTACTGCATTGCTGTTAAATAGAGAAAATATTTTACAAGTAACTATTATTCTAAATCTCAGAGCTTATTCTTAAAAGAAAAAAATACCAATAAAAAGGCATGGAGCACAAAAAGTGGCCCATATTAAAATAAAATTTAATACTAATTTGACTATTGTTATCCATGACTTTTTAAACATGCATTTTTACAAGAGTGGCTAGAAAAATTTTGAAGTTCTACATTATTATTATTGTTGTTTTTTCTTATTATTCAAAGGGCCAGATTCTGACCGAAGAAAGTTAAATGTAAATGTAAGTTAAATATTTGCCTAACAAATGACAATATACTAGCGTTTTTAATTTAAAACAGATTCCTATTTTATTTCTGATGAAATATCATGTAATAAATTTGTATACATTTTTTTTCATATTTCTTCATTCTAAATCTTTCGGTATATCAAAAAGTGTGGTTATGATGACGATCCAACAAGCTAATCCAGCTAAAAATAGTGCTTAAAAATGCCCTTAAAAAGCAGCATTTAAATATCTGAAATAAATAGAAAATGAGGCGAATGACTGCAAATAGGTCTACTTTTTCAGAAAAAAAGAGCCACCCCCTCCACTAGGCTGGCTACAGGTCTGCTTTTATCACTCCATAAAATACCCATAGAATCAGAAGGTCCATGAGTGACCATATATATCATTTTGTGAATATTAATGAGTATTAATGAAATCTAAACCCAATCAGAGTAATGTTAACCTGTTTTGCTCACCAGATATGTTGTGGATAAAGGCTAAATTATAATTAAACGTGACAAAAGAGAGTGATAGAGATGTATGGTGTTATATTTTGAAGAAAACACAGCCAGTAGTGAATATCAACCTCTGCATGAACATACGACAGTTGGGCTTAGTGATTTGACATGATTCGGCAGTCTATATGTGTTTGTTGAAACATACGCATCAAATTGTACAATAAACATGATAAATTAACAAAGGATGCATCTAAACATACCTTATTCCTCTTCAGAGTGGAGATGAATAAATATGTAATCTGTAAATCTTGCATTTTGCGTCCTGAGAAGAGTTTGAAAGTGCCTCGTGCTGCCCAGTAACGTACAGTAAACAAATTGGCGCTCTCGTTTTCAAAATAAAAGTCCCGCATACATAGAAATGTGTGCTTAAAAATAACTAAGGGAGGAAAATTATTGATGTTGTCTCACTAGAAAATATTGCTGCTTATCAATCGCATTTTGAGGCGTGCATATTAATGATCTCAGAACTTTTTTATGATCTCAGAGCTTGATCACATGGCTGCTTGTCAGGACCAGATGAACGACCCAAATAGGTATGCATGCAAATGCGGAGGGTATGGCCTGTGAGTCTGGTGACTAGTCACAGTTTGTTTTGTCTTCTGATTGTCCCATTGTCCACCGGGGTTTTACACTTGTGGTATTTACATGAAAATGAGGAAACAATTGTGTCTGAGGCTCGCAGTATGCCCTTCCATATACTGATCTTTTATTATTCTACTATCCCTTGGTATACTCAGATTTTCATTACAGAGCACCTAAGAATTCTAGTCTTAGACTATAACAATGCAAGCATAAGACACTTTCCAATGTTAGTATATTTATTTTTTAACAGAATATTTTTTATGGCATAAAACTTACATTGGAGCAATATTAGATAATAAAAATGAATAGTTTGAACCCATAAACTCTGTGGTTGTTAAATTATTACATTTTAACCCAACTGTGAGGTTGATCCATATTATACTCACATTTGGGTTAAAACAACAGCATGTTTAAGTGTTGCTTCTTTGCATTGACAATTTATTAACACACAATCTTTTCTGGACACAACAAAATATACTCCTTTCACACAATAACAAATGATTAAAAGACTTTTAAGAACCAATTTTATTTCTTTCTAGTGAAATCACATACATAACTTTATGTACAAACAAGTTGCTGAATTCAAAAGCCACTTAAAACAGCATTAGGTGTGATTGATAAGAACCACTAAGTGAAAGTTCTTGTTGAAGTGAACGAACAAAAAACAGTTGTACAAACACTGGCATGTGGATAGAGCTTTTATTATCCTATAGTTCCTAGATGTGTCAATAGGAACTAGGGGAAATAGAGGTTACGAAAGGTTGGCGATATTTCCTTCCTTGCACTGTTTGCAATGCTGAGGTGAGAAAAACAGGAGAAAATATGGCTAGATACCAGGCAACTGACCAATTGCAAGCACCTTAACAAGGCCATTTTTTTCAAAGCAACTTCCTTCATCGTCATTTAATAGTTCATGCGCCAATGTCAGAGTGACTTGTGCTGGCGTTACTGAGTTTCCTCTCTTTTACTGCTGTTGTCCCTTTGTTGTCGGCTTCTGCATTCGCAGGTGCGCTGGCTGGAGATAAAGAGATGCGGCTGATCACTGCATTTATTAAATTGTTGCGGAAGCTCTGGCTGAGGAAGTTGTAGAGGATTGGGTTGGCGATGCAATGAAAGAGCGACAAGCATTGCACAAGGCTAAATGAATAGTACAGCACCCCAACCGTATTGCAGGAGAACAGGTGTGGGTCCATGTCGTCCACTGTCAACAAGAACAACACCAAATGGTAGGGTAGCCAGCAGACCACAAAGACTAGTGAGTACACATGTACCAACCAAACATCCCGACGATTCTGGACCTCCGGTGCTGTGCGGACGGCTCTGGCGATCAAGAAGTTGCAGGTTATAATGACAGATGCTGGAGCCAGAAACTGGAAAATCAGGCATAGGAAGGAAACGGACAGAAACCATTCAGTGTGGTACTGTTCAGGAACCATGTAGCAGCCCGGTTCATCCCACTCCAACAGGTCAACATGGACGTTCTCTAGCAAGGCCAGCAAGAGAGATAAGAGCCAGATCCCGGCACAGAGCAACCAGCGGCGTTTGTGCTGCTGTGGGAAGCAGGCAAGAGTGTTGGGCCTTGTCAGGGACAAGTATCTCTCCAGGGTCATGAAGGCCAAGAAGAAGGAGCTACTGTAGAAGTTGATAACATACACAAGGTGTGTAACCTTGCAAAGGAAGCGTCCCCACAGCCAGACCTTGTCCATGGTCACCTCCAGCATGAAAAAAGGCATGGTGAAGATCACCATCAAATCAGACAAGCTCACGTTGATGATGCAGAACAGCACCCCATTCGCTGAATGCCGCCTTTTCCAGTTTACCCACACTACAATGGTGTTCTCTGCCAATCCCACCATGAACAGGCCTAGGTAAAGCAGGAAAAGAGCTATTCGTCGGCCATCCGCATCTAAGTGAATGGTGCAGTCGTAGACGAACCATGGTGTGCCATTGTAAAAGTCGAAAGATGAGTTGTGAATATCATGCGTCATGTTCTGCGGACAGAAACAACATAGAAGGATTTGTTAAAATTTTATTCAACTGAGCTACTCTTAAGGTTGTTTTCTGCTTTGGAATTTGGTAAGAAAATGTGGATTTTAGGGTAAAATCTAATCCACAATCCTCTGGTTCTTTTTGTCTATTATTCTAGGACGTTTAGGTTCTGATCCTAATCAAAATCTTTGAATTTCAAGCCTTCTTGAGGCTATGTTTTTTAGGTATTTTTAAATAGCGTTGGAGGGCTTAATAGTGGATCTCAAGGTCTAGATCTGTCTGTACCTTCTTTTAGAGGATTGTGGATTTGACAGCCAGATACAAGTAAAAAAAAATAACAAGGTACAAGTTTGCCAAATACAAGTTCACAATTGTTTTTAGTATGTTAGATTGTGGTTTGAACCAAACCCTAAAATAGACTATGAATGCCCAAGTTGCTTGTTCCTGCTTTTAGAGGACTGTGTTGAACATTTCTTCTAGAATCTAGAATCTCCTGCCCTGGATGGATTTTAGGCAAAATCTCAGAGATGCAATCCTTTAACAGCAGGAATAGCAAGCTTGACCCTCAGTGTCAACTGTCCTGCTGATTTTTCTCAAAATCTATCCCTCTTGACCTATCCCAGATCAGAAGTTTTGTATAGTAAATGTTAAGGGCCATAGCTACCCACATTTGAATTATGACTAATGTTTGTTTCACAATTACAAAATTTAAATCCAGGCTTTCACCTCAGGAATCAATGCTAATGGAATCATTTTAGTGTCCTACTAAGAGTAAGGAGACTTACCTTGTTATGTGGTTATGGCAGATGAGGCACTCAGGGTTAACCCCCTCTACAGAAACTGTCCTGAATAATCTCACTGGAGTCTATGCTCAGCTGAATAGTGTCGTAGGATCTAATCGTAGTTTGGCTTGTGGGGCAAAATAAGCTCTTCCCTCTCTCTTTCACGCGGCTAGTTGCTCCACCATCACACTGACAGGACATCCTCACAGGACAGGAGGGGGTTGAATCCGACAGGAAAGACTCCAAGATTCTTTTGATTTCAGATAGTATCAGCCACATAACCGGACAGATTGTTTATTTTTCCAAGAACATTGGTCTAAACAAAGCTTGGAGCCAAGATGGAATTAAAGTGCTTCCAGGATGCAAATCTGTACTAATGAGCAGGCACATGATACTCTTATTGGTAGCTGAACACATTATGAATTCTGCCACAATGTTATGCAATAAACAAACACAAAAATAGAGGAAGGTTGGGTGAGGTCTCCTAATGGGTTTGAGGGATATTCAGTGTTAAATAACTGTAGTCTACAGTTTATATTAGATTCAAACCAAACAAGCAAAACATACTTATCATTGAGTAGAACTTTTAAACAAACTGGTTGTTGGATTGTATATAGAATTTGCATTAACGTTTGTTTATTAGAAAACCAATTTCTTTAACTGTTGTAGTCAAAAATGATGTCTGAACAAATTAAATTGATATCTTCTTTCTTTATTCAAACATTTGACAACACGACTGGGTTATTACCTCAGCTTATAATCCATCCAAGTGCACACACACACTGATTGAGCAGTAAGAGGAGCACATACACTGTGAATATATACCCAGAGCAGTGAGCAGCTGTTGCTTCCAGCTCCTGGGGTTAGATGCCTTGCTCAAGAGCACTTTAGCTGGGTATTGAAGATTGAGAAAGTGAGGGTCATTCACTTCCCCAAACTTCATTTCCTGCCAGGATTGGGAATCGAACCAGCAACCTTTGGGTTACTAGGCCACAGCTGCTCCAGAAATGTAATATCGTGGCATTTGATGTCTTAAAATTGTACACTGGGATATTAAATGTTTGTCAGTTTGTCAGCAGTAATGCAGCTCCTAGAAAAGGGTTTGGTGGATCCTGTCCTTGACCCTTTTCATGAGCAGGTCCAGTTTATTAGGGGTGGCACGGTGGCTCAGTGGTTACCACTTTTGCCTCAGAGCATGAAGTTCACTGTTTTAAGTCCCGGATGCACCAGTTGGCATTTCTGTGTGGAGTTTGCATGTTCTCCCCTTGTTTGCATGGGTTTCCCCCAGTCTAAAGACATGCAGTACAGGTGAACTGGGTAAACCACAGGTGTCAACCTCAGTTCCTGGAGGGCCACAGCTCTGCACAGTTTTTACCCTAATTAAACACATCTGATCAAACTAACTGAGTCCTTCAGGCCTGTTTGAAACCTACAGGTAATTAATGTAGACACAAACTACAGTTTCAGAAATAAAGGTACACAAGCTGTCACTGGGGTGGTACCTTTTAAAAAGATACACATTTGTATTTAAAGGGTCCATATTGGTACCTCAAAAGTTAAGAGGATAATTTTTGTACCTTTTGGTACTGGTATATGTACCCTTGAGGTATTAATATGGACCTTGTAGGTACAAATGTGTACCTTTTGAAAAGGTACCACCCCAGTGACAGCTCACATACCTTATTTCTGAGAGTGTACTAAGTGTTTAGATGTGCAAGCATTGACTGTAACGCACATAAAGGACTTTAATCAATATCTTTTAGGCCTTGATTGCTATTGGGACTTTTTTTTTTGCACAGAATCTTTTTACAGTTCAGAAAGTCTAAAAGGAAAAAAAATATTTAGCTGGTTTGTGCCTGATATGCTGAAAAAACACAGCCCCCAGCAGGACAATAGCAGGAAATGCTTTCGCTGGTCGAGGGGCAGTGAGTGGCAGGCAGAGCGAGAGAGAGGTAGGAAACCAATTGCACATTAAACCCCCCTCCAAACACCCAACATCCCCAAAGACCATCCCAGCAAACTGCTACACTTGGGAACAAGTACAAACTGATCTTTTATTTAGTCTGGGGTAAAAAGGTATAGATTTCTGCCTAAACTGAAAAAGTTTGCTACTATTTTAAACAATTTTGGGTTGCATTTTTTAGAGCATAACCACAGCTTTTGAATGGGTGTTTGATTTTGTCTTTAGCATTTCGATAGCCAAGAGTATACTTTAGCACACACACTCTCCTTGTTATATGCAATATTTGTGCATGACGTTTTTTCCTTGGTCTACTTCTGCTGATACTAAAAAATAGCAGCTTATCAACTCTTACAGTGAAGTTGTGAATACTGGGTCACATTATAGATGTTTATCACATGCATCACGTAACTATATGTTGGTGATGCATTCATATACACAGACATATATAATTATTTTATAATAATTTAATAGAATTTATTTTATTATTTTATTACTAGTACCGGGTTGGACCCTCTTTTGCCTTCAGAACTGCCTTAATCCTTTGTGGCATAGATTCAACAAGGTACTGAAAATCCTTAGAGATTTTGATCTATATTGACATGATAGCATCATGCAGTTGCTGCAGATTTGTTGGCTGCACATCTATGATGCAAATCTCCTGTTCCACAACATACCAAAAGGTGCTCTATCAGATTGAGTTCTGGTGACTGTGGAGGCCATTTGAGTACATTGAACTCATGGTCATGTTCAAGAATCTAGTCTGAGATGATTCATGCTTTATGACATGGCGCGTTATCCTGATCTTAGCCATCCAAAGATGGGTCCATTATGGTCATAAATAGATGAACATGGTCAGCAGCAATACTCAGGTAGGCTGTGGTGTTGACACGATGCTCAATTGGTACTAATGGGCCCAAAGTGTGCCAATTAAATATCCCTCACACCATTACACCACCACCACGAGCCTGAACTATCGATAAAAGGCAGGATATATCCATGCCTTCTAGTTGTTGACACGAAATTCTGACCCTATTATCCGAATGTCGCAAAGGAAATTGAGACTTATCAGACCAGGCAAAGTTTTTCCAATCTTCTATTGTCCAATTTTGGTGAGCCTGTGCAAACCGTAGCCTCAGTTTCCTGTTCTTAGCATACATGACTGGCACCCCGTGTGGTCCTCTGCTGCTGTAGCCCATCCGTCTCAAGGTTGTGCTTTCACAGATGTTTTGTTTGAGCTGCTGCAGATCTTTTTTTGCGTTAACAAGCAGTTGGACAGATGTATCTAATAAAGTAGCCAGTGAGTGTATATATGAGGAGGAGCCCTCTTCATTTTTCAATTGAGATTACATCAAACATAGATTTAAAAAATGCACATTTCAAAGCCCTTCACTGGACCTTTAACAAATTATGGAAATTTGTTGCCCTGAAAAAGATAATTCTGTCTTGTTGAAACAACAAAACTTTTCAAGTTTAATGTACCTAAGATTTTGACAGCATTTATTTTAAAACATTTAGTTGACTGAACTAAAAGTTTTCAATGCAATACAACTGAAATGTTATGTACAAAAATTTAAACGTTTTGTTGTTCCAACAAGACTAAATTTGCTTGGTTAGAGCAACAAGTTTCTATAAATTTAAGTTCAATCAACCTGTAGGCTTAAAATAGAGGTAAAATCGTAACCTGCAGCATGCCTTAAAACTAAACTTTTGACAAACTATGTATACATATACATATGCATATATCACCTCATTTTCAAGTGTGAACGTTAGTGAGATTTGAGGCATAACAGTTTTTTGTTGTTGTTTTTTTTCCGAAGAAACTCCGATCTGGAAGATGTGAATTCTAGCTGGTGTTAAAACTCTTAACTGATGGTTAAAGTGGCCTTAATCAGCCAACTATGAAAAGTCTTTAGGAGAATAATGTGCCGCTCTGAACTTAATGTTCCAGCTACTCATACAAGCACAAGGATTGGTCAGCAGTTTGAGGGACGAGCAGCTCTTTTCCATTGTTAAGAGTGTCAGTGCAACAGGAAAAAGTTTGTCAGCAGAATCGCAGCTCCTGGAAAGGGTTTGGTGGATCCTGTCCTTGACCCTTTTCATGAGCAGGTCCAGACCTTTATTCTTTCAAAGTTCATCAGAGATAGAGAAAAAAATAGCAGCTTATCAGCTCTTACAGTGAGGCCGTGAATAATGTTTTTACATTATAGATGTTTATCACAGGCATCACGTACATGTAACTATATATGCTGGTGATGCATTAATGCATTCCTGTACATAAATATCTGGCTGCCCTATATCTATCTATCTATCTATCTATCTATCTATCTATCTATCTATCTAT
>CAIGQZ010001345.1:22841413-22853387 GCA_903798205.1 Danio tinwini | reverse complement strand
ACAGCAAATCTAATAATAATAATATTAATAATAATGGGGGGGGGATATATGTTTATTTAACAATTCTGTCTGGTTCTCAAATCTGATTGGCTGATAGCCGTGCAATATTCCAGCACTCCTACAGCCTCCTCACCCTTGTGTATTACTCCGCCCACATAGAGTGACAGCAGATCAATAAACACTACAGTTTGACAAATATTGCAGCTGTTGGGCAACAATGTACATTTGAGGCTTTTTTTAGGCAAGAATGCACAGTAGTTGTTTAGATTGCAACTATGCAGTTTATTTATAAGAATAGTGCATACCTGCCAACACCCCCGTTTTTTCCCGGGAGTCTCCCGTATTTCAGACCCGTCTCCCGTATTGTTCTGTCTCCCGGAAAACTCCCGGAATTTCACCCCCCCCTCAGCATTTTGGTACAGTCCGGGCTGAAACCTGGTGCTTGTGCGCGTGCTCTTCTGGTCGCGCGCAACCACCCCATCACCCCAAACCCCCCCACACACACCCCTCGTTCTCCCGGAATTTACGAACTAAAAGTTGGCAGGTATGGGATAGTGCCTATTTTAAATATTTATAATTTCGAAGATACAGCGCGTCAGCCTGTCATACTGAGCAGAGCAAAGACGGAAGACGGTTGACGTTCCGCCACAAGGTGACAACAGAGACCCATAATAAGACCTTAGAGGAGAAAAACAGCATAATTTCAGCTGATCAAATCATTATAAAACAGGTGTCATTCTAAGCTGATGTCTTTTTTTGTATGTTGTAGTGCTGTATTTATACCATTGTCTGGTAGTGTTTCTGGTAGTGTTTGCTTTGTCTTGTTTGGGGTTAATTATTGTGCTCTCTGGATTGCAACAGATAAATACAGGGAAATATTTGTAGACTGATGGCATTTCATGCTGTTCAGCCTTATAATCTTAAAATGTCAGCAAAATCACCTGTTTTGTCATCACTTCAGACATTACGTTAGAGAATCATTCAAACACTAGCTCTAAAATGACAATTGTGAAGTAGCAACTGTTTTCTGCTGTTCTGACGTCAGCTGCAGATGTGAACGAACAGTAATAAAAAAAAATAGTTCCTCTTACAAAAGGATTTTTAGACTCTCCGTGTTTGATTTTCAAACTGCCCAACTGTTGCATAAATGCAATATCACACTACTAGCAGTGCGATATGGTTGCATATCAGGCCAACGCACACCTCCCACCAGTGCTAATATACAGCCATATCGCACTGCTAGGAGTGTGATCATTGCTCACACACACACAAACACACACACACACACACACACACACACACACACACACACACACAAATTTAAAATTATTAGCTTTTCTGTGAAAGTTTTATTCTTTTAAAATTTTTCCCAATATTGAATATTTTATATTGTTTTTACATTATGCAACTTCTTTTGTAGTGAATATTCTTAACTGTTATAAAAATTTTCAAAAGTAACTTATTTAACTGTATCTTCAGAACCCTTTCCCCTGTAAATCACAACCCACAAAATACACTTAAAATGTTTATTTAATACAACTTATGTATAGTTGGGAGCAAAATGATAATTATGTGTCTTATTCTATAAATGTCTGATATTATTTCTCCTAACCATAATTAACAGTTAATCTTGTCCGATGGCAATTGCTCAAAATAACAAACATTACTGTTTTGGAAGAAAAAGGAGTCGCCTACATGTAAACTGTAGCTTGCAGAAATGCCTTCTACGTTACATTTGGAGCAAACAATGGTACTGTTTGAAAAAAAAAACTTGAATAATTTGACAAAATCTGGCATCTCTTTATCTGTTACATTGACAAAAACCTTGTGGACTAATGCATCATTTTATGTACTGTTTTAATATTCCTTCTCATCATACTCTGTTGTTCAAACAACTGTGTAAAAAGTTTCCAGGAATGGCTTGTTATGTGGGTGGGTTTTTATTTATTTTTATTTTTTCTCTCTTTCTTTGCTCATGTTATATATGGACAACATAGAATCGTTTTTCCTGAATCTTTGTCTTCAATAAAAACTTATTTGACCAAAAAAACTTTACAACTTTTGACAAAAAAAATCTGTATTATTTTACCAAATGTGCTTTATTCAAGATATAATTTAATTTCCTTTTTTTTTCGACTTAAGGGAATAAATCAGACCTTTAAGTGTTGATCCAGAAGAGCTTATGCAAAAATGTTGGAGATGAATTCTCGGAATCGTTTGGCGTACTGTTCTGGATGAACCGTAGATATTTCAGCACCAGCCTGAGAGGAAGGAACAGAGTCATGTTGTCATAACCTTCTGTATCTCACAATTAAGCAAATGACATAGGTTGAGTGCGCATTAACGTTGTTTTTTTCCACTCACGCCATGTTTAACAGTTTTTGCGGCATGTGCTGCTTTCTTCTTAGTGTCGTACTGAGTCAACACGTCGATCAGGCCCATGAAATACACCTCCCTCTGTGGCGCTCCTGAAACCCAGCAAAAAAAAAAAAAGCACATCAATTCTCTCATTCATATGTCATTTACATTCAGCAGAAAGTCCTGAGCTACTGAAACTTATTTAATACTTATTTTAAAAGGTTTTTTTGGTGATGGCAGCTTAAAGATGCCTCTCATATGGAGAATGAAGTCACATGAATTGTGCAGGTGTGAGTTCTTCACAGACTTCAAAGGTTTATAAATCCTGATAGTTCTGTGGGTCTCGGCCATCAAATCTGATCTTTATTTTGTGTTTTCTATTGGATTCAACTCAGGTGATTGGCTGGGCCATTCTACAGCTTGATTTTCTTTCTCTGAAAGCATTTAAGAGTTTCCTTGGCTGTGTCTTGCTGAAACATCCACCCTGTTTTCATCTTTATCATCCTGCTAATGTGGATGTTGGACTGAAGCAGCTAATATTCATTTACAATGAGGAAGGGCAGAGGGTTGCTGAAAAACTACTGAGAGATTTCAGCTGCTGTCTTTGCTTTCACAGCTTTTCTACACCTCCCTTTCTTCATGTGTTCAATACTTTTTCCTTGTGTCATTTCATTTTAATACGCATAACTTCATTTGTAAACTAATTAGTTTTGTTTTCTTTGCATAAATTGTTTTCCTTGGTTGTTACCAATATCCAGTGAAATTTTCAGGTCAACGGCACCTTTATGACCCGTTTCCACCGAGTGATATGGTATGGTACGGTTTGGTACGCTTTTATGGCAATTTTCACTATCAAAAGGTACCTAAAAGCAAACCATACCGTAACACTTTTTGGGCACCCTTTGCAAAGGGTACCTAGCATGACAAAAGGGTACCAGAAGGTGGAGCTAGACGCGCAGCTAAACGCTATTGGTTTACAGAGAAGAGTCACTCGTGCATTCACAAGCAGAAGAATTAAAACAAAGAAACCGCCATTTTTAAATACACAGCTGAGACATTATGTCGTAATACTATATGCATACAATAACGAGCCATGGTTGACCCGAGCTCAGACAAACCTTGTCGTTGTCTTGATGTACAGCCACAAAGACAACAACAAAATCTACCGTGTCCTGTTTTTGTTTCACGAGGCAGTCTAAAAGTGCGAGCAGTTTTACTTTCTCAAGGGAGCTCGCGATCGCTCGCATGTGGGTCTATATTTAAAAAAACGAACTTCTTGAGCTGATGATAATAACGCGCAATTATTGAAGAGCTTCTGACATCAGATTCTTTCAGATATGGACCAACATGAGAGTGAAGCGCGAAAAAACAAAGGTGAAGCCAGAAAAAATGAAAGAGCAAAGGATTCCTTCACCAACCTAAAACATGAACAAACTGCCATGTTTAACTTTTATCATCGCCTTTTGGACTATTATGAAGTCAGAATGACTTTCTAACAAGAGGTTACATGTGCTGGTGAAGATTAAAGACACAGATGAGAGGTTTGCTTTGACTGTAGGCTATATGCTGTGTGTTGTTTTTGAACCCAAATAAGGATTAAATGTATGCTGTGTGTAGTTTATCTGTAATTGGTAACATATCGGAGACTTTAAGGGTCTGTATGTGTTTATATATGTAGCATTTATTTATTTATTTATTTTATATAATTGCAGACGTTACAGTAGGCTATTTTGCATCATTGATCTGCATTTATAATCAAATCATGTTCATAGAAAGGTTAGTAATAAACAATTATACACAAGTATTTATGTGTATAAAGCATCTGATTTGTGAAAAGTGCTTCCTATATGATATGTGAATGACCTGTACAGCTTTACTGTAGACATTTCCTCGAGTGAGAATGACGTCGACTGAAACTTTCTATCATACACCATGCCTACCAAAGTAGTACCCTTGGTACCCTTTAGGCAGTGGAAACATAAGCTTGATAAGGATAACCCGTACCGTACTGTACCCATCAGTAGAAATGGGCAATCAGAAATATGTTTTCTGATAAAAAAGCTGACGTTTTCGATACTTATTTCCCCCCATTGCACATGTATAAAAGATCCCATGCATCCCACCCATCAATCCTTACCTGGGGCGCTTTTGACAGCGTATACATCAATGTAAGGGTCAAACTCTCCAGGGCCCAGCGGTTTAAAGGAGTTCATGTATCCAGCGATGCCCTCAGGAGATGTCCCGTAGGAGCCCACCTGCAGAGCCGGAGCCAGACCGTTCTCTGGATCAGCATCGTCTTCACAGCAGGGCTCTTCGGCTTCCTCGTCCTCACGCTCACCTCGAGCCACGTCATGGATGCCCAGAAGAAGACTGTAGTCCATTATCTTCAGCTTCACCAGGAACTGCATTAAGAACAGAAATGGGATTAATGTAATAAAGCCTGCATGAATCGGAAGCTACGACCGTTTGATTTATTTCGTATTGTGATGCAGTTCTTCAGAAAAAGGGAATATTAAATGAGAAAACAGTGGGCGTGGCTTGTTTTTTCTACTGCGAGCTGATTGTATGTAGTAATGTAGGCATTTCATTCAGAAGGTTTCGGAAAGAGTTTGGGTTACAACCTAACAGACACCTCCTGCTCATCATTTCTATTTGAACTTTGTTCAAAACTGACAGTTGGAGGTGCGTGGTTAAGCATGTTATTATTTTCCCGCCAATACCTCAGACAGACGTAAACTGAGAAATTTAACTGAAAACATACACAAAGTGCATTACCAGATTTTAATTTGAGATTACAATTCAATTCACCTTTATTTGTATAGCGCTTATACAATGTAGATTGTGTCAAAGCAGCTTCACATAGAAGATTATAGTGAATTGAAACAGTGTCAGTCCAGTTTTCAGAGTTTAAGTTCAGTTCAGTTTAGCTCAGTGTAGTGTGGTTAATAATTACTACTGAGAGTCCAAACACTGTGGAGCAATTGCATCGATGCACAGCTCTACAGATCCCGAACCATTACAAGGGGAAACTTTTCTTTTTCTTAATAAGTACAAATGAGTTGTTCACCACAAAACTAGCAACGCTGTTAGTTTTGATTTCATTTGTACTTTAACATCAGTATTGTATAATCTTTAATGTGCTATAAAATAATAAATAATAGAGGTAACTGAAGTTTTGTTCCAATTTCATCCTTATGTGCAAGTTGCATTGTATAAAAGTGTCTTTTGAGTGAATACAATAAAAAATTTGTCTGCAAAGTAAAAACATTGAGAGATGTAAACTCATTATTATGCGATGTAAATTTACAACTGCTTAATGAAAATTTAGAATTTTGATATAAAGTTGCAGTTACCCTATTTATTGTTTATTCTGTGACAAGAAAAACAGCTGTAAGATGTAAATGAACATGTCAGAAGATTAAAAAAACTGAATTGTGCGATAAATGAAGTCAGATCTCTTTATTGTTAGTACTAGAAATGTATTGATTATATTGAATTATTTTATTTTATTCTAGAATTTAGAGGGACAAATGGTCAAAACTGCAGGACAACAAAGATTGAAAGAAATTCAGAGAGAAGAACGTTAAAATTTTTTACTCAAAATGAAATAGAAATGGTCAGAATCACAGGATGTATCACAGAATTCTGTGAAATATAATGTAAGAATTTTAGTACATAAATACCGAATTGTTAAAATAAAACTTTGAACTTTGAAGTAAATTGACAAACTTTGAATAAAGATCAGATATAAACTTCAAATTGTGAAAGAAATAACAGTCAAATTATGATTTTATTTTTATAATCATTTTTAGTGCAAATCAGAAACAGGCTTTCATACACTCATCGCCACTTTAATAGGTACACCTGTCCAACTGCTCGTTAACGCAATTTCTAATCAGCCAATCACATGGCAGCAACTCAATGCATTTAGCCAATTCACATGGTCAAGACGATCTGCTGCAGTAAACAGAGTATCAGAATGGGAAAGAAAGGTGATTTAAAGCACTTTGAACGTGGCATGGTTGTTGGTGCCAGACAGGCTGGTCTGAGTATTTCAGAAACTGCTGATCTACTGGGATTTTCACACTCAACCATCTCCAGGGTTAACAGAGAATGGTCCAAAAAAGAGAAAATATTCAGTAAGTGGCAGTTCTGTGGGCGCAAATGCCTTGTTGATGCCAGAGGTCAGAGGAGAATGGTCAGACTCGTTCGAGCTGATAGAAAGGCAACAGTAACTCAAATAACCACTCGTTACAACCGAGGTCTGCAGAAGAGCACACAACACATCCAACCTTGAGGCGGATGGACTACAGGAGTAGAAGACTTCTTGGCTACTTCCAGCAGGATAACGTAATAAAGCACAAATCATCTCAGACTGGTTTCCTAAACATGACAATGAGTTCACTGTACTCAAATGGTCTCCACAGCCACCAGTTCTCAATCCAATAGAGCACTTTTGGGATGTGGTGGAATGGGACATTCACATCATTGATGTGCAGCCGGATGTACTATCATGCCAATATGGACCAAAATGTCTGAGAAATATTTCCAGTAACTTGTTGAATCTATGCCACGAAGGATTAAGGCATTTCTGAAGGCAAAAGGGGTCCAACCCGGTACTAGTAAGCTGTACGTAGTAAAGTGGCCGGTGAGCAGGGCTTAACATTAACTTTTTTGATCACCAGCCACTGTGGCTAGTAAATTTCCAACATTACTAGCCACTCGCCATTTTCACTAGCCACACTATTCTTGTTGGGAAAATATATTTAATATGCATACATTTGACTTGCTAACATGCTAAAATGACTTGATTTAAATGTGTTATGTCCACATGCCTTGTCATTCATTTTAACTTCTTGTGTGTATTGTGTATTAGCTTGCTCAGTGTGCATAAGCAAATGGGTTGTGTCGCAATACAATCAGCTTTTATTTCACATTACTTTTTAGGGCTCAAAATTAAGGATTTACCAAATTTATCTCTGACCACACCAAATAAGCATTTCTTAGCCACAATTTTTTAATGTGTCAAAACAAGGAAAATATAGCTGTATAGGTGCACTTTTTAATTCAACAAAACTTTTTTTTTTTAAACATTACATTAAAAAAAAAGAAGTATTGTCATTTATCTAAAAAAATGCACAGTAACCTGTCCTGGCTAATAGTCCCAGATCTTTGTCTGGGTTAGCTAAACATAAACAGGGAGTAATCTCCCATTAAAGCAATGTTATTGTAAAAATATTATTAAACCATATTAACAAAAATAACTGTAAGCAAAAGAAAGCAGGTGAAACATATTATATTCGATAATGAATGAATGATCAGGTGCACACACTTAATATAGGCCTGTTAATATCATCTGTGCATGCGAGTGATCATCCTCTCATTCGGTATTTACCTGCTTTCTGCTCACGCGAACACAGTTATTTTTGTCAGTCGTGCTGCTTCTCGATTCTAAGATCACATTAGCATGAATATTGGGCCATGCTTATTTTCAAAACCTGCTTTTAAGAAAACAACAATTCAAAAATGATTTTCAACCAGCCAAAGTGGCTAGAGGAGGTGTCTGTCTAACCTGCCAGAGCTGAAATCTACCCGCAGTTGGCGGGTTGGGGGGTGTTAATGTAAAGCCCTGCCGATGAGTGCATATTGTCATTCATCCTGCAGTGTTTCACAGTTTAAAAATAAAAAAATAAAACAATGTTCACATCTTTACCTCTACATCTCGATTAAGCTTCTCCAAGATCTTCTCTTTCTGTTCCTCTGTCACATAAACCTTCTGCATGTTATTTCTGAAATCCATGTCTTTAAAAGTGGGCAGCTCTTTTACCTTCATTAGAAAAAAAAAATTAAAAATATCAAGACCAAAGAGTCAGAGTTTGTGTTTGAGGTCAGATCAGGTACATAAAAAAACAAAAAACATTTTACCTTCTCTTTGTCACTGGCCTCACGATCTACCAGAGAGCCCTGGAGAAAAAACACACACAAAATGACACTTTTAAAGACAGTCGTGATTTGCCCAGGATTGAAACCATATAGGGCTTTTTGAAAATTATGAGTACAATATCACCCCCTTGTGGCACATACCCAAAATAGCAATAGATAAATAAAAATTCACATACTTGCTAACAGATCCAGCTATTATTTTTTTCATTGCTAGTAGTACTATTAATATATTATGATATACACTACAGTTCTCCCCTTGTTGGTGTGGATTGGTGCTCCGCTTTCCCCCACAGTCCAAAGACATGCACCATAGGTGAACTGACTAAACTAAATTGAAATGAAACCTATATAATAAATAAGAATAAATCGATCCCAAAATGATAATAAGGTTTAAACAAAACAGCTCACTTAACAGCTACATATGAGCTACTTTTCATGATCTACTAATTAAGTATGTGCTCCTAAATCTCTTAAACACACATGAAACTTGATTTAGGTGTTGTTTGCGCACATCATTAACTTCTCAAGCAATAAGCAAAGACAAATGTCAGTCCTGCAACACCACAGTCAAAAACATCCTAAAGAAAGAACATCTCATTTCTGCAGTTGTTCTTTTTATTTTTACCTTCAGATCGTATTTTCTGTGGACGAGGAGTCTGTGGCTGAACATGTTCCTCATAACGATCAGGTACGTGTCTTCGCTCTCCACCGTAATGCGGTACATGCCCAGAAACTGAGGAAGGAGCGTGCTGCCATGACACTTCACTATATGCTGAGGAGAACACAAGACACAACAAATTATTTATATGTATATATATATATGTGTATATATATATATAAATATATATATATATATATTTTTTTAATGAATGGTTTGAGTGACAGCAGTGGTTTTAGTCTCAAACTGTTCGGTGTGAGCAGGGCTATCATATGATATGTAATGTGTGTGCCTGTGCAAAACTTTGTGTAATAACAAATCAATTACAACCTCAAAAAACACAAAATCGCTTCGGTGTGGCCGATTTCTTTCAAAATTCTTAAAAACCTCTAGGACCATGAGTCGAACATACCCACCGAGTTTCGTTCCGATCAGTCATCGTTAACCTAGTTTAATGGCTGCTCATTCTTAATTAGCTAATGGCGGCCATGTTTTTTGAGATGTGCCAATGTCTTTATAGTATGTCATGACAGCTTGGTCAAAGACACTGCATGCTCAATTTCAAGCTGATTGGACTATTGGTTGTAAGGTTAGAGCAATTTTATGTTTTTAAGGTTTATAGTGCCACTATGTGGCCAAAGTGCACGGATTTTGCAATGTGACCTTAAATTGACCTTTGAAGTTTGGTGATGATATCTCATTCCATTCAAAAGTTATAGCTACAATTAGCCTTTAGCTTACATTTAGCATGGAACATTTTCGTGTGAAACTGTTTCACGTGAAAATCCAAATTTAAACTTTTTTTTGCTAATTATTGATATTCAGTGTCCAGAGAACATTTCTACACTGGTTTGGTCCTGGTTGAGTGAAAAACCTAGGACTAGTTCGCAAAAGTAAGTTTCTGACAAATCACGACAAAGAGGAAAAACGGTGCATCCTAGAGAAAAAAAAAACCTCATATACACTTTTGTTCGGACTAACTCGTGGATTCAAAAGTTTTAGAGTCTACGACAAATGGTGTACGAATAGGGGCCAAAAATGTCAAAAATTTTGGTTTTTAACACCATAGCGCCACCTATTGTCCGATTTGCCTCATCTTTGGCCAGGATGTAGTGTGTATCATGATATATTGGAGTCCAAATCAGTGTATTTTTACCCATTATGTACTTGTATGTATTTTTTGTGGCATTTTATTAATTTTATTTATTAAAGCCTTAAATAGTCATTTTGATACTGTTGCAACATTCATACATTCACTCTTATTTCTATTCGGCTTAGTCCCTTTATTAATCTGGGGTCACCACAGCGGAATGAACCGCCAACTTATCCAGCATATGTTTAACAGCTGCAACCCATCACTGGGAAACATCCATACACTCATTCACACACATACACCACAGACAAATTAGCTTACCCAATTCACCTATACCACATGTTTTTAGACCTGTGGGGTAAAAGGGAGCACCCGCCAACACGGAGAGAACATGCAAACTCCACATAGAAATGCTAACTGACCCAGCTGGGGCTCGAACCAGTGACCTTCTTGCTATGAGGCGATTGTGCTACCCACTGCGCCACCGTGCTGCCCTACTATTGCAACATTTGTGTATTAATATTTTAATAATCTGTGACTCACTGTTATAGATCTCAGGATGTGATATTATATTCTCTATACATCCTTTATTTAAAAAAAACTTGTACAATTATATTACTATGATGTTTAAAGTTATTCTTTCTTAACTTTTTACTGTTTTTACTAGTGGTGGGCCGTTACCAGCATTAACGTGCTGCGAGACTCTTATCAGGCGATTTAAAAAAAAAAAAAAAGATCTATTAAATATATTAATCTATTCTCAAAGTTGGGTTGGGAGCTGGGTCTATTCTACGCAAGTTATGATGACTTCCACCTTTATATTTTAGCGTGGACGTATACCTGGCCGAATTGCACTGTAGATGGCGAGAACGAGTCTTTGAACCTGTGTGTATTCCTACTGTGAAATGACCACTTCAAACGTGACGTGCTAACATGGATGCAGTTCACTAGAGTGAATCTGATTAATGTTAGCTCCACATCTAACTATCAGGCACCTGTAGAGTTTATGTGTTCCAGTAAAACATGTATGAATAAAATGGAGCAGGGGCTTTTTAAAATGAATGACGGTGAATAAAAGTCAAACTGGTGAGCCGTCTGACAAAAAAAGTGCCCTTCTGAATCAAATCAGCAGGATGCCCTTCTGGATCTTTCACTTATTTTGAATACACTACTGACTACACTTACATGGACATCTGTAATCTAGTTATTTGCCTTAATAGACAATAATATAATTAAGTGTATAATTAATCTTTAAGTGAAGTGTTTTCATGTAAGAGTTTCCTGTAATTTTGAGTGACTTTAACTGCAGTTCTGCAGTTTCATATTCACTCATGAACATTTTATTCATGCCCCCGTGACAAACTGGGGTATTAGACGCAAATAAGGAGTAAAGACTGGTGAGAGTGTTATGGAATTTAATAACGCATGCTGAATGGAAAGAAAAAACTTCCGCATTTCACAATGTGTGTGTGTGTGGTCCTTTACTGAAAGCTGCATGTGTGGATCTTGTCGGAAAATATGGCGAAAAGTCCTACATGATGGTAATAGTTTGATTGCAGTGTTTACTTTAATAATGCCACTAATATATGCATATTCCACATCTTCCATTTCTGTTTGACTTTAGTTGGATTAAGGTCAGAAAAGCAAAAAATAATAATAATTTAAAAAATGTAAAAAAAAAACCTGTTTCGAGCTTATGTAGACCTACAGTTCAAAATTCATGTTTAACTGAATAAACAGTTAGTAAACACAAGTACATTTTATTGAACATCATTTATTTTCATCACCAATTATCATAGTAATAGAAACCCATTCTCAAAGACTTACTTTAGTCATTATTAGGGTAGCACACATATTCTGAATGTCTGCGGCAGAATACAAATGAGCCATTTTAATCTAGATTAATTCCAACATTACAGTGA
>CAIGQZ010001345.1:22831374-22841403 GCA_903798205.1 Danio tinwini | reverse complement strand
AGCTCATTGTGGAACAAGAGAAGAGGAATTTACCTATTTTAAGGAAGTGCGGTGGAACATGAAAATGATGAAGCATGAAAATGTGTACAGAGGAAATAAACAACAGGGCGTGCAGGATCCCAGCTGGGTAATAAAACATTAAAAATAGCTGGAGTCTGAATTCTTTAGTCTGATCATATCGCCAACAAAGGCGCGCTTGTGTAACGTGTGAACTATAATGATTTGCAATTCAATTCTAGTTGAAGTAGCTTGGCATTCGACGTGCCAGTACTGTTTTGCAACCAGCTTTTTAGTTACTGAAGCTAAAGTTTAATAAAGAGGTCAGCGGCTTCTCACAGTTTTGTTGACATGCTAGTTTCTGGTGGAGAAGTTATGCATTCATATGAACAGATGGACAGAAGTACATACAGACTAGAAGACTTAATTGGATAGTTCACTAAATTAAAAAAAGCTCTTCACACTCAAGAGGTTCTATACTTTCATGAATTTCTTTAGTTATTCCAGTTGCATTATTTTTTGGTATTTATCTTCAAGAAATCACTCTGCAATCAGCGATATTATGTTATTATAACAATATCATGTGGCAATAAGATCGTAACTGTACTGTGCATTTACACCGTGGCAATATTTATCTATGTATACACAAGAAAACAACAATTTTATAGCAGACACTGTTAAAAGCTCATTTCCAGCCACTAGACTTATCTGACAGGGTATTCGAGTGTCATCGAGTGACAGTATGTTGTGGGACTGCTATACAAGAGGGATTATAGATAGCGAAATTTAGCGTTTTTTATTCCAGAAGCATCACGGTAAAACACAAACGCAATTATGAATGTAGTAAAACACATGTTTGTTTGTTGTAAAAATTCAGAATAATGACAAAAAATACAAATTTGTGCATCTCCTGACTTCAGTGTGCAGCCATGCGGTCGTTGCAGATGGTGTTTTCTGAGAAATTATCATACCTCTTGGTTTGAGTGTGGTTCTGAAAACAATTGCCAAATCTTTCGAGGATTATCTAGCCCTTCCCCTTAGCCCTACGCCAGGGGTGCCCAAACTCGGTCCTGGAGGGCCGGTGTCCTTCATATTTCAGTTCCAACCCCAATTAAATACTCCTGAACCAGCCAATCAAGCTCTTTTTAGGTATACTAGAAACTTCAAGAGAGGTGTGTTGAAGTAAGTTGGAGCTAAACTATGCAGAACAAAGTTTGGACACTTCTGCCCTACGCCTTCAAGCTTAAGAGAATTAAGACACCAATACTGCTTCATGTGAAATAAGGGGTAGAATTGGGATTGGGCCTAAGTGTCTTCCAGGCCTTGAATCCGTATTTTCGAAATTCAAGTACATTGAAAAACCTGCCTTCAAATACTCATAAATGTTCAATGAGCACAAGACACTCAACTATTGTTGTCACGATATTGGAATTCGGTACCAATCAATACTGAAATTTTGAAAGTATTGACTCTGATTGGACGTGAAGGTCATCAGTTCACCAAACTCACCTCTGTTTACTGAGTGTAACTAAGGCCGTACTCACACTATGTACCGTTGCCTTAAACCGGGCCAAAGCACCCTTGTCCCCCCTCCCGTCTCCCCCGACGGCTCGCAATCACATTACATTCGGGCCTGGGCGTGCTTACGTCATCGATGACGCGCTGCTCAGTAAGCGCTCTCGCTCAGCACAGGAGATTTCTTTAGTTATATTGTTTAAGTCGTTTGATATGTGGTGACATACAGTCTAATATTTCGCCGAACAGATCAGCCACTTTTGATGCTCATAAACAATCATAAAGTCCTCGTGCTGCAGGAATTATGAAGTTTGCTGAAGGCACAGCTGTCATGCAGTGAGGGATTTGAGTCTTTAATAATCTACGACAGTTTGCGTTCACTGAACAGTACGAATGATTAATTAATCCATATGAAACAGTCCCTTAAAAAGTCACGTCTCGCTTTCAGTTTTGGGCTCAAGTGAACCGCGCTCAGGCCCACCTCTTCCAACTGGGCCAGGGCTGCCCAAGTGAACCGTGCCTGAGCCCAATTCAGAGCACTCACACTTCTCAAACGGTCTGGGAAACAGGCCTGGGCACGGATTGGATAGCATAGTGTGAGTGAGCCCTAAAGATACAGGGACACTGGAGTGTTTTAAAGCCATGAAGATCAGCTGGTTTGTCTATAAGTCTACATATGAGCAATCCGCTGATGAATCGCGGCTTTAAAACGCTCCAGTGTCCCTGTATCTGTGTTTACAGAGGTGAGTTTGGCGAACTGATGACCTTCAAGGCCAATCACAGTAATTTCTGTTGAGCATGTGAACACAATGGCAAACCAGCGCTGTTTAAGAATGTGCTCAACGTTCAAGTGTTAGTGGAAAATGGACGTTTTTAAAATTTCAGTATTGATTGGTACCGAATTCCAGTATCGTGATAACCCAACACTCAACTATCACACTTACAGGATACAGGAGATAATTATTATCAGTGTATGTTGGAATAATTTAATCAATACAACACCAGACTACAGAAATGTCGGCTTGGTTTGGACTCTCTTTTTAAGCATGAATGTCGTAAGCAATATGTTGCGAGTTACCTGGTGATACTCGGACAGAATGTTATGCATATCGGCTACTTCTTCACTGGAGATCTGCTTGACAATCAGTGTGCGGTCGTAGGACGTGAAGAGAAGACCTTCCCCCTGTCCGTCGCCTTTCATGGGAGCACTGCGGGCCAGAGACGCCTAATGGAAAACACACATAGCAGATTTATTATATGCAAGAACAAAAGAAACTATTAATAGTATACGTTCTCATGCATTTTTAGATTAAGTCCAAATATAAGCTGATTTATCAATGGCAGCATTAGATCTGGTGGCATGATAAAATGGTGGCATGACAAAAATTTAAAATGGTGGCATTTTAAAAGAGGAACTATTACGCAAAAATCACTTTTATAAGGGGTTTAAACACAGATCCGTTGCAACAGTGTGTGACTACAGCCAGCCTCTAATAGTTACAAGTTATTAATTCTGTTTTTTTATAATCAGACTTGAGAAAAACAGTATGTAGAAACAGTTTGATCAACATTCTCCATTTGTATGTCATCAGAGGGGGAAAGCCCCACCTATTAGTGACGATCTATCCCTCATTAGTATAAACAGCCCCGAGTTAAAAGCAGCCGTGCACCATTAGAGTTTTCGTGCCGTATCTGCTGAAGAAAACGGCACGACTAAGAGGCATTAGAAATGTAGAGCTTTAGGATGCACAAATGAACACTATAGACTGCCATTTTTTGAGCCACTTCTATTGACATTCAGTTGACTGCCACTATGCTGATGCATAGGCGTTTGTAGCTCCACCCTCTTTTCAAAAGAGCACAATCTCATTTGAATTTAAAGCAAGTCACCAAAATGGCACAATTTGGATTAAAGCCTAATGCCTTGTTTCCACTGACTGGTACAGTATGGTACGGGTCACCTTTATCGGGCTTGTGTTTCCATTACAAAGGGTACCCTTTTGGTGGGCATGGTGTATGACAGAGAGTTTCAGTCGACGTCATTCTCGCTCAAAAAAAATGTCTACAGTAAAGCTGTACAGGTTGTTCACATATCATATGAGAAGCACTTCTCACAAAGCAGATGCTTTATATGCATAAATACTTGTGTATAATTGTTTACGAACTTTTCTATGAACATGATTTGATTTTAACTGCAGATCAATGGCAGTGCGAAATAGCCTACTGTAACGTTTGCAATTATATAAAATAAATACATAATTGCAACATATATAAACACATACAGATCCTTACAGTCTTCGATATGTTACCAATTACAGATAAACTACACACAGCATACATTTAGTTCTTAATTGAGTTCAAAAACAACACACAGCATATAGCCTACAGTAAGAGTAAACCTCTCATTTGTGTCTATAACAGAGGCTACATGTGCTGGTGAAGATTAGAGAGTAATTTTGTCATTCCAAATTATTAACAGTCCAAAAAGCGATGATAAACATGGCAGTTTGTTCATGATTCAGGTTACTGAAACAATTTGCTCCTGTTTTGTCGGGTTTCCCTTTTTTTTTTTTTCACGCTTCACTCTTGCGTTTGTCCATTTCTATTCTGAAAGGATCAGATGTCAAAGACACTTCAATAATCACACACACATT
Organism: Danio tinwini; assembly: GCA_903798205.1. Lineage (NCBI taxonomy): Eukaryota > Metazoa > Chordata > Actinopteri > Cypriniformes > Danionidae > Danio > Danio tinwini. The sequence continues at coordinate 22,837,237 of CAIGQZ010001345.1, read as the reverse complement.
ATCATCAGCTCAAGAAGTTCGTTATATCAAATACTGACGCGATAGCGGGCTCCCTGGAGAAAGCAAAAATCGCTCGCACTTTTAGGCGGCCTCATAAAACAACAACATGACACGGCAGATTTTGTTCTTCTTGGCTTTGTGGCTGTTCATCAAAACAATGACAAGGTTTGTTTAAGCTCGGGTCATCCATGGCTTGTTATTATACGCATTTAGTATTATGATGTAATGTCTCGGCTGTGTATTTAAAAAACATGGCGGTTTCTTTGTTTTCATTCTGGCTAGCTCCACGAGATTGTGATGCATCTCTGTAACCAATCAGCATTCAGCTGGGTGTGTAGCTCCACCTTTTGATACCCTTTCTCGTGTTTTGTTCCTAATCGAAAGGGTGCCAAAAAAGTTGTACGGTACGGTTTTTGACAGTGGAAACGGCCATAAAAGCGTACCAAACTGAACCGTACCACTCAGGAAAGAACCATAAAGGGTCAGTTTTTAAAGAGTTATAAAACATTATTTGTGAGGTATTTAAAGGTGAAACTTCACATACACGCTATTGGGACATCAGAGACTTCGGTCCAATTTTAATTCTATTTTTCTAACCCTTCAAAAAGGGCAAATGCTTCAAAATTTACCCCTAAGAAATGGGACAGCACTACAACACCCGCACACATCATCATTTGTCATCTCGATCTCTTACTTCATATGAGATCGATGATCGTGACTGCTGTAGTTATTCCAGTTGCATTATTTTTTTGGTATTTATCTTTAGGAAATCACTGAAGGCAACAACATCATGTTATCATATAAGGATATAATGTGGCAATAAGATTTTAACTGCACTGTGCATTTACACCCTGGCCATATTCATCTATGTAAACACTCAAAAACAGCATTGACGTTTTACCAGACAATGTAAAAAGCTCATTCCCAGCCACTAGACTTTTCTGACAGGATATTCGAGTGTCATTGAGTGACAGAATGTTGTGGGACTGCTATACAGGAGTTATTATCTTGTAAAAAGGGTCATAATGGGTTCCATTTAAATAAAAGTCACCTGGTAATCAAGATCTTCAATTCCAAATCGCTCCCTGAGGTTTCTGAAGACTTGCGGACAATACTCCTTGAACTTAAAATGGCTTGGAAGATTCTCCCTGTAAGGCACAGAAGGATAATTTCAAATATCATACAAATTCCTTCTTGCATGTCACACACTGCATTTCTTATCACCTGAAGGCAAAATGCTACTTTAATGTAGTTGCCAATAATTGTTTTTCCCACTGTCATTACAATAATTCATCTAAATGAATTTTAGAATGTTCCCACTTCAGGGTTTCTACAGACTTTTTACAACCCTTTTAAGACCATAATGAAGGAAATTTCAGACTTACACAAGGCTAAAAGATTTTTAATAGCCAAGTTAAAACTTAAAAAAAACATTAAAAACAAATGTTATTGTAAGTAAGATAATTAAACCATATTAATAAGTAAATAGAGCTAATAAATAAACGTCTCAAAACTTTTATTAAATATATTGTTAGTGATTGGATGGGTGTTGGTCCAATTGGGTATAGATTTACATGGACATAGAAAAATTAAGACCCGTTTAAAATGATTAAGGACACAATATTTTAGTGGATTTTTTACCCTAAAATTAGTTTTTTGAAGTGTAAAACATAACATTAAGACCCTGCAGACACCCTGTGCTTATAAGATTACGTTTGAGGAAAATGTGTGCAAAAAAAAATGATGAGCTTTTGTAAATACTTGTTGAAGAGGTGGTTGTTCACTTTAATTTTGGTGTTGGCTTTGAAGTCATCAGGGAGCAGCATGACAGGCACTGGAACTTGATTTAAATCATTTATCTGCAAAAACAGAGAGGGGACAAAGAAAATGCAGGTTTTTAATGTAGGAAATGACCTTTGTACCAGCAGGTTTTCTATATCCTAACACTGAGTGACTGGATTGTTTACGACCTTTTCTGACACACTTCATTTGGCAAAGATATCTCAGACTCCTCATTATGCAACGCCAAATGCTCCATATAACAAACTTCTACCTAAAGGTAATTTATTCCCTCAGGATCTCATAATAGTCTAATAGGCATGAATCTGTGCCGTAATTAGTTCTGAACTGTAGTAATCTGGATCGACAACATGAACTACATGTGTATTTTTAATAAATTGGTAAGTATGGATTAAAAAAAATGTGTACAGAAAATAATAATGTACCTTTTAAACATGTTGGTCAAAGTTCAAAAGGGTTTTTCAAGCATTAAGAACATAAACACATGTTATTTACATTGCTTACATTAAAATTACACTGTTTCCAAAGAAATGATGATTACTATAAATTCGAAATGATTTACAGAAAACATCAACAAAAAACGTCTAGGAATGAATAGTTTTTTAAGAATAATCATTTATTTTTATAATATTAATAAATTAATATTATTAAATTAAACATTAATATAATATTTTAGACATACATCCATACAACCATTGACATACATAAATGTGTCATTTTTATTGATTGATGACGAACCATTATTTTATTCATATATTAATGTTATTTAAAACCTTAAAGCTGACAATTAGGCATGGGACGATAACTGTTTTCAAGGTATACCGCGGTTTGGAAAAGTCAAGGTTTTCATACTGCCAAAATTTTCTTTAATACCGTTCCTAAGGTATGTGTAAGATTTTTTTTATTTACATTTTTTTTAACAACAGCATCTCGAGCCATTTTAAATTGTAAATAAATCTGTGTTTTTGAAACTAATGAAGACAGCAGTTGTCAATGATTCATTTTCATTATTTGGCCTGGCACGTTTACTGCTCCAAAATATTATAAATGTTTCTCAAAATAAAACATATTGTGTTCAAAGGGAAAAAACTTTTAGCTTTTTGCACAGACATTTAAAAAGAATATATTTTAGAGCAGTAATCACAATACCATGATATTTTTATCCAAGGTTATCATACCGTCAGAATCTTATACCGGCCCATGCCTTGACAATGTACTTGAATTTGACATGCTTTCTATAAGGACTGGGCAGATAAACAATATTAAATTGAATCGCAATATAATTTATGTCAATAACAATGATCAGCTCTGGACTTTTTTACTCTATATTGATCTAAGAGCCAATAACACGGCAGACATGCCGTGTTATTGGCTCTTAAAAGTGTGTTGATATTAGAGATGCACCGAATTCAGCCACCAACAATTATCGGACACCAAAAATAGGTTATGCTATTTAATGGACCCTCTAATCTTTGTGGCTTCAGTCATTTTTGGGGTACTCTTAAATCTGGAAGCATTAACAACTGATAATGAAGTATATATCGTTATTGTTCAATATGGAAAATAATTAATCGAGATAGAAAGTAGGGCTGGCAAAAATGCTATACATTCAAATCCTTATAGTGATTTTTAACTGATGTGGACACTAAAATGGCAACAAAAAAAATATTCAACTCATGACATTTCTATAACATTATTAGCATGTGGCATAGATATTTACATTAGATGTCACCTATGCTACTGTTTTCTACTGGAAGGAATGCATGAAAAAAGCCGCCATATTAGTACAGGGTAGTGCTCCTTTAAATGAATGTAAAACCAAGGTGCAGTGGAGGACTGCTCATCCGGAGTCATAGATATATATAAACATATCTATGATCATGAGTGTTCCCAGTGGTCAGTATGAAAATATTTTTTTTTTAATTTACGGAAATTATAATTTTACATCCCTTTTCTACATCAATGGATAAAAGAGTGCACGGGCATTGCCGACAAACAGTGTGTGTGTTTGTGCGCATGAAAATGTATTATCCTCCCTCCCTGTTAAATTTGATCTAATCGATGTCATGAAACACACCCCCTCTCCCGCTTTCACTTCTAATTCTAAAGGAGGGAGGGATTTGTTTGTGAATGAATCTCCGTTTTGAACGACTCGTGCAAACCATCGATATCTCTGCATCTCAATGTGTAAATTCACCTTTCTGGTCTAAAAGGTATATACCATCTGTAATATTCAATAATTTAGAATGGACGCACACTGAGGCCTAGGCACCCTTATAAGTTACTTGAAAAACTAGCCGTTACTTCACTTAGCCGACAATAATACAAGTTTCTGGCACCACAGAGTCTTATATTTCATTTACATTGTTTGCTAATTGTATTCAACAAAACTAGCATACGGGAAAAATCCAGCATCTTCAGAATGGCTTTAGTCTTGACTAGTGCTGTTGATTGACTTTTGTCCTGGGAGCACTGTACAAATATGGCAGATGTGACACACATACTAATACAAACTATTGCAATATATCACAATATTTATTGTATTGCAATATATTATGATATATTGTATCGTGACCCATGTATCGTATTGTGGGGCCCTTGCCGATACACAGCCCTATTATTTACACATGTATAGCCTGTATATACACATTTATATTATAGCTATACATACAATATTATTGTATATAATGATACAATATTGTACATACATCTGTCAAATTTGTATATTGTTACATTTTATTCCTTAATTATCTGTGCCTTTGTCCTGTCACTGTCATTTTGTTGCACTGTGGTAACTTCTATCACGAAAACAAATTCCTCGTATGTCAACATACCTGTCATTAAAGCTCTTTCTGATTCTGATATACACATAGATTAATAAAGTTTGATTATAGCTGTTATTAATGTAGTTTAGAACCGAAATATAGGCTAATTAGCATACGACTACACAATACTGAAATCAACATGATGCACCAGATTCAGTCTGATTCGTTCACGAATCAGTAGGAACGTTGTAGCGAACCAAATCTTTTTCGAAGATCCGATTCACAAGAAAGATTCGGTCACAAATCGGACATCGCTAGCAACAGTTGCAAATCCGCCGCGTGCAATCAATGTCCGGTTTGCGCGTGACCTCATGTGCTAATTCCCAAATCAATAACACAACGCACAATTCATGTGATTTATTAATATTACCACACATCTTGCTTTTACGGGTCTCTAAAGCCACATATGCGTGCTTGCAGCTAACAGTTAGCTCAAAAATGGCAGTTGTGTTGATGTAGGAAGTTCTATGAATCGTATGCCAGCTTACCGAATGATTTACGCCCCACATGAACACGCTGAGCATCGGGTCGCTCGCCCGGAACACCTTCACCTTTTGCTGCATGAAATGTCTCTTTTTGGTCTTGGTTTTGGGAGCGAGCATGACCATCGGGCTGGAGGCGCTGCCGGTGTTACCGAGAGACGCCATCATCACGGGTCACTCCCCTGTAGTGCAGCGGTCTGTTTTTCTCGCGGATCCGCCTCCTTCTGTTCCTGCTCCGGGTCCTCTAACTGACAATCAAAGGCCGAGAGAAAACACGAGCCACGAGGGCCTGTTTTCCGCTGTGCTCGCACTCACAGGCCCAGATGAAGCGATTCTTCATGGAAGTGAACAACACTGGGTCGCTGAAGTGTGTGGCAGTGATCCACACGCTCCTCCCACAAGTTTAGAGGAACAGATCGTCATATATTGTGACAGCAAGAATGTGTGTCAGGCTCTCTCTCACCTGAATGTACGTCATGTGCTTTCTGAACGTACAGGTGAGAGCAGACAATCAAAAAAGGAAGCATATATACATATCTTATAAGGATAGTTCACCCAAAAGAAGAGGAAGAAGCTTATAATAACTTAAAGGGATAGAGTCACCCAAAAGAAGAATAAAGCTTAAATGCATAACTTAAAGGGACAGTTCACCCAAAAGAACAAGAATAAAGCTTAAATACATAGCTTAAAGGGACATTTCAACCAAAACGAACAAGAATGAAGCTTAAATACGTTACTTAAAGAGACAGTTCACCC
>CAIGQZ010001345.1:22813660-22831364 GCA_903798205.1 Danio tinwini | reverse complement strand
ATAACTTAAAGAGACAGTTCAACCAAAAGAACAAGAATGAAGCTGAAATGCGTAACTTAAAAGGGATAGTTCACCCAAAGGAAGAAAAAGAAACTTATATACATAACTTAGCTGGGGAGGTCCAAACAATCGCTATTGTTTTTTGGTTAAAGCAATGTTGAATTTAAGGGAAAATTTTTAAATAAAATAAAGCTAACTTTAATTAGTTAATAAAATGTTTTAGACTGAATAAATGTTTAAAAGCGTTTGTTTAAAAAAATCTAAGTTGGACGAGCGAAAAGCTGAATTTCCGTAGGGTGATATTTAAAATTTTTGTGCAATAAAACAGTAGACAGATATGTTTGTATTACCTATTTGTTATTATTTTACACATTTATTAGGCTAGGCTATTTATTTTATTTGTGACAATGTTTTTAGAGTAAAAAAAATTAACATCTCATTCAGCCCGTGCACAAACATGCAGGCAACACACAAACACACATGTACACCCACTTAAACTAATTTAGGTTGCTGTTTACACTGATGTATTTTAGTTTTAAAACAACGATATTCGTAAAACTGATATTCTGCAAAAGGGGTATTTCGTATTTCACCATGCATTTTTTCTTATAATGTGTAGGCTATAGACCAACATTAAGCACATATTGCAAAAACCACACATTAAGCCTAATGTTTCATATTTTTCAATGAAAAAAAAGGAGGCAGCTATGTTGACTATTAGGCTCTGTTTTGTAATACATATGTTGTCACAATGATATACACAAGAGACCCAAATGCATGTGAAAACAAGATGATTTATTTAAAGAGTCACAATTGGTATTGATCTCACCAGATATAGTTTAGGGCAAGGATGCTCACACCAGAATACGATACGCCAAACAGCAGTAAAGGTTCATCCGTGAACCAACGTCGTAAAGCAGTCTCTCATGGATATCTCACCAGATAATCGTGGGAAGGGAAAGGTAGCGCTATGGAGCAGCTCTCGAGGAAATCGTCAAGTTTGCCCACAGTAAAGTTCTTTAGAGAAGCGGATTTGGGGTGAAGTCTCTTACAGATAATGTTGTCTCCAGAGCAGGCAGTAGTAACAACATCAATGAAACGGAGACGTGCACAAGGTCCAAATGAAACAGGCTATGTCGGAGAGCCTCCACCAAAACGAGCGAGAGCGTCTAACAGAGAGCAGACACAGGAGTGAACAAACAACAAACTGATAACGCTATCTACAAAACGCTGAACATATATAGATCGCGGAACGCGCAACAGCTGTGAATGATAGCAAACACCTGTGTGTTGTGAGTAGTAACAAAACACGTGACCACCCAGCTAATGAATGTAAACACACATACACACACACACACCACGCGGTGAAGAACCCAAACAAAACACACCCACTTCCAACACACACACACACAAATGCAAAGAAAAACAGAAAGATCTACAACCGTGACATATGTAGGCTATACAGTGAAGATGACAGGAATATAAATATGTACACAATGCCTTAACATTTTTGCTGTTTCCATCCACCTATATATATGCACATTTTGGAATATCACATAAAATAAATTGTTTTTATTTATTATTTGTTTTTCCTACTATGGAGCTCATTGGTTACAGGTTTATAACATTTTTCAAAATATCTTATTTTTTTGTTCAACAGAAAAAAACTCCACCACTAAAAGGGTGAGTATAGTGAGTCAATTTTCATTTTTGGGTGAACTATCTCTTTAACCATGAAAATAATAAGAGGCCAGGGAGGGGCCACATTTTAACAATAATCTTATCCTATATTCAAGATTATTTCATTAGTTTATTATTTCATCAACATTTTCTACACTATTCACTGTCTGACTGGTTATATCACTCTGCAATCTCTCTAAGTAAGCTAATAAAATAAGTATTATCATTTTGTAAAAAAAAATATTGATTTATTTTACTAGTTTAAAGGGATAGTCCCCCCCTCCCCCCGGTTCTAACCTTTATAATGGTTCTAAACCTTTATAAGTTTATTTCTTCTGTTGAAAAAAGATATATTGAAGAAAGCTGAAAATACCGTTAACAGTTGTAGCCATTGATTTGCATTGATTTCTGTAGAGCTGCGCATCGATGGAATTGCTCTTCAGTGTTTGGACTCTCAGTAGTGATTATTAAACCACACTGACCTGAGCTAAACTGAACTGAACTTAAACTCTGAAAACTGGACTGACACTGTTTCAATTCACTATAAACTTCCATGTGAAGCTGCTTTGACAATCTACATTGTATAAGCGCTATACAAATAAAGATGAATTGAATTGAATTGATTTTCCATGGTATTTCTTTAAAATACCTTGTGTTTAACAGAAAAAAGAAAGTCATATAGGTTTGAAACAAGTGTAAGGTAAATTGTAAATGATGACACAATTTTCAGTTTTGGGTGAACTATGCCTCTTAATTTGAACAATATTCACAATATAAAATTTTCAGGAATGGCAAATCTTTCAAATAGATGAGTAAATTCCCTAAATTGATTTTTAGCGCACGTGTAGAACACGACTCCCTCCTTGAATGAAATGGTTACCATTGTGGTAACCAACTGTCAGGCCATTGCATGTCTGTTTGCTATTTTTGAAAAGTGTAGTATTATTGTAAAATTACATATAACTTCGATCTGTCATGCAGCTTAAACTAAAGCACAGGCAAAAGATGCCTCCTGTTTTGTGCACGCATGTTGTGTTGTGTTGCCATGACCACTTATTATGTTTCTGTGGGCTTGTTTAGGCTTGGCTCATAAATCAATCAAGTTATTGAGGTACTATTTTCTTTATAGAGTACATGGATTTATTAACGTTCACAAAATGCAGGATTTTTTTAAATAAAAATTTCCAAAGACCATTATATAGTGTTATATAAAACTATTATAGTGTTATATTCTGCTGACTTAAAATCCAGATTTGGTAAATGTGGTCTGACTATTCCATTGTTCCAAAATTTAAATTTAGGGGGCAAAGGATTTACCAAACAGGGCCCTCCTGGCCATCCCCTAAAACAAAAGTAACATGCCCAGTCTTCTTTAAAGGGGGATCTTTTCAATATGTTTAATGTGTTAACTACAGTGTGTGCTGTGGTGTCCTGTTGCCTGCATGCACTCTCAAAAGGCCACAACTTTATTATTGAAGAACGTTAAAATCTTTTTTTAATGCACAAATGTGTAGAGAGCCAGGATATAATTGGTTAAGACCATTGCAAATTCATTCATTCATTTATTTTCCTTCCTCTTATTGTAGTCCCTTATTTATCAGTGGTCACCACAGCAGAATAAACCGCCAATTATTCCAGCATATAGTGGATGCCCTTCCAGCCAATACTGGGAAACACCCATTCACACGCACACACTCATACACTACGGACAATTTAGTTAATCCAATTCACTTAAAGCGCATGGACTGTGGGGGAAATCAGAGCACCTGGAGGAAACCCACATCAACACGGGGAGAACATTCAAATTCCACACAGAAATGCCAACTGACCCAGCCGGGACTCGAACCAGCAACCTTCTTGCTGTGAGGCGACAGTGCTAACCACTGAGCCACCATGCCACCTTCATTGCAAATTATATTAGGTTAAAATTATGAAAAAAAATTTGCATTATGAAAATGACTATGATTGAAACAAAAAACAAAACTGCCGTTGTACGTCTGTGATTATTCAATTGGCAATTAATTAACAAAAAGACATGACAACTGGGGTGACAAGGTGAACTGGCGCTCTAGCCAAGTGACAAACACGCCGCCCTCAACCCTAAAGTTGACTTCGCTAAGTGAAGAGCGGGGTTGGGGGGAAGGGGGGGGGGTATGTCGAGGTTGTGTGGAGTAGTGTGATATGAAGCTGTAATATCGCCCTAACCTACCTAATCCCGAACCCCAAACTCAGAACCATTCAAATACAGTGTTGGTAGAGGTCGCCTTCATGGTACTGCCCTGGGGTGTCAAACTCAGTTCCTGGAGGGCCACAGCTCTACACAGTTTAGTTCCAACTCTAAACACACCTGATCATACTAAATGAATCCTTCAGGCTTGTTTGAACCCTACGCATGGATGTTGAAGTAGGGTTGAAACTAAACTGTAAAGAGCTGCGGCCCTTCGGAAACTGAGTTTGACACCCCTGCGATAGCCTAAAAATTGAATGACCCTTAAATATTTACAAAATAGAGTTTTAGTAGAAATAGAGCACTTCTACAGACATATATTTCCAAGCAGGGTTACGATCATGAAAAACCTGGAAAAGTCATGGAATGGAATATATTGCAATGTAAATACAATTTCACCAGATGATTTAACAAGTTTATTTGGATTGATTGGGGGGATTTTGTAGAGGAGTTAATCTTAATTAATATATAACAAATAAATTACAAGCATAGATAAATAAAATATATTAAAGATAAAGGTGAATTAAAGTTTTCAGGTATTCACTATTTAGGTACAGATATTGAATAATCAACGCTGCATAGTCTTTATTGTATATTATTTAATCTTTATTAAAGTTACAAAACATTTATTGTGGCCGGATGTTTTATAATTTGAAATACTGAAATGTTCACACAGTCACAGACCTTAAGTTAAAGGGACAGTTTACTCATAGATGAAAATGTTTTTAATTTACTCACACTTCACTTTTTTCAATACTGTAGGAGTTATTAAATTATGTTTTTTTATGTTAATTAAAAAAATACAACTCATAAATATTTGAAACAAGTGAAGGGTGTAATTTTTGGGTGAACTATCTCTTTAAAAATGGACACAGATGATAAATTTTACTCCAGTATGATTAAACTCTATATTAAACCATAATCCCAACATTGCATATCCTGCGATGTGACTATTGCGGATGCACATATTGCGATATCGATGCTGAAACGATATATTGTGCAGCCCTAACTTGTCTTTACTTTTCTGTCCTTGGCCAAAAACTTGCTCTCACATTGTTAGTGCTGTGTAAACATTACATAGATATAAAAACAAATTTAAACCAAATAGATGGTTGCGTGTTCTTTGATATGTTGTGATAAATTTGAACGTCATTGTTTTTCTTATTATTTACCATGTATATGTAGACGTCATGAAAATGTACTTGAAAGTTCTGGAAAAGTCTTGGAAAAGTCATGGAATTTTAGTAGTAAAATGTGTATGAACCCTGTGCAAGATTTCAATGTTTAAACCAACCACTGAAATAAACTGCATGTGTGTTACTCTCGACTACTACAGAGAAGAATCGAAAGTAAAGCCAAACCGTATACAGTGCAGTACCTTAAATGTCCAATAGGTGATTAAAACTACATGCGACTGCACAGCGATAGTATTTACAAAAATATATATTTGGGGGGCGGGGGGCGGATCTCGTTATGTTTTTCTATAGAATAGAAAGAATTGTTCAAAAGAATCGATTCGCGGAACTGAATCTAAAAGTTCCCGTCAAACGATACCTTAAATCTTGTGGCGATTTGCTACGACCGAAGGAGGAGTTTATGCTGTATTTTGAGATAACACTTTATCAATATACACTTGGAGATGGACTCTTTATTCAGGCCACTAACCAATGATTTGTTCAGACGACCATACGAGTAACTAATGTCATAGCCACCGTCCATATTAGCTAGCACCGTAAACGGGGCCGTTGAACAGGTAACACACACACGTTTTCATAGAAACGGTTAATATTGACAATGAAGTAATAAATACTCTATCTGTAGACCTTTTTAAAAATAATAATACAATTGTAGTGTCTTTAATGCCACCGTCACACCATAAATCAACTAACTACTAAATGTAAGTATTAATTTATTATTTATTTAAATTACGATATCAAATGTATGCTGTAAATATTATACTGCACACATTTTCGTATATACCTCAAAAAATAGGCCTACAAGCTTACAAGAATGTTCCTTACATTAAAGAAGGAATATATTCTCAAACTAGGGCACGATGAAACCACAGACATATGCTATATTCTGCTATATGGTGTTACCTTGGAAACAAGCATATGGATTATTGTGTGACTATACATGTGCATGAATCCTGGCACAACCCCCCCAGCACTCTTAATATTAAATCGTATGAGAATTAAACTGTTTAAATAGCATCATATGCAGCTGATAATACAACAAGATGTGATCAAGCATAAAGTTATTCTTAGTAAGCAAAATCTGCTCAGGGCCCACAGAAATGCACAGTCACCATAGCTTAATATGCACAAGGCAGTATTTGTATGAGGACATTTGTATGACCATATGGTTGCGTTTTTGCAGCCAACAGCAGCATCTGCTCTTTCTGGTTGCCTTTGCTAATTCATTGCTTCCTTTTTTTTTTAAATATGTCATTTGTGCATGTGCAATTTTAGTTTTAAAATAGATTCTGCAACGAGACGGTCTTTATATTAACATATGCATTTATTTTTCTTTGTATCATTTTATTTTATTTTTTTGTCATAGTTCTTGCACACATACTTTTTGCGATGGGCTCCTTTTTAAGGACCCACAACTACTGGCACATATATTGATACAACAAAATCAGTGTGAGGTACATTGATCAGACATTATTTTTTGCACTTTTTTTTCTCAATGCATTGTGGGAATGAGAAAACAGAGATCTGAACGAAATACCCAGAATACAATCTGAAATATTGAAAAATGAAGCAATATAGTAATACTTTCCAATACTGAAGGATCAACATAACAACATAAATAACGAAACAACCATGACATGAAATAATAATAATAAGAATAATCATATAAAAAACACATGTACAGCAGTAAATTCTCTCTAAAGGGTGTTTAAATTGTGTTATTTTAATCCCTTTGTTATGGTGCCACCAACCATGGTGCTCTCATTCTCTTAGCAAATAAAATAAGCTCTGTTTTGACAATGAAAAAACTGCTGACAATATAAAAATACATGGCATTGTAGTTCATTAAATAAATCAACAATTTATATATATTTTTATATATATAAAATAGCATATTGAAATATATAAAAATATGCCTAACCACTTCTCGAAAAAGGTAACAGCCATCAGCATTCAAGAATATTCCACCTCATGACACAACCAACCACAATAAACTCACTTATGTACAAACAATCCACGATGCGTGCTTGCAGTCAGAGTGTCGTATGTACGAAAAAGAAAAATGGAGTATTTCCCAAACGTGCACACTTATAATAGCATTTAGATTACATGAGAATGTGAATGATTCAAAGGTATGCAAGGCTTTGATGGGAAGCATTTGAGGAAATGTGTTAATAATACTCCAGAATAAATTAGATGAAGAAGGTAAATGTATAGTTAGTCAGTGTATCACTGGAGAAGGGGAGAGGGGACGATTCAAAACATAATCACCCCGTCTGCTTAAACTGTATAACAGCCCATTGAGAAACAAACATAGGCGCGGATTACTATCACACACACACACACACACATACACACACACACACACACACTTTGGTTTTGGTGTTTTTTGGGGATTTTCCATAGGCATATTATATAATATATGGTAAAAAAAAAAAACTCTTATTATATGGCCTTATTTCACAGCTGTCTGAAATACTTGATTCTGATTGGTCAGTTTCAAAAGTATATTACTCCAAGATTTCATCCGCTGATAACACAGTCTAATCCAGGTACTACAATATATGCATGTCTGTCTCTGCAACTTTTTGGCGCCATCTTGTGACTGAATAAAACATACGTTAGTGAATGCTCCGTTCAGCAGTTTTCATTTTTTAGCTCAGAACAACTTTTTGTGTCTAATTTTTGCATTTTATGGCAATTGTCCATATAATAAGCTAGATAAAGTACATCCAGGCGGTTGTTTTCACAGAAAAAAACCTTCAGCCTCATAAAACAGCCATTCGGGGTTTGGTGCCATCTTGTGGCTGAATAATATGCAGATTAGTGTATTCTCCATTAAGCCATTTTCATTTCTGTCAGCTTTGCTTTTAATTAAGGAATTAATATACTATTATAGCTCAGAACAATGTCTTGTGTCTAATATTTATGTTTTGCGGCAGGTAGCCATGTAATAAGCGGGATAAAATACATATACCCAGTTGTTTTCACAGAATAAAGCTCTTCAGCCTCATAAAACAGCCTTCCAGGGTTTGGCGCCATCTTGTGGCTGAATAGTATGTAGATTAGTGTATTCTCCATTCAGCCGTTTTCATTTTTCTCGTCAGCTTTGCCTTTAATTAAGGAATTAATAGACTATTATAGCTCACGACAATGTCTTGTGTCTAATTTTTATGTTTTGTGGCACATAGCCATGTAATAAGCAGAATAAAAAACATCCAGCTGGTTGTTTTCAGTTTATCTAGCTTTATTCTATGATTATATACTACCTGGATGTACTTTATTTTTTACTTACCCTACCCCATACCCCTAAACCCAATTCTCACCTAAATTAAGTATGATTTTTAACATTTATGAATTATGAGCACACTAGGCATGTCCTCATAAACCACCTAAACATTGTAATTCCTAGGTCTTACCCATACAAATATGTGTCCCCATTAACCACCAAAACCAGTACTTGCACTGTAGGACCAGAAATGAAATATCTCTGTAACAACCGCCTTAAGCTCATGTGGTGTAGTGGTCATTATTTCTGTATTCTGATGCTGTCTTATTCATAATGTTCGAGTTTATGGCAGTGAACGTGGTCTGGACGTTCAAAGTGAGGGCCCGTTCCCATGTTGAAGTGGTTTATCCCTGGTGTGTCCTGGTCAGGCAGTGTCTTGCACCAAGCTGAAGTCATCCCCTCTCCCCGTGTACCCCTCCTCTTCCTCCAAGCTCAGAGCTGCGGGACCCTCGCTCCCCTCACTCTCCGTCACATGGTAAAATGCCATCCTCCCCAGCACGTGATGGCACAGTGTTGCCCAGTTCATCTACACACCAGCAGTGGCCACGCTGCATGCCCTTTGAGGACCGACACTGCAAGACAACAGGAGATTGTTCTTGCATTGGTACGTCATTAACTTCTCTTTTACACACCGTTATAGGTAATACAAAAGGACAAAATGGCTTATAATGATGATCAACACGGTTTTTGAAGTACAGTAAGGAAATTAAGAACAGTAGAATATCTAACAATGCATAAAACGAATGTAAAATGCACACTAAATAGTTAATTTCATGAAAAACGACAAAGCAACATTGAATTCTATGTGATATTCTGAAGTAGAAAAACAAGTACGTTATTTAGTGTATGCCTCTTTTAAAATCAACATGTGATTATTCATTTAGCCAAGCAATACCTGCTTTTTCCTGTAGAAGCCACGAGTGTCACAGTTTGGGATGTAGATGTCACGATCAGACTGAAAAATGGTGAGTTCGAGACCCCGCAAGACACTGTTGAGCAGCTTACGGCATGGAGCCTGGTGAGGAAATGCAAAGAAAACGCCTTCCATCATACATATAATACCATGTGTGATTTCTAGGAGACATTTGAACATCCAGTTCTATTTTGTAGATTTTTTTGTGATTTTTTAACTTTAATTATACATATATTCATTTATTTCATATATTTATTCATATATTATTTTATACAAAGCAACTGAGGATAAAATAATCACTTCAAATCACCTGAGAGAAGCAAATATATACAGTGCTCAGCATAATTGAGTGCATGCCATTTTGAAACTGAATATTTTTAATCCATTTCTCTGTGAATATAGGCAATGTATTTTGGTGCATTTAAACAAGACAGATTTATTAAACAGATATATTTATTTAAATATATTTTAGCCACCAAACATGTTTAGAAATGTAAAGATAATACAATTAAATTCAAGCAAAATATTGCAAAACTAAATTACAACCTACAAATTTTCAACTAAATTTTCAACTTTCATTTTTTAAAATTTGTATTTAATATTTTTATCTAACATATAAATTTGGGTGTACTAGTTTTTGGACGATTATCGTAAGTTATTTAAAAGATAAGCTCCAGATTTGGCTTCAGTACTGACTAATGTAATGCATATGCACAAATATAATATTGTATAGCTTCCTATTAAACATATGAATTGAAAAGATAGATTTGTGAGGGGTGTACTTATATATGCCGAGCACTGTATATGCCATGACAAGTCTGTTAGCTAGTTTAGGAGTTATTATTTTAATACATACATACATACATACATAGTCTGACTTTAATATACATCAAGCTAATTAAAGACAGCAGATTAAGGCTGTAGAATGATTTGATCATTAATCATTTATAAACCTTTAAATTAAGTATTTATAATGCTGTATTGAAATTAGGGAATCTAAGAGAAACTCACCTTTTCCATTTCATTACTGTGTGAAGGATGTGGCCCTGTGAAAAAAACCAGACATTAATACTGAATAATGACTCTGCATTTTTTGTAGAAAAAGAAAAAAGGCGCTACAGAGTGTTACCTGGCTGAAATAATATGTTTGGCTATACTTAAAGAGTACATGCTGCTTCATTTTGTATCTTTTTATAAGGAATAGTTCCTCAGATTATTCTCTTTAATTATCAAATGATGCTGTCTTTGAGTTGTAGTGACCTAAAGCAAACAGTAGATGGAGACACCTGATACATCAAATGACAATCAGAATGTGGGTGACTCTTATAGACACTCAAGATCACACACACACTTACACGCACACAACTCTTGCACTCTATCTCCTCTTGTTTCTCCTCTGAATTGTTCTGACTCCCATATGCATGACAAGCTAGCACTCATCCACATAGTGTCACATACTGTCACATTCCTGCACATACTCTCTCACACACACCTGCACTCTCACACAAACACACACACACCCCCCTGGCATATTCACATTACATACAAACCCCACCACCACCATTATTGCAAGTAGTCTTCATCATGCACATTTACGACGTGCGAAAGCCTCAAATCACAGAAATGCCTTTACACCCTGCAGGAATTTACAGCCATCACATGCAAAACCAGCAGCTATTCCCGGCACTTTATGCACATGTCCTTGCTTCGGTTACAGTTTTGTCTTCCTACCGAGCCTCTGATATGGACACTGCAGCAGCACAAGCGGCTTGCCAGCATATATATCCGTCGAACCTGAAATGCATCCTCCAGCTATTTCGCCGTGGCACTTAAAGCAGATTAGCCCTCACCGCATGCGGAAGGAAGGGACCGCAAAGGCATCTGCTGGCTGGAACTCTTACCTGTGGGGCGGGGCCTCTCGGTGGGACTTGTTCTGCTGTGTTTGGCGCAGAAGCCTCTGCCCTGCAGCAGAGCCTGAAGGGGGCTGTGTTCCCGCGGAGGGGGTATGCAGCGGAGCCCCCTGGCGCAGCTTAGGGTGTACACCCCACAGGGCTCCCCCAACGCCAGCACGGTGGTGCTGGCTGCCCCAGCCGGGTCCCTGGAGGCCCGACCTGCACCCGAAAAGTGCCCATCTTTGCACGTCGGACAGTTTTTGTGGGGGCCCAAGCGACCCGCCAGACACCAGGATCCACAGTGGACGACCAACAACAGGACAACGGCCGTCAAGTTAGAAAGGAAAGACATCTTGCGTCCAGGTCTCAGGTTCTCCATGCTCGGTCCTGTTGTACGTGGCTGATGCTATTTCTGGAAGTCTCTTTCCCCTCTCTCTGTTTCTGCGCTGGCTTTTTTCAGCTTTGCTTGGTGAGTCCCCCTGCAGTGCCAGAGGATACAAAACCGAGAACGAGTGAGAAACGGCAAAGCAGCGGCTTTTAAAGATCTGAAAGGCGGTGATAGAGAGCGAGAGGGAGAGAGCACAGTTATGACACCTTCAGGGGCTGGGACTGAGAGACAGGGAGAGAGAGAGAGAGAGAGAGAGAGAGAGAGAGAGAGAGAGAGAGAGAGAGAGAGAGAGAGAGAGAGAGAGAGAGAGAGAGAGAATGTGTAAGGGGGGTGGAAAGAAAGAGAGAGAGGAAGAGAGAGAGAGATTATTTTTCCTTTTAGAAATCATCAAGCTCTGCTCCAGCTTTCCCTCACCCATTATTGTATCTGGAAACATTCCTTTGCCCAGGATACTTACTCTGGCTATGATGGTTACTTTTTTCTGCATCTTCTGTGAAAATGTTAGAGCATTCTAGTAATCTTTGCCATGGTAACAATGAAGAGCGAGGGACTCCATGATTACACGCAGACTACGGTAGTTTGCTTGTGGGGAGTCGCTCTATTAACCCTGTTGCTTCGAAGAATACTGGCCACTTTGTTGAAGTCAAGCTTTCCAATGTGGCATTGTGGTGTTTGTAACTTTTTGAGATCTTGCAGATGCTGAAAAGCCACTTACTGAAGTTGCGATGAATTTCGAAGTTACAACCGGTCCTTCATTCTGTGTTTTGGTGTCCTTCTGAGTGTAGTGGATTAGAGAAAAAGTTTGAGAGATGGTTCACCCAGACATTATAATTCTGTCATTATTTACTCGCCCTTGTTTTTGTTCCAAAGCAGATTCCTGTTGAACACAAAAGAAGATATTTTGAAGAATGTTGGAAACCTGCTCCACATAATTTCTTCTTGTTGTGCCAACACAAATCAGTTAAGTTAACTTAATCGTTTCTACAAATTTAAGTGGATTGAACATAAAACAAGTTGTCCCCCAAAAAACTTAAGAATTGTGTTGGTTCAGCTAATAGTAAATGAGTAGTTTGAACAAGCAGCAAAGGTAATTTTTTGAGTGCATCCATAGTAGGAAAAACAAATATTATGGAAGTCAATGGTTACAGATTTCCAGCTTTCTTCAGTATATCTTCCTGTGTTAAAAAAAACAAAAAAACAAGTCAAGGGTGAGTAAATGCGTGAACTATCCCTTAAATATTTAAGGCAAAGTCTTGATTTTTGAGATGTGGGTGGTTTATGCACAAACATCCAGGCAGGTAAACGTAAGCTTTAAGTGGATTATATGATTGAGAGAAGACTAAAAAGGTGCTGTTTTTTATTTTTATTAAACATCATGACTTTTTTAAATTTACAAAAAAAGTTTGTAAAAATTAAACACATGAATGGATCAAGTAATCACAATCTGTTAGGTGTGAGGACACATGTCTGTGTTTCTGTCTCAAAACGCTCAAATAGTTGCCAAAAGCAGACAACAAATGGAGCTGACATATACTTGGAAAAGGGCCATCCAAGTTGTAGTTGATCACAACAATAGAACATTAAAGACATTTTTAGCTGATACTGTGGTTCTGGGTAATTCATAAAATTCACAAAAAACATGTATAAGCAAAACAAAATTGTGGCTCTTGACTAGTGTTGTCACTATTACCAGTTTATTACTCAACTATTACGCAACTGAAGCTCGACCTACAAAAATAAACCGCAAATCAAATTGCAATACCAGCCAGAAAAATTGTAATTAGATTTTTCCATCATATCGCACAACCCTTTTTGGTGTTGATAAAGCAGCTTTATGGAGTTTTGTGGAAAACAAGGTTAACATGGATCTCTGTGAGGTAGTTTCCCAAATGCAGTTTTATCAAACAATACAATACCTTCAATAAGAAAAAACAAACATTCCTATTACAACACACACACAAAAAAAAACATAAATTAAATAAATAATAAAAACATTAGCAAACAAATCCAAGCACATATATCTTTGTTTATGTTGTTTGCTACAAAATTGCATAAAGATGCACGTTGTTCCTTTATTTTTAGATGCAACACTTGCCTGTGAGAAAATACTTGTGACATTTTATTTATTTATTTATTAACGTTTTTATAATTGTTATTATTATGGGGGGGGGGGGGGACACGGTTGCTCAGTGGTTAGCTCTGTTGCCTCACAGCAAGAAGGTCACTGGTTAGAGTCACGGCTAGCCCAGTTGGCACTTCTCTGTGGCGTTTGCATGTTATCCCCTTGTTCGCTTGGGTTTCCTCCGGGGTTTCCCCCACTGTCCAAAGACATGCGCTATAGGTGAAATTAATAAACTAAATTGGCCGTAGTGTATGTGTGTGAATGAGAGTGTTTGTGTGTTTCCCAGTAATAGGTTGCGGCTGGAAGGGCATCCGCTGCGTAAAACATGCCGGAATAGTTGGTTCATTCCACTGTGGTGACCCCTGATAAATAAGGAACTAATCCGAAAAAAAAGAATGAATTATGTATTTTAGGGTTGTTCACCTTTAATTTTTATAGGACAGCACAGATTATAGACAGGAATGTGAGGAACTAAGAGTAGAAATAGATCTGCAAATGGCCTCGAGCCGGGAATCAAATTGGGGTCACCGTGATCACCATATTTCAATGTGTTGGCAAACTAACTACTAGGCTATTGGCACCAACATTTTAGGTCATTTTAACAAAACTGTGATAATATTGATAACCATGATCAATTTAGTCATTGCGATATGAAATTTCCATACCTTCTCTAGTCTGTAAAAAAATTCTGTTAATCAACAGTTTCTGTATTTTGTGATTCACAAGTGTTTTTTCGTTTATTTACGGTGGTGAATTGCATTATTGGACATTGATGTCTTCTTTGTCGACGTTTGATGTTAAAAGTTCAACTTTACAGTTTAACAAAGTGACTTCTATTGACATTTTAGTAGTTTGAAATAATATAATGTGTAAGAAATAATATAGAGAGAAATTAGTCCGTAAAATAACTGAAAATGTGCTGGCAGTTTATTACAAAGTTTTTGTACTTTAATATACAACACCAATCCAGACAATACATCACTTTAAACTATTAAAAATGTCAATAACTAGTCACTTTTTCAAACTTTTCAAGGTTAAATGTTGCTGTAAGAAATATTAGGCTCCCATAATGCAAATCAAAAGCATAAATAAACAAAAATAAAAACATGAATCACAAAATATGAAAAATACGATCTGCTAATGCCGAGTTCAGACTGCATGGTTTTCAAAGTAGTCGTGTCACGGATGTTTTCACACTGCATGAGCGTCTGGGCTAGCGTTTTGTCGCTACTTTGTTTACACTACAAGGTGGATCAGCGACAGGGGGTTTCACACTGCATGACTTTACAATAGCAAGAATCACCGACAACTTTGTCCAAACTACATCTCACACCCAAAAACACAGTATATCTTTAATGGGGTAGAAAATGTACATATTTGCTCACATGGGTTTGAAGGGAATTCTTTTTTGACCTGGTTGTGGTATTGCTCAGATGACACGTTAAACTGACACGGGTGCTGCTGCCAAATTTTCACTTGTTTTCCTCCATTTCTTGGGTCCAAATAAACTGAAAATTTGCTCTCTCATTGGCTTTAGGTAATCGCTGATGTTATTTTCAATCAGAACACATTTCACACGGCATGATTTGAATCGCCGACAGCTCCAGATATTTAGCATGCCAAATATCTCACGGGCATTGGCGACTTATCTGCGATTCTTTCAGATCGCGTCTTTGATAATTCACATTGTGTGATTGTTACTTGTGTGAACAAGCACCGATTTGCCTGTGATTTCAGGCATCTGTCTGCGATTTCTCAAAACCTGTCGGTGAGTCAAAATTGGGATTCCAATCATAGTCTGAACTCGGCATAACTTACGAATATACTTTACAGTGCAGTTTTACAGTGCAGTTTGGTACTGACCAAACTTTTAACGATTTTTAAAGCAACACAACTGATTTGAGCAAGAAACAGAAAACTATTTACAACATTATGTTCACAACAATTACTGATGCACAAAGACATATACACAGGTGCAAACTTACACAGGAGCTTTTGTAATACAGAACACAGCGTCCAGAATAAGCACAAGTACTTTCTGATAAAAATGCATCTTTACAGCCCTAAACAGTCATCAATTGGTCTTTTATCAACTGAAATATACACTACCTGACAAAAGTCTTGTTGCCAAATTTTAGGAACATTAAATAATAACTTGACTTTTAGTTTATCATTTAGTATCAGAAGTGGCTTATATGAAAGGCAAAGGCCTCTGGATTACGCTTATTTTGCCAAAATAAAATATGATCATGGCTTGATTTTTAATTATTTAATTAGGACAGTAAGGTCTGACTTTGCTAAGACAAAAGTCATGTCACTTAACAGAAATAATGTACAGAAAAGAATATAAAGTCATGGTGCAGTGGAAAAATAATTAATATTGTGTATGACTTCCATGAGCTTGGAGGACTGCATCCATACATCTCTGCAATGGCTCAAATAACTTATATATAAAGTCATCTGGAATGGCAAAGAAAGCATTCCTGCAGGACTACCAGAGGTCATCAAGATTCTTTGGATTCATCATCAGTGCCTCCTCCTTCATCTTACACCAGACATTCTCAATAATGTTCATGTCTGGTGACCGGGCTAGCCAATCCTGGTGCACCTCGACCTTCTTTGCTTTCAGCAACTTTGAAGTGAAGGCAGATGTATGAGAAGGAGCTCTATCCTGCTGAAGAATTTGCCCTCTCCTGTGGTTTGTAATGTAATGGGCAGCACAAATGTCTTGACAACCTGTTGATGTTGCCATTTACTCTGCAGATCTTTCACACGCCCCATACTGAACGTAACCCCAAACCATGATTTTTCCAAAATTTACTAATTTCTGTGAGAATCTTGGGTCCATGCGGGTTCCAATAGGTCTTCTGCAGTATTTGTGATGATTGGGATGCAGTTCAACAGATTATTTATTGAAAAAAATCTACCTTCTGCCATTTTTCCAAATGATCAACTGGAAGTTAAATTATAATTTGTTGCTCTTACAACTGGGATCAATGGCAAGACTTTTGTCAGGTATACACATTTACAAAATATATAGTTTACAGAAATATATTAATGACAGAAAATAGAGAAGTTTCATATTATGCTAGCATTAATTGAACGGCACATGAACTCAGAAAGGTAGCTGAATTGACTAGATTGAACGCACACCTGCATTGCATTGAGAATGTTGCCTTATGATAAAGCGGTTCAACCAAGAGAGATTCTGCCACTTAATAGTTTATTTTGGAGAATGGACCGTCTGGATAATTGGGGCAGTGTTTTGGCTGGAATGTACACAAGACGTTAAATGCCAGCAGCTTAATAACGCAATCCATCAGCCCAGTCAAGCAGATAAATCTGATCTCTTTGGAAGACTTCATAAAGTTCGAGTTGTACTTTGGCCCAGATACCATTAATCGAGGGTTTATGACTTGTCTTTTATGTGCTTTTTGTAGAAGACGATAAAAATTCCATATAGTGGCCAAAAATAGGGCTTATGCCATCAGTGTCTGAAGGGGTCTCTCTCACGGGCAAAAGTCTGCTTTCAGGACACACCCAGCCGGAGGGGTCTCATAAGGACAGAGCTGTGTTTATTTGTTGTTGTCATGAAGCGGGATGGAAGTTAAGATGTCAAAGACGGGCTGGTATCTGGAGTGCAGAAGGCAAACAGGATTTAGATGCTTATCGTACTATATTGTCATGTGCGGTCATAGCTCTCTATAACACAAACATGCCTCTGTTTGCGTCGTGGAATATTTCTCTTTATTGGTTATGAATAGCATTGGACGATATGTGGAAATTACAGTTTGACTAATTAAATCCCCCTAATCCCCCTGAAAGACGTCAAAAGTAGATGTGGGGGTTGTCTGATCTATCTGTCTAATAGTTTACATTTATCTGAAAGAAGAATAATAAGAAGAAGTTTATTCATTCCTGCATCTATCTAGTCTGCTTTTCATCTATCCATCTATCTATCTATCTATCTATCTATCTATCTATCTATCTATCTATC
>CAIGQZ010001345.1:22763606-22813650 GCA_903798205.1 Danio tinwini | reverse complement strand
TATCTATCTATCTATCTATCTATCTATCTATCTATCTATCTATCTGTCTGTCTGTCTGTCTGTCTGTCTGTCTGTCTGTCTGTCTGTCTGTCTGTCTTTCTATTTCTCTGTCTGTCTGTCTATCTATCTATCTATCTCTGTCTGTCTGTTTGTCTGTCTGTTGATCTGTCTGTCTGTCTATCTGTTGATCTGTCTGACTGTCTTTCTGTCTGTCTGCCATCTATCTATTTAGTCTGGTTTTCATTCGTCCATCTATCTATCTATCCATCTATCTGTCTGTCTGTCTGTCTGTCTGTCTGTCTGTCTGTCTGTCTGTCTGTCCGTCCGTCCGTCCGTCCGTCCGTCCATCCGTCCGTCCGCCCGTCCGTCCATCCATCATTTACAGTTTTTCTCACTGGCTTTGGTGCATTTCTCAGAACACTATTTACATTTGCACAACAGTTAATGCATTTCTCAAAACAATTAGTACAAACTGCAAAACCTAATGGATAACCTGCAAAAGCGTGTCACTTGCTCAAAATGGAGAGCTCATTCCTCAAAATTAAGTATTCATGTCAATGAAAGTGTCAGTGTCATCAAGATGAAAAGTCCTGACACCATTGTTTATGAACAAGATAGTCAAATGGCTTTGTCATGTTTTCATTATGACAGTTTACTCTGTAAATGTTTTCCAATGAAAAAAGTCAGATTTTGGTGACACGTCCTGAAAATGCTCAAGCACTATGTACTATTTGCACAGCCATTTGAAAACTACAGTAAAGTTAGACATCACTGCATTTAGTGAGGTATCTGAGTACAAGACACTGAATATGTATGTTTTACATTTTTACTGCAGATGCTCTTTACAATTCAAATTTATTTACAGCATTGTGCAAAAGGATAAACACACCCTTATTTACAACAAACATAAACCTCCTTTGGGTAGAGCTGTGCACAACTAAACAATATTGCAGTACATATTGGAATTGAACCTACAACATACACAGGTCTGTAAATCATTCATCAAATTGTTCAATTTAGAAGACATTTTTAGGGAAAAAAAAGATTTAATGTTTTTAAATAAAATGAGCTTGACAGATTTTGACAACTAGTTCAACATCTTTGTATGTAATGGCTCAAGTAATGAAATGAGGACTGGTAGTATTACAGTATATGAAATGACTATTCGGCATCCACAAGTTTAGTTCATTTTTGACTGACATGACATAAGCAAATGATAATGTTACAAACCGCAGAGAGTTGTATGAAAGCAATTGATGCATGTCCAAAAGCATTTGCAATTTGCTGGAAGGAATGAGAAACTGCTACTATGATGTGCACAAATGACTAATTGTTTTGAGAAATGCATTAACTGTTGTGCAAATGTAAATAGTGTTGTGAGAAATGCACCAAAGCGACTGAGAAAAACTGTAATCTATCATCTAAACGTTTTAAGGTGGTTTTAAGGTACCAAAACAACAAGACAATACAGAAGACACATTGAGTATAATTCAGTTTAATAGATAACACTGTAAAAAAATTCTGAGCATTTTTAAGACAAAAATCATTCCATGACATATTTTATTTTTAATGTTATAGTGCAGCCCAAATACTGTAGTAAAAAAAAAATTCAGGATCTTACAAACTTCTATGCTTATCAGCAGGAAATGTTTAATCATTTATATATGATCACTTTGCTTTTTTATAAAAAAAGTAAAAAAGCATCTGAAAATATTTTTAGTCTATAAATGTGTGATCAAATTTCTTTATAATTTCATTATTGTGTCAGTAATTTGGCAAAGGCCACAAGAACATAAAGTGTATTTGTCCTCGTGTGAGCCACACTGCTCAAAATGATTAGTTGTTTTTTCACTATGACAGTCAAGCATGGAAATTAAGGTTTAAAAAATCTGATATTTGTTGAGGAGTGAATAGTACATAGAAAAAAAAATGAACATTTGTATTTATACAGTGCATTTATTTGTGTACAAATGTATTACATGCAAAGTGCAATTGATTGTCCAATAACTGTATTGTATATTTCATAATTCTTATGTTACCACAAAAATACTGTACACAAAAAGTACTACAAAATATCATCCATGAATACAAATATTTTTGGTGGACATCCTGTTGCTTTTTTTGGCCTTGCCAGAGATTACATGTCTTCCAATTGCTCTTCCTTAAGCATGTTACTGCAGTTCAGGATTGTGAATGTAATGACTGTATTGCAACTAGAGGTCATTTACCAATTTAGCAGACATTACAATGTCAATATCAGATATTTATAGTGTAAACATGTGCGTTTACAAATGTTTGATAATTAAATAAGTAGTTTTGAGTATGATGGCTTACACAATGAAAAATTATTGAGAAGTTGTGAATAGTTTGACAGTTTAAATGACAAGTGACTCATCAGTTTTGGTCAACAAGCCATATGCAATTAGCTTTGTCCAAACTACAGACAGTTGTACTTACTGTTTGTGCACATCTGCCAAAGCATTTGCTGAAATCAATAAGAAATGCCACTCTGAAGTGAACAATAAGCTCATTGTTCAGAGATCTAAACGTATTGTTTTGAAAAATAAACAAATCAATCGAGAATTGAGCCAAAGCAATTGAGAAAAACTGTAATTAATTAATTCATTAATTTATGTGTACTTCAGAATAACAATTGGTCAGAAATTGTTGTCAGAAATGTTATTTGTACTTTAGAAATGACAATTGAAAAAAAAATTGCCAAAACTGTAAAGTAATGTCAAGGAATTTAGGAGTACACTCAATACAATTAAAATTTTTGAATAGTTTTTATTGCACTCCGAATAGGCCTTTCAGGCTTGGGTTGAAGGACTCTGCCGAATGCTGGAGGTGTCAAAGGGAAGAAGGAGATTTGATGCATGTCCTGTGGTCCTGTTCTAAAATACAGGATTTCTGGGTTAAATGCATAATTATATTCCGGATGTTTCTGAATGCTGCTTTTCGTTTTGTCCTAACATATATTTACTGGGAGACCCGTTCGTGTTGGAATCTGGTGTAAAGATATCTGAATGGATTTAAATAAGTATTTAGATTGGAAGACAAGTCATTATGAGGGGGTGGCATTCAGCAGGTCCATCATTATTTCACGAATGGGTTACTGAACTGGGGAAGATGGCAGCATATGAAAAAATGACATATAGATTACTAGATAAATTAGATGTTTATCAGAGAAGATGGGAAATTATTTGGCATTTTTGGAGAATGATAAGGTCACTGTGGTAAGACGCATGGGAAGTGTAATTATCTTATTTGATGTAGTTATGTATTATTATTGAATTGGTATTGTATTTATGTAAATTTTTTATTTATTTATTTTACTATTATTATATTCTGTATATTATTATGTTCTGTATATCTGTATTTACTAGATTTATGATAGCAACATCTGCCGCTGTTGGGGAGTGGAGGGAAAATGGGATGTTTAAAAGGAGGTAAAAACTGATAGTAGTTAGTGTAAACTGATAGTAGTTAAAATATTGAAGTAAATAAAAAAGTGAATCATAAAAAAAAAGAAAATGACAATTGGACAGAATTTGTTGTCAGAAATGTTTTCATTTGATGTCTTTTTGCTATATATTTTTTTATTTTGTACTTCACATACTTTAGGATTTTATTAGGCACGTTAATTCACCTTTTTATCTTCACGGATGTTGTTTAAAACATAAAAAGGATACTTTTTTCCTCCCCAAAATGTGTCTTTAAACTCATGTGTAATGTAAAATTGATAAAACTAAAAAAAACTCCCGTGGCTACTTATGCACATTTCTTAAAGTCCAACTTAAAAAAACACTGCTGATCACTGCGAAGTTTCTCATTGGTTGAGCGCCTGTCAATCAAACTCTGCGACGCCGTTCATTGGTGCGCTCAAATCATTCCTCGCCATCCAGGAAGAGCCGCTCACTTGTGCGAAGTTTGTCAGGTAGCTTAGCTAATGAAGTCGATAGCTAGAAGTAAACACAAGTGGCCTTAGAATGTTATAACGTCTTATCCACTGATGTACATAAGGTACGTACATGATGGCATCATATTTAGATACGTTACAGTATGGTTATTGCAGACGTTTAGCGGTTCTGTGCTGTTTGTGTTTTATTTCGAGGAGGCCTCAATGAGGCTAATAATTCGATAGCCATGCAAGGTGATTAGCAGTGATTGAAACTAACCTGCTGTTATGCTCTACTGCCTCTTTTATCGTATATTATATAGTTTCTGTATGAAATATGATACAACATTTTCATTAAGCTTGAATATACATTTTAATTTAATAGTTTGCGGATGTAATACAAGTTATGTCATAGTTTATAATTGACAGCACGATTGACGTGGTTAGTGTACTATTTACATACATTGCATCATGTAGTTTTCCTGTCAGATTTTGCCTCTGTATCTTGACTCTAACCAGTGTATGAGAAACATACACTTTATATCTTATTTTGTTAGTGTATACTGTTAGTAAGTGCTATGACAATTATGGCAATCTAGAACTTTCTTTATCTTTATATCCTGGATGACTGAATGAAAGGGTAACACGGTTACTGTTTATCGAGCTCTTCCATCACAATGAGACCTTTTAATAAATCACAATAATGTGCATACTTTAACAGGACTTTCAAGTGTACTTGAACTCAAACCCTTTTAGTCGTGGAAGTCCACTGTTCACACTGGTGTTTAATTACTTGTAAACATAAAATATGATATAACTGGTTTGGTGATGCAAATGTTTATAGTTTTTAACAAATAAAAACGAAAATGTTACTGTTTTAAAGCCCAATTGCATTGTATGATGGGGATGCTCATTATTGTACACAACAAATTTAAAAACCATTAAATATCTTAAATCCTTCACATTCAAAACATTCAAACTCCTTTTTAATGCCCCCTTTTTAAACCTTTTTCAAAACCAATAAAACATTAAAAAAGCAATGCTGTGTGCTGGATGAAATGTGTCCATTTTATGTTCATACTGTACATGCAATGCTAAATCATTTAAGAAGTCCTGAAAAGCTTGAAAGTGTGTAAAGTGCTTATAAATTGTGGCTTGTTACTTGCAAGGAGATGCATTTCCATTCACTAAATCAAAATGTAAAAGACAACACTGTCTGCAACTGTCCTTTTTAGGGTTGCATGTCCGGTTTTTAGATTTAGTTTTTTTTCAAATGAAGCCTGGTTTTTTCACCATGCTTCCTTTGAAAGTGATTCCAAAACCACCTTTTCAGTGAATTCGGTTCGTTTGCTCGAACACATCAAGGTTTAGATGTCAGTGTTCACATTTTACTCAAATGAACCACACTGGATCGCACTAGAGTTTGTTTTAATCACACCAAATATTCAAGTGTGAACACATCCAAAAATGTACATTTACACAGTGAATTAGTTGGTGAGAATCTGCAGTTTAATCAGAAACTAAATATTTCAATAAATAATGCAGCCCCATTTTTTTATATGTTTTATTTTCGATTGAATTAAAGCTTTTATATTTAAAATCATCCTGTAGTTTCAATAAAGCTCCCAGAGGTTTGTAAACCCTTTTTGGGAATCTTGTTACAGAGTTAAAA
This sequence comes from Danio tinwini, assembly GCA_903798205.1. NCBI lineage: Eukaryota > Metazoa > Chordata > Actinopteri > Cypriniformes > Danionidae > Danio > Danio tinwini. The sequence continues at coordinate 22,808,080 of CAIGQZ010001345.1, read as the reverse complement.
TAATAATAATAATAACTTTAAGTAGTGACTTGTGTGTGAAAATGTGTGTGTTTTGTTAATTTTCGCATGATTTACTATTATATCTGAAAAAAAACTCATTTCATTTTAGTGTGGCTGAAATAAACAAATTGTAATAAAAAAACCTGCTAAGCTCTATATTTTCAGCCTCCTTAAGAAATTCAAATTTTTTCGATTGCCTACTAAAGAAACCACAGTTGTCCATTGACTTGAATAATTAAGCCTTTAAATTACACTTTATTCTTAACACTAGTATCTTGCAAAGTAATTAGTATAATATTATGTGCTTTCTACATTGCAAATATATATATACAAAACTGTGTCTCTCCAGCTCTCTTATCTCCATTAAATATCTGGGAAATATTTAAAAAATAAATAAAATGTAATAGTTTTTTTCTTTAACTGTATCTCAGCTCCTCGATTCAAAAGCCTAAAACCAACAGCATCTGTTTTCTGCTCCACAGTCCTCTGAGATGGATGACGTCAATTTACACTACAGATTCCTGAACTGGCGGCGCAGGATCAGAGAAATCAGAGAAGTTCGTGCCATACGATATCAAGAGCGATACAAACGAATGTTGAAGAACGGAGACACGCTAAGGTAGGCTTTGCCCAGCGACTGACCCTTACTCTGTTCTTTTTCCATTGTGTTTGGAAATTAGCTTCTGGCTTGGAATTCATGTGTTGACCCCCCTCGTTTGTATGGAAAAATTCTGGACTGCTTTTCATTTATCCTTATTTATTTGTACATTTTTGAATTGCACAACCGCCCAGCTCCATCAAATATCAGCGGACTAGGCTAGTGCAAAGCAATGTGATTGTGCGTGTATTTGAACTAAGAATTGTAATCAGCCTCGACTCAGTTGACCTCGCTGATTAAAGCAATTATAATTTCAGAGAAAGTCCGAAGCTACTTGTTTTTATTTGGTTCTGAAAAAAGAAAAGCAAACTTGATCCATTGGAAAAATAAATAGGCCTTGCACATGTGATGTTGTAAGTCCTATTTTTAAAGATGGAAGTATCTAGCATCTTCATAATTAATCCAATATAACATGGTTTGTTCAGTTTGAGGAGTGAGAGAGCACCAAACTGTGTTCAGTGATTTTAAAGAAATAGTTATAAATGGTTAGTTATATATGGTTATATAGGAGTATTCAAAGATATGCATGTCAGTGCATGAAATTATTTATTTATTTATTAATTTTTTGGATGACTGCATTTATACAATTTATTCAATTTATACAATATTAACTTTAAACAACACTATTTTAAAACATTTAAAATATTATATTATACATATTTTATTTTATACACATACAATATACAGTCAAGCTCAAAATTATTTATTTATAACTCATTATTCTAACTTAAAATTACTTTTATTCAACAAACAAGTTTATTTTTTTTTACCTAAAATAACACAGGCTTCTCCCAAAAGATAATAAGACGATGTAAACTGCCTGACAAAAGTCTTGTCGTCAATCCCAGTTGTAAGAGCAACAAATAATAACTTGAATTCTAGTTGATCATTTGGAAAAGTAGAAGAAAGGTAGATTTTTTTTTATGTAGAATCTGTTGAACTGCATCCCAAACATCACAAATACTGCAGAAGACCTATTGGAACCCACATGGACCCAAGATTCCCAAAGATATCAGTCAAGTTTGGTGAAGGAAAAATCATGGTTTGGGCTTACATTTAGTATGGGGGCATGCGAGAGATCTGCAGAGCGGATGGCAACATTAACAGCCTGAGGTATTAAGACATTTGTGCTGCCCATCACATTACAAACCACAGGAGAGGGCAAATTATTCAGAAGGATAGAGCTCCTTCTCATACTTCAGCCTCTACATCAAAGACATGACATTATAATCACCAGTCACCAGATGTGAACATTATTGAGCATGTCTGGGGTAAGATAGAGGCATTGAAGATGAATCCAAAGATTCTTAAAGAACTCTAGGAGTCCTGCAAGAATGCTTTCTTTGTCATTCCAGATGACTTTATTATTAAGTTATTTGAGTCAATGCAGAGATGTATGAATTAGAGCTGCACAATTATTCGTAAAAAGATTGCGATCTCGATTCGACCCCCTAGACGATCTTAATCCAGCATTTATACAATTCTGCCAATCTAATTTTTTAAGTTCAGGAGAGAAGCATAAAGGCGGCCGTCTTCACATTGTTTTACATACATTGCTCAGCAATGTGTTTACCTCCAAATGGTGTTGAAAGAGTCACATACTGTATTTATAAGGTATAATCTACCCCAAAAATATCATATCTGTCTGCATGTAATGACGTATTCGCAGCCCAGAAAACACACGTGACATGAGCTGACCGTGAGCTGTTACCACAGAGAGGGCGGGTGCGCGCCTGTGAATGATGCCTACCTTAGTGAACAGAACTTGCATAGGCTGTGAATAACAGGTAATAAAGTTGTAAATAACATTCCGTTTGTGGCACAGAGCGCGTTTGGGAGCTGCACGGGAAGTATGAACAGCACACGCACAGTGAAAATGAAACCGAAAGCATGCACATCATTCAAATGATCATATCGTTTTTTAGAGTTATGATTACGACAAGCATATAATATGTTTTTCTTTCATAGCAAACACAGTGTTGTGCATGAGAATAAATGTTTAACAGTGTCAGAATAGCTACTCTAGCCTATATAATGTTGAATATTATGCAAGAGGGAATCTGATAATGACAAATGTCTGATTTTACCAGTAGAAAAAAAACGGTCTTACAATGTTGTCAGTGACAGATTGCAAGCATATGTCTCAAACATAATAATTCAACATCAGAATTATGAATAGTTGTATTCTGAAATAACAATAATAATAGGCTACTCATATTAACCTTTATTTTACATCTACAGAATCGTGATCTTGATTTTAAGCAAAAAAATTGCGATTCTCATTTTAGCCAGAATCGTGCAGCTCTAGTATGGATGCAGTCCTCCAAGCTCATGGGAGTCATAGGTAATATTAATTGTTTTTCCACTGCACCATGACTTTATATTCTGTGCTGTACATTATTAATTGACAAGGCTTTTGTCTTAGCAAAGTCAGACCTTACTGTCCTAATTAAATAATTAAAAATCCAGGCATGATCATTTTATTTTGGTAAAATACGCATAATCTAGAGGGATTTGTCTTTCATATAAGCCACTTCTAATACCAAATGATCGACTAGAAGTAAAGTTATTATTTGTTGTTCCTAAAACTTGGATAGGCGTCAAGGCCTTTGTCAGGTAGTGTACAAGAGGCATCATTGTAGAAAAAAATGCTCAGCTTTTATTTAATTTTGAACAAGATATTTATGTAAATGTGTATATGTGTGTGTGTGTGTGTGCATCAACTGAAGTTTACAAAAGTGATTTTTATGTCCATTGAAACATATTAAGTGCAAGTGATGTGTGTAATTGTTTTGAACACTTGAAAGGAAACTTGACTTGGAAAAAAAATGGCAATAATAATCTTCCATTATCATTCAGTGTAACATATACTGTATATTTATGTCAATATGAAACCACATAATTTGAGTTGTACTGTAAATAATTTAAAACTTTTTTGCAGGTCTTTTTAAATTTTTATATACACTATGCTCCTTAAATAGTTTTTTAATATGTCTTAAAATGATTTTTGTTTTAAATATGCTTGGAGAATATTTTTTTTTATGTTGTTATATCTTTTAATTTTTTTATATTGTTAAACTCAGGGCTTTACATTAACACCCATCAACCTGCCAAATGCGGGTAGATTTTAGCCGTGGCGGGTTAGACAAACACTCTCGCTAGCCACTTTGCCTGGTTGAAGATCATTTTTAAATGATAGTTATCTTAAGCAGGGTTCGACACAAAAGATGGCCCAATATGTGTGCAAATGTCATCTTAGAATTGAGAAACAGCATGACCGACAAAAGCAGAGTTTGCACGAGCAAAGGAAAGCTGGTGAATACCGAATGAGAGGATGATCACTCGTGCGCACAGGTGATGTGATGCGCGCGGCTGTTTTAAAAGGCTTGCGCGCTCCAGTTTCTTGGCATGAAGCAACCATGCCTAGAGGAAACGCAACTGCTGCAATTGGTTCTCTTACAAATAGACTGGACAAAAAAATGATGCTCGTGCACACACAGTCCTGCTGCACAGTCCTGCTGCTTTCAAAAGCTCCGGATGTTTATAAAAATATGTATTTTTGTAAGCAGCAGCGGTTGCCGGATTTGTTTAAACTATTCTTTATAAAAGAACGGATTATGGGCCTAACATTACCCATGTGCGCATGATCATCCTTTATTATCACACATTTTGTTTATCACCTGCTTTCTTTTGCTTACAGTTTTGTTATTATTGTTTAATTATCATTGTTACAATAACATTGCTTTAATAGGAGATTAGCTCCCCATGTAAGTGTTGTTAACTAGTGATCTGAGAGACCTTTAGCCTAGACAGACTAGGCTACTGTGCATAGTTTTAGATGCATGGCAATAATTATTCTCTAAATATTTTTGTTTTTATTAAGGAAGGTTTTGTTGAATAAAAAATGCATGTAGGCTATACAGCTATATTTTGCTTGTTTTGACAAATTATTTAACATTTGTGGCTAAAAAGTAATTATTTATAGATTTTTGGTGTGGTCAGAGATAAATTTGGTAAATCCTCAGTGTTGAGCTCTGAAAAGTCCTGTGAAATGAAAACGAATAGCAATGCGACACTGTAAAACCACAGCTCATTTGCTCATGCACATTGAGCAAGGTCATACACAAAAAAAGTGAAATAAATGAGGAGGCATGTGGACATAACACAACGTCTAAATTAAGTCATTTTAGCATCCCCAAGGTCAAATTTATGCATATAAAATATATTTTCCCAACAACAAAATTGTGGCTAGTGAAAATGGCGAGTGGCTAGTAATGTTGGAAAACTACTAGCCACAGTGGCTGGTGATCAAAAAAGTTAATGTCAAGCCCTGGTTACACTGAATGACAAACGATTTCATTGAAAGCTTTGGGACAAAGTGATCTCTCGAAAATAGTTCTGATTTGAATCTTTTGGAAAATTTGCTCCAATTTGGTCTTATAACTGGCTCTAAACTTAGCTCTCACTTATATCAGTGTGAAGCATGTAGAAACACAACTGAGGCTGATTTCAGCAGCTTGTCCACACATCACTGGACATTTGAATCATGTGCCTATAGCAACAGTGCTCTGGTTATTAGAGATTAAGCTTTTTATTACTTCCCGTCTGTAGTTACCAAGGGAACTCTGATGAAGTTGGCTGCTACGTGGCTCCACGCCCCTTATCAAAGGGAAACTGTTACTTTGAGGTAAGCAGCACACCTATGTTGTCGGGTTGCTAAAAACATTCAAATCATTTCAACACCCATTCTAATGCCTTTAAGAAAAAATGGTGCCAATAACTTCATGTATTCGTAATGCTCAGGGATTTTAAAACTGTTTTTATTTCTATTGTTAACTACTTAAAAGGATAGTTCACCCCAAAATGAAAATGTACTCACTATTTACTCTCCCTCATGTGCTTCCAAACCTTTCTTAGATTTGTTTTAAACACTGAAGAAGATATTTTGAAGAAAGCTGAACATTTTTTACCACTGACTTCCGTAGGAGGAAAACACATACTATGGAAGTAAATGGTTCAGGATTTCAAATTGCAATTTTTTGTGTTCAATCGAATAAACAAACTCAGGTTTAGAACAAATGGATAATGAATAAACAATGATGTAATTTTCATTTTTGGGTGAACTATCCCTTAAATCTAATGTTCAAGTTTTGTAGATGTATGTTGGTTCTAAAGTGTTTTGTGCGTGTTTTTTGATTTACTAAATGTTTGTTTTGCATCTTCACTCAAAAAAAAACTTATTGCATGAACTCAATTTAATTGAGGGCAGAATTTCCATCCAATTAATTTGTTTAGCACCAACAAAAAAATGTGTTTTTTACATTAAATGCAGTCGAGTTGGTCCAAGTATAAGTAAAATCAAGTAAAAGTTTAAATACACATGTATTTTATTTTAAATATACTTAAATGTCTGATAATAGCATGTATGTCTATTATGTGCTGTACATTTCAAAGTCTCTTAGTTGTATTTGAAGTTATCCTAAATTAACTAAAAAAAAAAACCATTTTGAGTTGCATATACTGTACAGTTGATTGAGACTGATCTCAGAACTACTACACTACTACACTTGATTTTGGTTTTATTACAAAAAAAAAACTTGTTAAATGGGAATCTGAAATATTTTATGGCATACTTAAAAAAAGGTGATTTAGTGTTCAGAAATGTTTTATTTTGAATATTTAAAAAAATAAGTTGGTCTTACACGTCATATTTTCATATTTTTTTTGTTTATGTATCAATTCCGGTACTTTTACCATAAACCGGCATATCAACCATTTGGTAGAGGTTGATATTGTAGAAATAATGTGTTGGAAAAAAATGCATTGAGTTTGTTAACTAGCAACATCAGGAGTTAAGAAATGCAATCAAAAAAATAGTTTCTTGGTGGGGTAGTTAAAGGGTTAAGCTGCCAACACTCAAAGCATGGGTGCTTCTGCAAGGTGGTAATCTCAAAACTCAAAGCATTACATGAAAATCTTCAATCTAAAGGGTAGATTCAACTCTAACAAGTCTTTTTATTAATTTTAAACACCTAAGATTACTTTTATTGTCAACATTAAAGTAACATTTCGATCCCAAAGCATACTGGCAACTACAAACCCCCTAACCAGGTAGTTGGACCAACACAGTTTCTTCATGTTGTCCCAACACAAAACGCTTGGATTAACTTAATGGTTTACAAATTGAAGTGGACTGAACATATAACAAATAAATTGGCCAAAGAAATGACAAGAATTGTGTTTCAGCTCATATTAAACAGGTAGTTTGAACAAGCAACAGTAATCGTTTTAATGAGTGTTGTCTTTGGGTAAATGCCATTTTCAACTAATGTTTTTCAAACTAACTGTTTAAAATGTAAACTGTTTTTCAACTAATGAGCTTTCAAACTTTAGTAATTAATATTTCAAATGGCTCAAATAGGTTTTGCCTGTGTTTTTGTTACTCTCTCTCATTGTTCTGACAGGGTTAGAGATATAAATAAATGATTCTTAAGTTCTAACTATTATCACAAGACAGTTTCAGATTTGGAAAGATTCCTGAAGTGGACGTTTTTTCACTAACAAATTTCAGATGCTACTAGTAATGTTTCCTTTGTCTCCATGTCAAAATAGACAGCGACCTTTGAGTTGGTACGCTTAAATATCACCGTTACCTCTCTAGCAACTTTGGCATAAAATACAGTTTTGGAAAGGAAGCTCCCAGGTGATTTAGTACCGGAAAACTCGCAGTGATTGGGCTATAAATTAGTCTTTGGGAGAGGGCAAGCGTTCTTTAATTTATAGAGCTCCACCGAAGCTGCCTGGATGTGTATCTGAGGCAGGAGACAGCTCTGATGGGTTTTCTGCTGCTGGCAGATTGAGCTGGTGTGATGAACTTCCTCTCCGGGGGACAAAGCAGGAAAGTAACACCCTGTACGCTAACCTGATGATTCCTAGCACAGCTAGTGTTTGTTTTTGTTGTGCCATTTTATTTTGAAGAAGAAAAAAAAATCATGCCATGTAGAGAATGGCAATCTCTGTTATGGTGAGTTGCTTTCCGCCTTGTATTTCGGACATGCTCAGGAGCGCATAATGCAAATCACCACAAAAAAAAGCCATTTATTTTGTAGTAATATCTTTGGAAAAACATCTTCCAAACAATAAGAATAAAATTTACTTATTTCATGCTTTTCCTGTGCTTGAGAAGCTGAAAATATGCATGTCATAATAGTCTGTCTCCAGCGCTAAATTGGAACTAGAGATGTTTTTTCTCCTTATCTCCTCACCCATTCTGCACTTAGTTGATAATAGGGCTGCACAATAAATCGTTTCAGCATCGAAATCGCAATGTAATCATTCGCAATAGTCACATCGCAGGATAAGCAATGTTGAGTTTGTATTATATTTCATCATTTGCATGTGTTTTTGATGCCTGTGATTATATAATGACCTTAAAAGCTTTCAGACATAAGAAATTGTACCATTTGTGACTTTAACAACAATTAATTTTATTGAAGTATTTTTATCATTCAGTTACTGTACTTGAATACTGTTAAAGATAAAACTTTATTTCAGCTGTATCTTTTGATTCTTGATTGTATTTATAGATTGTTAAGCATGCAAATACTCACAACACATGCAAATACAGAAATGCACTGCAAATAGCACAGACCACAGCGAAAATGTATCGGGGGACCCCAGAAGGTTTATTGATTTGTTTATTAGATTATGGAGATGCACTCCCACTACAGAATCATCCCAATCGATCTAACAATATAAATCTATCCAAATAAAGATATAAAGTTATCTGGTGAAATGGTATTCATATCATGATGTATATCGCAGAATAAAAAAATATTGCAATGCTAGATTTTTCCTATATCATGCAGCCCTATTTGAATACAGTAAAGTGAATTGTACAGCAGTACTGCCAATTTATTACAATGTGAAATAACAGATTTGTGCTGTAATAAGTGGAATTTTTTGCAGTATTTCCTTAAATGTTTTTTCTTCTGGAAAAAGGCTTATTTGTTTTATTTTGGCTAGAATAAAAGCAGTTTTATGTATTTATATAATTTATAATCAATATTATTAGGCACCTTAAACAATATATTTTTTTGATTGTCTGCAGAAGAAACTACTGTTATACAATGACTTGCCTTATCCTTATTTAGCCTTTAAATTGCACTTTAAGCTGAATGCTTGTATCTTGAAAAATATGTAGTATTATATGTGTATTATGTACAGTCATCATAGCAAAGATTAAATAAATCTGTTATTAGGAATGAGTTATTAAATCTATTATATTTAGAAATTGGTTGAAAAAAATATTTCCATTAAACAGAAATTGGGAGACAAATATAAAGGGCCACTAATAATTCTGCCTTCAACTGTATATATATATATACAGGGATTTTTCTCTCTGTAAAGAAAAGGGAAATAAATACAATAAAATAAAAATAAAAAACAAACTGTGCTTTAAGCATCTTCACTATAAGAAAAAAACTTTAATTATAGCTACAAAAGTCCTTAAATCAAGAACAGTGAGTGATTTTTGTCCTTTTGTTGTTTGATTAATAATGATAAAAACAGTCGGCAGCAGGAATATTGCGCACTGTCACTTTAAGAGCAGGTACAGTTCTGATTTATGGTTTCACTTTCACATGTCTTTTGATTCTCAACTCTTTTGTTTATTACATAAATTAGGGTTAATATGAATAATCACTAAACACCGCATTTTGACACAAATTTGTGTGTATTTGACCATTAAAGCGCTCACATTAAGATGACTTTAGATGTGTGTGCTGTGCTCATCTTTGTGGCTTAGCGCACACAACAGCATGCAATCTCTTTCGCGCTTTTAAAAACATGAAAGATTTAAATGTACATCAATAAATGATGCGCATACCATGCTGCAAAAGTTACATTACAGTTCATGCTTTTAATGTAATTAATTTTCACGTGAAACTGAGCTTTGCAGAGCAACAAATGTGTACAACTGGAAAGGAGGCGGTGTATGATGCAATAATCATTTTATCTTGATTAATATTTTTTCATAATCGTTAAAAGCCAAAATTGGAATTGAAACTTGAATTGAATTTCGAGTAATTGCACAGCCCTATATTAAAGTATTAATTAAAAAAAAATTTCTTTGCTTCAGATTCATTATTATAGAAAATCAGAAATTAAAGTTGATGCTACGAACACCTAACAGATTAGGAAAATAATGTCTTTTTGCAAATCCCTCTTTCTCTTTCTCTCGACTATTGTGTAAAATAAGAGTTATTGTCTGGTTCAGTCCGTCTTTGAAAGAATTACTGGAATGATAACATTTAATCTAATTAAATAAAAATTTGTTGCCTGTAAAAAAAAAAGAAGAGATTTCTCAAACCAAGCTGTATCGCAATCTTATTGACCAATAGCATCACTGCATGCAAGAGCATGTGCCCTGGGAATATCTGCAGCCTGTGGGAACGAATGTGACATCTACAGCAGTGAGCTATGAGCAATCAATAAAAACCTCGCTCTTGCTTTATACGCTCTGCATCACCTGATGGTGACGCAGAATCTTTCAGATTGGCAAAGTCTGGAAACTTTGTTTTCTTCTCCGTAAAGGTCAACTGCCAGTTGGGATATGCGTCAGCGTCGTCCTCATGTTTCCTCATTACGCGTTCACAGGGGTTTCATTTCAGGCCCTGTGGGTTGGGAAGCTAATGCTTCATCACAATTGGACTGTGTTGCTGCACCTCCAATGCCTGTTTCAACATTGAAGTGCCATACAGTGATTAACCCCTGCTCTGTTTTCTCAGGGTGCTCACATGTGTGTGCGCAAATCAATTTTGTCCTTAGTCAAGTGGAAATATCTCTATTAGTGTAATTGATTATTTTGCCTGGCGCACCAGCATGGAATTTTCAAGCTGCAGGGTTCATGGCACGGTTCTTTGTTGAAATTGCGGTGAAATAATTGAGTGCCCTTAAATTAATCATTGTGCATTGAGTTAACAGCAGGGAAGGCTTGGAACTGGTCACAAGCATTTGTGTGTAGAAACTGTAGAATTTACAGTGGCTTTTTAAAGGTTGAAAGTCAAATCCTCGAAAGAGATGACAACAAAGTCAAGTTAATTTGAACTTAAAGCTGTGTGAAACAGCTGGGTCCCTTTCAAAGCCTGTGTGTGCTTTTGAGTTTAGGTTGTGAAACAATAATTGGATAAATTTGCTCATGATTGCTTAAGGATGGCCAAGATTGCCTATTATGGATGTCTCTACAAAAGTCTGAAAAACTAATTGGCCAAATGTGTGAAACCTCCTATAAAACTATATAATATTTTAGGAATAAAAATAGCATAAATAAATGTATTCTCCTAATATTTGTATTTAGCCTTCATACATACAAGAAAGGTGAAATTAATATAAACCATTAAATAAACAAAACTCTCAGACCTTATTAATATCTTTGTCTTTCAACTAGAACATAGATAAAGGAGAGAAATGTATTGGTATTTGATTGCTTACAAGGCCATCTTGGGGTTTGTTGCCTTCATATTGCTGCAGTTTTTTTTACAATAGAAAGCATCATAGAAATTTTCCTCTATTTTTAGAACTTTTATACTCTTTCTGTTCCCTTTGTTCGCATCGTATTTGGAAGAAGGCTTTATGTATGCAGCTCTGTCTGATTGGAGTTACAAACATTGGTGTCTTTGGATCATTTAAAGTCAATCACTAATGCAGGGTGTATCTATGATTTGTATTTATTTCAAGTGTTCTCAATGTGTGGTTTGTTCTGTAAAGTCTGTAAACTCTGCCATGCTGCTCATTTTGGCCAGTCCACTCCTGTGAAAGAGATTATTTATCTCAAAAAGTCTTTCTCTTGTAAAAAAAAAGTGAATTATTCTTATAGACTGAAATAACAATTAGCCAGGATAAAGAGACCTGTTGAATGTATTCTTAAACACTTCTGATTGGCCATTGTATTCACACCCTCAACAGAAATGTTTGTGATTTGCCCTATTGTGATTATTGCGTCACTGATCGCTCGCACATGGCAGCGTTTGAAAGCTGTGTCTGTCAGTGGAACCATTAGATCATGACACATGCTTTCAAAGCTATAATAACCAGTCCCTCTTTTTGTTAATTACTTATGTCTTTATTCCTTTCATAATTATTTAATTATTAAATATGTATTATCCTTAATTACTATGTACTTGCATCAGAAAATAAATACAATGGTCTTACTGTGTTCATATAGTATCGCACAACACTGCTGATGCACCTGAAGTGGGTTATGGGTTTAGGGACAGGTTTGGTGATATGGGTAGGTTTAAGGTAGGGTTAAGGTCAGGGATAGGTCAACAGTTTGATTGTAAATGTAATTACAGAAATTAATTATAGATGTAATGACAAGCTTACAAGCAGATCATTTATAGTAATAGTAATTAAAGCCACTTAATGTAAAGTGTAACCAACTACACTTACGACACTGCTCTTTATGACAGTGTAACTTACAGTATATCGAAATATCAGAAATGTCTTGAACAAAATTCTGTCGAGATATAAATTGATATGCAGTCCTATGTTTGCTCCTTCCAAAGGTATGACTACAGCCTTTGAGTCACATGGCACTGGATTAATCTGAGATCTGAGATCTTGTCTGAGATCATGATTTACGAACACAAGCACAATAAGCTTATTGAAGTGCTTCCCAAATTCAGTGGCTGTATGTTGGAAGTTCGCTAGCATTGAGGTGGTTGCCATTTAAAGAGTGTGCATGTTGTTTTAAGATGCTTTGCTTATAAAGCAAGAGAAAAATAGTAGCTGAGACGTTGAAATTCTTAATAGCAGGATACCTGACATTTCCAAATCTTATTTTGTGTTAAATTGTTAGTGAAACTAAGGATCTGATCCATCTGAGATCTGGATTTATGAACACAAGCACATTGGATTGCTTTCCAAATTCAGTGGCTGTATGTTGGAAATTTGCTAGCATTGAGGTGGCTGTCATTCATAGGGTGTGTGGTTTCCGCTACATTCATTCTTCCATGGCGGGGCGCCACACCAAAATTCATCCCGCCACCGCTACATTACAGCTTCTCATTCAAAACATTTAGTCTTTTTTTTTAATAGCGGGTTATAATCGCACCAAAATGTATTAAAAGGTAAGTGAATTATGACAGCGCAAACTTTTCTGTAATCAGTAGTAGTGCTGTGCGTTATTTGTTTAATCCTTTAAGGTGACATGCTGGCTGACTGACAGGTGCGTGATGCCAGCAAACATGACGTAGCTTTCAGTTAAGATGAACACAGTTTCCATAATTATACTTTATAGATAAAGGTCTATGGCTCTGCATACAATGATTTTATCTTGCTGGCATTTATAGCTGTTTCACTTAACTTCAGGAAGAATTAATGAATCCCTGTAGGTCTATTGGAGACATTCATAAATATTCATAGCAAATCTAATAAATGTTGGAGACATACTCACTACATAAATGCGCTAAATCGCACGGCAGCACTGTTTACTTGAGCGAACAAAAAAATCTGCGCTTGAGTAGCGTGTATTTGAGGGCATGCAAAGACGTTTTGTGCACGAGCAGAGGAAATCGGCGCACAAGTAAAGAGATTTGCATGCTCGTATTACATAAATGCGATCTCGTAAAACTTGTAATTCTGCGCTCACGACATTTGTCATTGAAATAACGCCATAGGTAGTTGGTAGATTTGTGTAAAAGGCCTGCCACCACAGCTGGAAAAAATCCTAGAGGAAACACTGGTTGTGCAATTTGTTTTTAGATGCTTTGCATATAAAGGGTAAGAAAAGTAGTAGCTGAGATGTTGAAATTCTTAATAGCAGGTTACCTGACATTTCCAAATCCCATTTCATGCTGAATTGGTAGTGAAACTAATGATTTGATTGGTCTGAAAACCTGATTTACAAACACAAGCACGTTAACCTTTTTGGAATGCTTTCCAAATTCAGCGGCTGTATGTCGGAAATTCACTAGCATTGAGGTGGCTGCCATACATAGGGTGTGGATGTTGTTCTGATATGCTTTGCATATAAAGCGGGAGAAAAGTAGTAGCTGAGACGTTAAAATTCTTAATAGCAGGTTACCTGACATTTCCATCCTGTGACTCAGCCGAGCGCTCTTTGTTAACTGTTGATTTCTACAGCGTCTGTTATTTTGGAATCAGCGCCGATTGTGACGCACATTACCGTTGGCATTTGCTAAGAACTCTCTGAAAGCCATCTTTTGCCCTTTAGTCATTTCAAAACAAACTGTCATAAAAATGGCTCAGCTTGTGCTGCTCTTATACTAATGCCCATGTGTTTTTTGTTTTTTTTTCTATTGGTTTTTATGGTGCTTTAAGGTGACTATAATGGATACCGGAGTGAGAGGGACGATTGCTGTTGGTCTGGTTCCTCAGTATTACAAACTTGACTATCAGCCTGGCTGGCTTCCACAATCAATTGCTTACCACGCTGATGATGGGAAGTAAGTTCACATAGAGAAGTATTTTTATGTCTCTTAAAGAGGTAGTTCACTTAAAAATGTAACAACTATCATCATATACTCATCCTCCACTTGTTACAAACCTCTTTGATTTTCTTTCTTCTAAGTAATCAGGGATGGGAAGTTATGAAGTACAAATACTTTGTTACTGTATTTAAGTAGATTTTTCTGGTATCAGTACTTCACTTTTTTATTTTTCTGGGAATTGGCGAGTTAAACCTGACTGATGTCATGTTTATACCGGGTAATAAGATGCGTTTTTGGCAATCAGATCACAAGTAAGCAAGAGACGCATTCCTGTTGAAATCTGCCATTTTAATTTGGTTAGTTTTTTGTCCAATTTTGACCATACTGTACTTCTCTGATCTTTCAATGTAATACCGTAAAAAAAATTTAAAAATAAGTTGTGCTATTTTTGTCAACGTTTGTACAGTTAGTTCTAAAGCAATTAAATACGTAATGAAAACGTAATGCATTGAGATTTATTTTCTTTGTTTCCAACGAGTTCATATTTCCTAATACAGAATTTATACTAGTTATTTTATAGTTTTAGCATCTATATTATACACTGTAGTCTTCATTTAAATTTGTTAGGTAGATTGTTGTTAGATTAATATTTTAGAACATCAAAAGTGTTCATACTGGGTGATTTATGAATAAAAATATAATGCAAAGGATCATGAATTTATCATATGAAAAAAGTGATGTAAAAATGTATAAACCGCATTAAAAACGTCATCCGTGAAATAAAATATTATTAATAAAACAAATAAACAAAACAAAAAACTGTAAAATTATATCAGCTGCAAGAGTGTTGCTGTTTGAAGAAAATGAAACAACTTAAGCATAATGTAGTCAAATGCACTCAGTTTTTTATTTTATCAAAAGGAAAAACAACTAAAATATGTTCTGGACTAAATGAAGTGTTAAATTTAAGACATTTATTAGTTATAAATATGTAGGCCTACTAATTTATGTTTTAGAGTTTACGAACGAGTATGACAGCTGTTGTTCTTAACATAAAGTTAAGTTTTGTGTTTAGATGATGACACACAGGGCTCTTTGAGCAGTGTTGTTGGACAATATTGTAAAGTGATGTTGCTTGGCTACTTTACAGCTGAAAATTGCCAACAAAATTTTGACAAAAAATTAGAAATGCAAGTTATTTTGTATTGACCATTTTGAGGGATGTAAACGATAACAATGGTCCTAATGTATTTCCTGTTTTACATGTTTAATTCCCATAGCTTACGAGAATCCAAAAATGTCCACATATTGATAAATAATGTTATGATAGCTGTTTAACGTGAGTAAATTTTATTATAGCAAGCAGGAAATGTTCAAGGGCCAATGACATTACCACATTGAAATGGTGTAGATGTATACATGGTGTGCAGTGTAGTTGCCACCGAAAAAACTAAAACAGACAGTAGTAATGAATACTTTTTACTTAAGTATGTATTGTAGGCTGTACTTCTTTACTTTTACTTACAAAAGTGTAGTCAGTACTTTAACTTTTACCAGAGTTGTTTTAAACATTAGTGTCTGTACTTCTACTTGAGTAAAGGATGTGTGTACTTTTCCCATCTCTGAAAGTAATACACACTGAGGAATGTTGAACATTCACTTCAGTAATATTTTTGCTCCTACTATGGATGCCAATAGCTGATTTTGTCAAGAATTCTTTAGAATATAATATAATTTTTGTTCAATAGAAGAAAGAAATTCATAAGTTTTCAATCTCTTTAGTCTGAGTAAATGATGAGAATTTTATTGTCCGGTGAACTGTTTTTTTTTTTTTGTGGCCTAAACAACAACTCCTAAATGTTAACTTTGTTTATTTAATCAGGATTCCCACACTTCTTGAAAGAACTTGAAGTTACTTGAATTTCAGACATATGAATTAAGGTCTGGAAAGCACTTAACAACAAACACAGGTCCTTGAAAGAGCTTAAATGTAAAGTTTATGGTGTTATTTTAACAATTGTACTGTGCTGCTTTAAAAAAAAAAACTGAATGAAAAAACTATGAAATTCTTAATTTAAAAACATTTTACATTTAAATCTTATACAGGAACTATGACGAACAATGCATATTTTCAATATTTCAGAAACCATATTTGAATATTACCAGTATTGAATTCAACTAATTGTGTTAAAGTTATTTAAACTTGAAATGTCTACATTTGTGAAAGTTACACATTCAACAAAACATCATCATTATGACATTTTAAAGTAAATATTAAGTGTAGGTGAAATGTTAAGTACAGGAAGGACTTTAATGGTGTTATACACTCACCGACTATTTTATTAGGTGCACCTGTCCAATTGCTCGTTAATGGAAATTTCTAATTAGCCAATCACATGGCAGCAAATCAATGCATTTGGGCATGTAGACATGGGCTGTTTCTCAATTCCAAGAATGCAGAGAACAGACTTGCGTTCTTGTAAAGACCAGTATTGCCAGGTGTCCTTGGAAGAACGAACTTGGGAGATTGCGATAACACAGAACGTGTCCTGTGAGAAATGAGATGCTGCATTCTTCCTGGTGGTCACGTGACCTTCACACATTTTAAATGGAAAATAATTTAAACATTATAGAATTCATACAGCAATTTTTTTTTCCTCTTTTCACAATATATACTATGCGTAAATACTTTATAAATATACGTTGCACAATATAAATAAAACAGATTTTAACACGAATTTCAGCAAATAAACTCTCTTAATGTGTTCCTTTTATTAAGATTTTAATGGTAATGTTAATATTCACCATTTCACTTAGGGAAACTCCTGGGACAAATAAGTTATATCTCTGAACTTTAATAATAAACCTATATACAATGCTGTGCTTCCCATCTCCAGTAGCAATGACTTCTGGGACTTGTAGAGCGAGATCGGTGCTTAAGTCTGCATCCATTCATCCTCGATATCTAGAACACATCCGGGAAGTTTCACGCGTCCTCTGTTCTTGCGATCTTGAGAATTGGAACTAAACTTTGGCATAACGTTTGGCTGAACGTTGATGATAACATTACAAGAGAACACGAGGATGCAAGACCGCTGAAGAACGCATATTGAGAAACAGCCATGGTCAAAACAATCTGCTGCAGTTCAAACCGAGCATCAGAATGAAGAAAAAGGTGATTTAAGGGACTTTGAACATGGCATGGTTGTTGGTGCAAGATGGTCTGGTCTGAGGATTTCAGAAACTGCTGATCTACTGGGATTTTCACTCACAACCATCTCTAGTGTTTACAGAGAATGGTCCAAAAAAGAGAAAGTATCCAGTGAGCGGCATCATATCTGACTGGTTTCTTGAACATGACAATGAGTTCACTGTACTCAAATGGTCACCAGATCCCAATCCAATAGAGCACCTTTGGGATGTGATTGAATGGGAGATCATGGATATGGATATTTTGTAAAAGAAAATGTTAATATCAGGAATAAGGGTCAGTTCTTCCTTCCAAGAACTTTTCCAGGTATTAGTCACAGATGGCTGTAATCTCTCCTTTTCACAGGCTGTATAACGGCAACCCTGTCGGTCAGCAGTTTGGCCCTAAATGTAACCGGGGTGACCGAATTGGCTGTGGTATCTATGCAGACAGTTTTGATGCTGGACTCGTCACTGTGTTTTTTACAAAGAATGGAAAAGAGGTGAGTCTTAACATCTTTGGCACATCACCATTTTTCGTAAATACCATCACGTAATCTTACGAAGAGTCTACACTGGATGTGACTTTAGCACAGCAGATTCTTCACTTGATGCGTTTATTTAAGTGCATTTATCCTGTTTCAGTACAGCATAAATGAAATGAGGCAGGGGTGCCCAAACAGGGGTGTCCTGCATATTTTAGCTCCAACATGCCTCAACACACCTGCATGGATGTTTCTAGAAAGCTTAGTAAGAGCTTTATTTCCTAGGTGTTTCTGATTGGGATTGGAACTAAACTTTGCAGGACACCAGCCCTCCAGGACCGAGTTTGGCCACTCCTGGAATAAGGCAACAATTTACTGTCAAATATAACACAGATGGGATCAAATCAGGAAATGAAGTGGTAGCAGCTTTTGCGATGAATCTACTGCATCATAGTATATGCATCGCAGACCAAAGTTATTATTATTTTTTACTGCAGAGACAAATGCTCTACTAATGTCATTTAAAGGTAATTGAATCCTCATAACTAAATGATTAAAAAAATAATAATAACTAACTCAAAATCATGTCTTTGAAGTGTGTTGATATATAAAACCAATTATCAACAGGGTGTCCGTGGGGTCTTAAAAAGTATTAAAAGTTGATCAATCAATTAAAAGGTATTAAAAAGTCTTAATCCCATTTTTACGAGGTCTTAAATTTTGTTCAGGCATTGTCCAAAGTGTTTGACTTCAAAAAAGCATAAATATATTTATTTTTCTTCTAATATTAACAATGGCGTGCTCGATCAATGCGTTTGGGTCGGGCCAGGGCGCGTCCGTCCATACATCTGGGTGATGTCACGTAGTTCGCGACAAATGCGGGAAGGTGATGTGACGCTCTCCACATGTAGTAAAACCATAGAGTGGCAAAACAGGAATATTTAAGTTTGCAAACTCCTAGTTGGAGAAAGACGAGATTAAACAGTGGCTGAAGCCCGTCGCTGAAAACAACCACCTAATTTATCTTAGCTTATCTGAGCTTATCTGAGTTCTGTTGCATGGTTGTGCTCCATATATTTATTTAACTACAACTGAAGAGTTCAGATGCAGAAATCTTTAAATGCCTTAAATTGTTCTCCTAAAATTAGCATTTTTCTTAGCCTCCTATGTTTATGTTCAAGTATTTTACTTTAAAGGCAATTAAAAGAACTTATTCATCACTATAAAAGTCAAATTTCTGAGCCTACACACAAGAGTCAAAGAAAAATGCTAATTTTAGAAGAAAATATCAAACGGCATTTAGAGGTTTTTGGCATCTAAACTCTTCAACTCTTTATTAACAACAGTTTATTATGTTAAAGGTTTTATACTGACTAGAACTTCTTAAGACTAGTTCTGTGTGACTAGTCTTAAAATATTCTGAGAAGGTCTTTAAAAAGTCTTAAAAAGGTATTGAAATTATCTTTAGGGTTCCTGCATATACCGTGATCAGACAATTTTACATTCTAATGAAATGATCCTTTTCAGAATCCAAAGATTTAAATATTATTTCAGTGCGGTATTTGGTCATTTATGAGTACCACTGAGCAAGCAGACTGCACTGCCAAATACAAAAAAAGCAGTTATTCTCTATACATTAGTTTATTGCAAACTAATGTTTGAAAGTTTTAGGTCATTAAGATATTTGTTTGTAAGAAGTTAGTGTTTTTTTTCTTCACCTGAATTAATTAAATTGATCAATAGTGACAGTGAAAGGTTCCAGGAAATTAAAATAATTTTTTTTAGATGATGCTATCAGTATTATTTGTTATCTATAAGCTATATGTCCTATATGTGCCCTATATCTATATGTGCGCTTAAAAAAAGTGGCAAAATTTGCATTTAGAAGATATAAAAATGATATAAACAGGTAAAGCTTGTAGTTTGTTACTTCCATTCAAATGGATCAACGGTTTTATTTAGGTCACCTCATACTACAGTTTCTCATCACATCATAACCAATCAAATGCTCTCTCGTATCTGACATGTCCCGCCCACGGGACCTTTAAGACTTTTACATGTGTCTATTTAAAATATGCACGGTCAATCAATCCATGTATAACGTCAAACTGTGTAAATGTAATATCAATGTTAAATCTA
Organism: Danio tinwini; assembly: GCA_903798205.1. NCBI lineage: Eukaryota > Metazoa > Chordata > Actinopteri > Cypriniformes > Danionidae > Danio > Danio tinwini. The sequence continues at coordinate 22,788,155 of CAIGQZ010001345.1, read as the reverse complement.
TTGAAGTAATTGCTGTTAACTTTGACAACGTTTTGTTACAATAATTGTATGCTATAGATTTAAGCTCTCTTTAACCGATCACACAACATCTGCATCAGACTATGATTTCTTTGCTCCTTTGATATGTAATGGTTTTGTTTATTGCTCTATTACCGTGCTTACAAGAATCTGTAGCTGAGAAGTCTTTGAACACGCACACAATAGTCTAGTCTTTAAATTGAGGGTTGTTTTCTGATGACTGGTTTTCCTGCAAGCCAGATAGTAGGGTCAGAAGTGATGCAGACACCATTTCAAAGAGCAGTCTTTATTTTCAGTTATAATGTGCTGTAAAATAGCGGTTAGCTTTATGGAATGCTTTAACAGAGCTCTCTTTATGTGTGTGTGTGTGAATGGAAGGTGGGGTCAGTGGTGGTGCCGGTGGCTCCAGATGGGCTTTTTCCTGCCATTGGCATGCACTCTCTCGGCGAGGAGGTACGGTTGGACCTGCAGGCAGAATGGGGTTCAGAGGAGGAGGACAGTGTCATGATGGTGGACAGTCATGAAGACGAATGGGCACGCCTGTATGACGTCAAAGTCAGTGGCACGGTAAGTCGGGGGAGGGGGGGGGGGCAAGCGTCAAATATCAGATCAAATGTGAAGCCAATGCGTTTCATAATCATATTTCCCTCTGCTTTTTCTTGGAAAATCTGATGAGTTGAATGCAGAATAGTGAAAGGCTGTAATGTAAGCCATATTTAATAGGAAATAAAGTCAAGTTTACATTATTTTGTACATTGGATTCCACTTTAACGAACATATATTAAACAAGCTTGATTAAATGTAACCATTTAGAAGAAAACGGGATGTTTTACTGTAGATTTTAGACGTAGGGCGCCGCCCTCTTGGAATATCGCTGGGTCTGACATCACGGGGTTGGTTCCGTTCCCTCAGCTGAACTGATACAGTGGAAGTGGACTGAACACTGAGACTTTAAAGCCAAATTTAATCCAATGTGTGAAGTTTTGGACGTGGATTTGGTGCAAATATAAGCATCAGATGTGGGTCTAATATCAAACGTATATATTTATTCTATTTTTCTTTTTTCCCCTTTTAATTACCGATCGTTTGATGGACTTTGGTTCACTCTGCTTCAGTGCTGCCTGACGAGGTTATTTACATTCAGATTAATGCAACAATTAAAATGATTGAATGATTTTTTAAATCATTTTTTAAACAATTAAAATGATACATGATTTCACGCTTTACTAAGTCACGTCTTTGTCAATTATCAAGACATATTCTCTTTTCAAGTCAATCAACTCGATCTCTCAACATGTATGAAGGATGTAAAAACATGCCATGTGAAAAAACCTGCTGATCTTAGTTTGGTTTGAACACGAGCAGAGGTGAGCAGCTGTAGTAGTGAAAAGTGAAAGTACCCACCCCATTACGTCATTAGAGGACCTTGTTAAAACCATGGTTGAAACCCAGACAGGCAGGCAGCGTAATACAGAGAGCGGAGCAAAGCGCATCAAATGATCAGTAATTAAAAGGGAAAAAAATATATATATATATTTTATATTAGACCCACATCTGATGCTTGTATTTGCACCAGCTCCACGTCCACAACTTCACGCATTGGGTAAAATTAGGCTTTCCAGTCTCCGTGTTCAGTCCTTTACTTCCACTATATCTGTTTAGCTGAGGGAACGGAACCAACCCCGTGACGTCAGAAACAGTGATATTCCAAGATGGCAGCGCCCTAGGTCTAAAATTTACAGTAAAACATCGCGTTTTCTTCTAAATGGTTACATTTAATCGTTTGTTTGATATATTTTCATTAAAGAGGAATCCAATGTACAAAATAATGTAAACTTGACTGAGTGCTTCATTTCCCTTTTAGTACTGGGTTCATGGAAAGTATTTTGTTATTCAAGTGTCTTCGGATCCTTAAAAAGTCTTAAATGCCAAAGTTTAAAATAAGGCCTTAATTAGTCTTAAATCCGCATTTCAGATATCTTAAATTGCAATCGAACCAACCCTGTAAATAAAATTTTGTTACCGTTTTGAAATCTGTTTAAATCTCTTTGTTTATCATCACACAGAACAACTTTGGTGGAAGTCCATTTATAGTCTTTGGCAGAACCCAATAAAATACACTATCGTGTGGATCGTGTTTAAGTAATTAACGTTCACTGGGATTTTGCTTGCGTAAATAGAGTTCGTGGTGGGGATTTTGCTCCATAAAAGCTTATAACAGCTGTGTCAACCCATGTATTAACAAATGAAGAACTAGAGATGCACCGATTGACCAGCCAAGGACCGGAATCTGACGATTTTTCGCATGACGAGCCTGACCGGTGTTCTGTGTGCAGTTTTGTCAAAGCGACGGCCGCAGACACTCACAGACTTATGTATCTATAAAACAATAATTCAAAGCCATACAAATAAAACCTTGTCAAATTTAATTTATTAATAAGCATAAGTTATTGACATGGAACATGGAAAATAGCAGTTTGTGGGCACTGATTTAACATTATTCCCATTTTATTATTAATAATATTATTATTAATAATAATGTTTTGAGGTTTTTTTTCACACTTTTTAGACTATTTTGAAAGATGTTAACAATTAGCAATTGTCCTAATGTATTTCCTCTATGACATTTTGAGTTTCCATAGCTTCCAAGAAACCAAAAAGCTTTACATATTGATAAATAATGTTATGGCATCCGTTTTAACTTTAAGATATGAATAAATTATCTTGCTACAGTTCTGAAATAGTTTGGCATCAAGCAGGAAATGTTCATGGTCCAGCGACATCTCTACATTGAAATGGTCTATATGTATAATTAATGGTGTTAATGATGGTCATTAGTTGTGTTGCATGTTTTTTTTAAGGTCTTAAGGTTTATTCTACGTTGTATTAAAGTCTTAAATAATCCATATTTAAGGGTTAAGGATTGCAACAGACCTGAAACTTTAGATATTAACCATTGGATTGTAACTAACTCATACTGTAACATTCTTTGGTTGTGAAAGATTCCTTTTTTAAGCTTGTTTCCATATATTTGTATGTACAGCATCATGGAACATGAGACAAATCTAGAAACTTTGGTACTCGCTTGTGAAAAACTCCACATCCACAGTTATTGTGGCGAATACCATGGTATTGCACTATATTCAGCGGTCCTATTAATTGTCCCAAAATAGCCTATGTCTTGCTGCCAATTTCATGGTACCGCATATAACCACGTATTTACATGGCAATGCATTCAACCAGAGCACCATGACCTGTTTTCCTAGTAAGAGAGAAACATCGTCATTGTCATAGAATTCCGATTACAACCCACATTTGTTTTTACTTATAAAACCATTTTCTAGTATTTTTGGTCAGATTCTCGTAATAAGTTTAAAGTTCTTTATGAAGTGTCACAAGTCTGCCTCTATCTGAATAAAAATGAAGTGAAATAGTAATGTTATTAGTTTTACGTTGAGGACAAAAATACATATTTTTTACTTTGTTACATAATTAATAAAGTTAAACTTAAGCTTTAAATTGCACTTTAAACTCAATATTAGTATCTTGCAAATTCATTCATTCATTTTCCTTCGGCTTAGTCCCTTTATTCACAGTGGAATAAACCGCCAACTTATCCAGCATATGTTTTACATGGATGCCCTTTCATCTGCAACCCAGTACTTTAAAAATTTAGGAGCACCAACCAAAAGTTAGTTGCACCCACCAATTTTGAGCACCGTTACTACAAGTTTTATATTAACAGATTAATTGCATTTTAAATCAACACTAATTAAAACAAACAAACAAAAATATATGCCTAGATAAACAGAACCTCATATGCTTAAAATGTGTATATGTGGCTAACGCTGTTACCTGCAAACTCCGTCCCACAGGCTTTACAGTGAACGCTTTAGTCATTTTCATAGCGGACTTTAACTCAGTGGAACTCTTTTATCCACTCTTTGAAAAGTGTAAATGGTGGATTAACATTCACCGCATGATCACTAATCAGATGTGCCATTATTTGTAACTTTAGGTGGTTTCTAAAACAAAATCTGTCAATGTTGTTTTCAATCTCATCTTCAGCGCTTTACAGTTGAAATCAGAATTATTAGCCCCCAATTAAATTTTTATTCTTTTTTAAATATTTCCCAAATGATGTTTAACAGAGAAAAGAAATTTTCACAGTATGTCTGATAAAATTTTTTCTTCTGGAGAAAGACTTATTTGTTTTATTTCGACTAGAAAAAAAGCAGTATTAAATTTTTAAAAAAACATTTTAAGGTCAAAATTATTAGCCCATTTAAGCTATTTTTTTTCGACAGTCTACAGAACAAACCATTGTTATACAATAACTTGGCTAATTACCCTAACCTGCCTAGTTAACCTAATTAACCTAGTTAAGCCTTTAAATGTCACTTTAAGCTGTAGCTATAGAAGTGTCTTAAAAATATCTAGTAAAAGTATTATTTACTGTCATCATGGCAAAGATAAAATAAATAAGTTATTAGAAATTACTTAATAAAACTGTTATGCTTAGAAATGTGTTGAAAAAATCTTAAACTTCTTGCCGTTAAACAGAAATTGGGGGAAAAAAATAAACAGACAGGCTAATAATTCAGGGGGTTTAATAATTCTGGCTTCGACTGTATATTTTCGCGGTTGTCGCTTCATCATCTGAAGGCAGAAGGCATTGACTGATTGATTGACAGCTAATATTAATCAATACATTTGCGTTCAGTTCTAGAACAGTGAGCAAATCTGAAGGTCTTGAAGGTGGGGCAGGCATTGCAGGCTTTGTTTACTGCAGCAAATTGACATGACAACTGATCAGCATGAATGTCTCTTAAATCAACGCATGCAGTGAACATTTTGCAGTGAAAACTGGTCGCACGGCAATAATTTTATGCACTTGCACAAATGTTTCCAAATATATTTTGAAGTCGCATAGATAAAATTTCGGGTGCATATGCTACCAAAATGTTTTATATTGTTTTCTATTTGAATATATTTTAAAATTTAATTGATTTCTGCTATTTCAAAGCTGAAGTTTTTTAGCAATTTTTCTTCAGAAATTATTCTAATATGCGGATTTGGTTCTCAAGAAAGATTTCTTCATACTATTGCTGTTAATAAATATATTTGTTATTCTCAGTATTTTTATTCAAACTGTGATTAATATAAAGTAAATAATTGAAATACAAATAATTTTCTAAAATAACGTGTCTATGTTCTCAGCATCCAAGTGTTACTTTGATGCTCTCCCTGCTTGAAATATTTTTGAATCATCATATAACACAGGTTAGCGCCAACAAATTATGACTGAAATTATGTGACTCTAAAAACCACACATTACATTACTTCCTATCAGTCAATGAGCAAGTTGACATCATCTTCAATCAAAGAAAGAACAAAACACCTGGAGGAACGCAGTGATGAAGGAGTCTGCCGAGGCTGAGCGTGTGTGCCGTTGTGACTGAGTGGAGGGAATTGCTTGCTGGAGGCAAAATTTTTTCGCCCATAATTCCTCAAAGTAGTGTTTAGATAAAGTTAAAAGGAACAAGCGCTCTTGTGTTTGGCTTGGTTGTGGTGCAGAGACCTCCCAATAGAACGAGACTCCAGTACAAAAAGTGCAGGGTGCAGATGTTCTTCTGGGAAAAGAATGTGCGCCCATCATGCTCACCTTATCATCTGATACCATGGACCTTCCTTGGCCTATTAATTCTATTCTGAGGTCATGAAGGCATACATGGCATAAAGTGCTGTAGTGTCGTTATGCTTTACTGGGCTGATTGCACAAAGCGGGCAGCACAAGCCATAACTGGCACTAGGCCAGCTTGTAAAAACTCAGTAAGAAGACTTACGGGCTGCCAGAAAATCTTTTTGCCTTTTTAAAATGTGGTTCGAAGGTTTTCTCAGCTGCGTGCCTTCTCTGTGAGTCCTGTTGGCTTGGCGAGAGGGTGTCCCAAGACTTACAGACTCTGCTGATAAGGGCATGTTTTGACATGAACCCAAAAGGTTGGGCAGATGGATCCAAGTGCAGATGCCCTGTGGTTGATTTTTCCATGTTAGTCACTATTGATTATGTTTCTCTTAGAGTTAGCGATCTTGCGACTAGATGGATTTTGTGCAAAGCACTCATCATATTCAGTAATTAAATGATTTGATGGGTTTAATAGCTGAGGCTATGTTTACAAAACAACGAATTAGCCAAAATAGGGAAATGTTTTCAAATTGATCCACATTTATACATGAAAATGGCAAAAACAATATTATGTATGCTGTGCCAGTATTTGGTGTTGTCATCTTGTTTGTCAACAGTACCTGTAAGTAAGTGACAGACATCCCAAGTCTCCCACAAATGCATAGAGACTCCCGGATGTCCACAAACGAATGATAATCTCCTGAAAATTGCGCATCTCCTGCCCGATCCTCAGATTCTTCACATACATCGCATGCAACACCCCTCCCCTCTTCAGATACGTCATACAACCCACCCCCCACTCTCAGATATGTTACGCTCCAACCCTCAATCTTCCGCAATCTCCCAGCAAATCAGCTCTGTCTCCCCCGGAATTGACTTCTCCAAACTAGGGATGTCTGAAGTGACTACCTGATGTCATTACCTGATGCTTGCCACTGGTGTGCATGTAGAGTTTGTAGTGTGTGTGTAAAGGGCCGTTCTTACCGGGTTGCTTTTTGCTCGCGCTTTTCATCAATGTTTAATGTATCGTGACTAAACAAAGGGCATCAATGAGATCAGTGAGACTAAACAAAGGGCACACCAATGAGCAAAATGTCAGGCGTAAAAGTGTCTTTTTTTTTAGGAAGCAACCTTCTCCACCAATCAGATTGGAACTTTTTTTAACGTGCCACGAGCTGGTGAAGTTACTGTCTGTTTCTCAATTCTAAGAACACAGAAAACAAACTTAATATTAAGAATGCCTCTAAGTTCTTTCACGTGTTCTCTGTTCTTGCGGTTTTCAGTTTTAACTCTGAACTTTGGTGGTTGATGATGACGTTAGAACAAAAGAACACAAGAATGGTTAGGAATGTATATTGAGAAACTATTTCACTTTTACTTTCATTCAATGAAGAAGATAATGCCCAGAGGGATACAATAATGACACTACAATGGTGTCAGTTGGAGTGGAGAGTAGCAAATAGGATAAAGCTTTAATACTTAAAACAACACAAGCTTGTACTCCACCATTGTGGTGTGTTTGTTCATGCTGGCCTTTTATTTATATAGCACATTTATCGTATATGGTATGGCCATACACCCAAGTGCTTTGCAATTATGAAGTTGTGGGGGGGTTAGGGTTAGGGTTAGGGCAACATCCACTTGGTGATTTGAAGGCAGCCACAGGACAACGGCGCCAGTGCACTCATCACACACCAGCTATGGGTGGAGTGGAGAGACAGTGATAGAGGTAATACGGTGAATGGGGATGATTAGGAGGCCATAATAGGTAAGCACCAATAGATGGAATTTGGCCAGGACAGTGGGATTACACCCCTACTCTTCACGAGAAGTGCCATGGGATTTTAAATGACCACAGAGAGTCAGGACCTCGGTTTAACGTCTCATCCGAAAGACGGTGCCCAATGTCAGCAGTGCCTTCTTTTATTTTACTGGGGCACAAGGACTCACACAGACCACAGGTTGAGTGCCCCCTGCTGGCCTTACTAACGCCACTTCAACAGCAACCTAGTTTTCCCATGTGGTCTCCCATCCAGGTACTGACCAGGCTCAGCCTTGCTTAGCTTCAGTGAGTAAGCGGTCTTGGGCTAAAGGGTGATATGGCTGTACAAGTAACATGTACGCGCATGACATCATCAATTTCAAAGACTCTGATTTTCATGTCTTTACACAGACATGACAACTTCTACATTTTTAAAAACTTCAAATTAAGGCCAGTTTTCAGATGTATGTGTTTCCGTCTAAACTAACAGGCTTATTGCATAAAAGGATTTCCATTTTTGCCTAAATACATCATCATTTATACGGTCCCTAAGGTTCATCAGACAGCTTTTGAAGATGCTTATCTCCTAGTGTTCACAGGCATGATCTTATGTAAACCAAGTCTTAAAGTGTTCTTTTGCAATCACTCCCAGAAGAGCATTTTGTGGCCTGTCTCCTGCAGATCCAGCATACTGTCTGCAGCTTTCACAACTCTACCAATCATTCCCTTTATTATGGAGTAGCTCTTGATTAATTTGCAATAGTTTCTAATAGGAAAAAATTATTTACATTTTGTGGTACGAATTAGAAACCTCTATCTTTCAGAAACGAATGAACTAGAAACATCTAGTTGCTTTTGGAAAAACAACTGTATTACAGTATTAATATAGATATCAACATCATTATCTTACAGAAATCTTTGTCTGTTTATCAAACAAGGCCAGAGGAGGTTTACGCAACTTTTATGTGATGTCACTCAGTAACAATGCAATGAATTTATTAGATGGATAAACCTTAAATGGGGTAAAGAAATAATCCTCCACCCCCCAACAATTAAATTTTTGAGATCATTAAATTACTTTAGAATACAAAAGAAGTCATGAGCGTATTTGCTTATTTAAACTTGGCATGCCATCTTGCGATTGACGTCATTGGCACCACACCCTATTGGTCCTTGGGTGCCTCAAGTAACTGTTGTGACGGGTTAACTTGAATGTTCAAAACTGGAAATAACATACATCAACATTTTTAAGGTCATCTTTTAAAGAAAGATATGCATACAGGTTTAGATTAACACCAATGTGAGCACTAGAGATTTTATTTATGAGCTCTTGCAGAAGTGGCCGCAGATCTGATGACAATGGCAATGATTTGACAAGGAATGTAGTTGTTCTTCTGTACATGTGTTTACATTCATTGCCATCAGTAAGCCACTTCTGTTTAGATAAGAAAGTATCATTTTGTGATGTGCTTCTAACTGTCGTTACCACAGTCACTCCCAGATTGATTTGTATTTGTTGTTTATTGTCTACATGCTCTTCTTGCATGAGATAACAAATAAATTTTGTCATTTATGTAGTTGCATGATTTACTGTTTTAATCTGTTGATTGACATGAGTGTTTATCAAGCTCGTGCCCATGAAAATATTTCAATTTTTTCATTTAAATTAAAATTAAAATAGCTAAAACTTGAGTAAAAGAGAAAATCTAAGAATTATAAATGTATTTAAATGGCATTATTTGCTAAGTGATGCTAAATTAATTCAATTCAAGTTTATTTGTATAGCACTTTTTACAATAATTATTTTAAAGCAGCTTTACAAAAGATGCACATTGCATTACAATCAAATTAAGTTAAAGTTACAATCAAATATATTATTATATACAGACATCATTGTCCTTAATTTTATAGCCTATAAGTGATGTCTGTGTACATGTTTAATGAAGTGTATGTGTTGTCCTCGAAGTAATAGATATATCTTTACAGGTCTTGAATCCCATAATTGCCATTAAAAGAATTGGCGTAGCTGCTGTTTATAATGCTTTTGAGCAAGAGATATTAAAAGTCAATGTGAAAATATAGCACTATAAATGAAAATAGGAGTCATAGAAACAAACATATAAAGCCTGTAATTATTTCTAACAAAATGTCTGGTGCATTAATTCAGGAGTAGTGTGTCCAACAGGTGGTTTGTTAAGCCCACTCACCTGCACATCCATCATACCATTATGTGATGCATTGTGTGTATGATTTACTAAAAATATAGGTCTTTGATCTAGTTTTGAACTGAGTGAGTGTGTGAGCCTCGAACATTAACAGGAAGGCTGTTCCAGAGTTAAGGAGCCATAAATGAGAAGGCCTGACCTCCTTTAGTGGCCTTTGCTCTTCTGGGTAATACCAGAAGCCCTGGGTTTTGAGATCTTAAAGAGCAAGTTGGATTGTAGTGAGACAATGTTGGTTATATAAACAGGATCTATATTATTGAATGCTTTATACAGTAGGTAAAAAAGCAATATTTTATAATCAATATGGAAGGCAGCTAGTGTAAGGAGGATAAAATTGGGGTGATATGATCATATTTTCTTGATCTAGTAAGACTCTGACAGCTGCATTTTACATTAACTGAAATTAGGATGCAGGATGCTGGGTAGCCAGCGAACAGAGCATTACGATAATCCAGCCTACAAGTCATAAAAGCATGAACTAGCTTTTCCGTATCTGGGATAGGGAGCATGCTTCATAGCGTAGCAATATTTCTCAGATGAAAGAAGAAATTAATGTTAGTAATTTTGTTTTTAGAAATTAATTGCTGTGTAAAAAAAGATCTGGTAAATTGTTCATAAATTACAGTTTCTAACTTTAATAACATGTCTAGATTTAGGAAATGTTTGTCAACAGTTGGTACATTGGTAAAAATAAGAAATTCCTCATGTTAGATCAGCATTGATTGTGTGAGCCAATAGAATGTTTTTTTTATCATAATAAGGTTGTAATATTACTGTTTTTAACTTGATTCAAAAAAGGTTACAGCTCTACAGCTGAGAATACAGCTTTTTTTGTTGGAAGATCCCTTTCACAGATGAATTTGCTGATTCTTTCGCTTTTCTTTCTAGTTAGCCTGTGTGTAAAGCCACTAATTAGCCCATTCCCATCTCATTTAAGTGTCACTTTCTGTGTTATTCTGGAAATTCTGTGTTAAATTTAGCCATACTCTTACTGGATCTGGCAAAAATGCTACGCAGTCACATCATCAGCAAGAGATAATTACAATCAAATGATACGGAGAATGGTGGATTAGGGTGATTTACTCAAACCCATAAATCTTTAGATTAGCCCTGATATATACCAAGCCAACATCTACAGCATGCATTCTTGCCCGGAGCAGAAGGGAGCAATAAATTGTCACACATAGGTCACCTGTCTATGTATGTATGTGTGTGTGTTTGTGTTATGAGGCATTTGGCTGGCGCCGCTGTGTACGTGCGGTTCTATGCGAACGCATGGCAGAGATCAGTTTAGCTCTTACTACAGCAGAGCTGCCGCTCGACGACTAATCTCCCTACGGCTCTGCGACTGCCAGACAGCAACCTGGACTACTGCTCGCTTTACCCAGCATGCACACATACACATCCACACCAATGCTTGCATGCACATTCTCACATCCAGCCTCATGCAGGCACTCAAGACTGACTCACACACACACACACACACACACACACACACACATGCTTATGAGCTGGTTGGAAGTGATAACGTCTGAGAATGCTGGCTTCACAGCAGAAATTTATGGTCTTAGCCTCTTTGGCCTCCTTTGTCTTTGAGAAACTTTTTTTTTTTTTTTTAACACTTGAGCTCAGTGTGTTCGCGGTTTCATCAGGCCTGGCAATGTTGCTGAGTGTCTGAAACTGACAGGGTGACTCAAATGGTTCAGCCCATTACTGTACATTCCCTCGTCCCCCAGTCAGAGAAATGATTTAGTCTTTACTGTTGTACAAGTCCTCAAGCCTCCTGGCGCTGTATTTGTGACTGCGGCCTGGTTAATTCTGGTTTGGCTTTTGGAGCCGCACTTGTACAATTAAGTCTGGACGGGAATTCATTATTCATTATCATTATGGCCTCTTTTACTGTATTACTGTAACACTAACCGCTGTCAGACGTGTTTCATAGTTGCATCTTGAATAACCTACCAAGGACATCTGTTCCTGCTCTGCTCTTCTTCTTTTTTATTTGTTGAGTAACATCCCTAGTGCAGTTTTCTGTATTTCCATTTGGGTTGGAGTTCATCTGATCAACCATTTGTGTCCCTATCAATGCACCGGCTTTTTGGTCAGCCCGAGTTCAACCGTTTCCCACAACAGAATGGTTTTGTTTGAAACTCATTGTGTGAGAGCAATGGAACATCACTTCAAAAGGAACTTAAGACTGTGAGAAAAAAGGAAATGATGACTTATCTGTGACAGGGAGAGGCTGTTAACCTGGATTAACATGTCATTTCCATTGGGTTTGCATCCTTTTTTGATAAAAAAACAAAAAACAAGATGTGGTTGTCAATTGAAATTAAAGGAAGAGGTCTGATGCAGTTTTTAGCTGTCATTGCTTTCATTTTACTGCTCATTCAACACCTTCTATGTTGGTTTTAAATAGGGGTGTGAACCTACACTGGTCTCACGGTTCGGTTCGGTTACGATTATCATGCCATCGATTCGGTTCAATCCGATATCTGGGTGCATCATGGTGCATTGACGATGCTTTCCATACATAATTAGATTTTTCTTCACAACACCATATTTTTTTTTATTAAAATCTATAAATATATTAATATTTTTATATACAATTTGTAATACAGTTTTGTCCTTTAATACAAGCAGTAAGATATATGAACTGTACCTTTAATTTGACCTGCTCAAAGAAAACACTCTTTTTGAATGTATCAAACAAAACTCCAATGCATGCACAAAAGACAACATGAGCATTTATAGCTAATAAACTAATGTAAATATTATCCCGCTTGCTTTTTGAGTGCTGTCAATTGAGGTCTTACACCCTTATGATTGGGCATTGTCTTAACCTGCTCAACAGAAAGGGCTGCGATTGGCTTTAGAAATGAAAGCGCTGTTCACCGATGAGTGACGCGGGAAGAACTGCGGCGGTTACAGTCTACATGCGAATAATACGCGGTTATCACAGGTAATTTATAATAGACACAGTGGAGAAAACTTGCACCCCGGGCACGCTCGTGTCTGGATCCACAAGTATTGCTTTTTTACAGCCGAGTGGAAAGGACAAGTTGCCTCTCAAACACCTCAGCGGGTCAAATGTCTAAAGTGAGAGAGAGAGGCAGAGATGAGGTTTTACAGCATTTCTCCCTATTAGTGCAATAGCGTCTCGTGTGCTGTGCCTTCTTCAGTGTCAATGAAAGACTTTCCAGCAAACTTACAAGCAGTTGAACTGTGCATACTTAGCTACCTTTTAAGTAGTAGGAACGTTTTATTTACTCGCCCTTGCCTCCTTCACCATAGTATTTTACTACAACTTCGCGCCTGGGAGAAAAATGACGTCAGTACGTAATAACTGGTTATGATTATTACTGAACTGATATCAAATTGTCCCAGTCTGCATCGCGGTGCACTGAAGAAACAATTAATTTTGACACCGCCATGTTAGTGGAGAGATTAGAGCTGCTTGATTTACAACATATTAATTCATCAACTTCTCCCAAAATACATTGTAAAAAAAGTAAATTGCTCTTTAACTGGGAGAAGAATAGAGTAAATGTAGATTGTATGGTTGTAACCGTATTTGTATTCGTCCCGAACAGTCACAGTATAGGGTGATGGTTCGGTTCGTGCTCTCCCACAAGGAAACAGTCAGTTCAGTTGTTCAGTCATTGTCAGACGAAAAATAGACTGTGTCTTTGCGTCAGAAAACGTGAGATGCAAAGATCAGAAATGGTTCTGCCATGTTGTCAAAGTGCTGATTCTGTGAGCCCGCTCAATTACCAGAGATTCCTGCGAATCCAGTCCTCCGCTTTCTCTGGTAGACCCACTAGTCTTATGTTGTTCCGTCGACTTCTGCATTCCAAATCTTCCACTTTGTTTGACAGCGTTTTAACAGTATTTTCCAGCGTGCTTACTCTGGATAACAGCCCACTAACGTTATCTTCGGCATCCGAAATGCGTTGTTCCGCTTGTGTTATTCGTCCTGTGCATTCCTTTATCTCCTTACTTATCGTCGTAATTGTTGCCTGGACTTCATCCATTTTCTTGTAAAGTCCACTTTTCAAGGACATTATAGCTTTCATAACATCTTCGTTTTTCCACCCAAAGTTACTACTTCGCCATCATCTTTGTCAGGGCCGTCCCCAGCTGCCATGGCATCGTTAGTTTCTTCACCCTCGGAATATTCATCTTCGTTTCTGTTCTTTTTCTTGTCTTTTTTGGCACCTTTGCGCGACATTTTATTTCCCTATACGTTTATGTTTGTGTTGCTTGACTTTAAATATAGTTCTGGTTGGTATTGTAGGATTGATCTTAAACTAGCTGCAGAGCTAAAAAGTTGCGACCTCTCAGCATCTCGCCATAACCGGAAGTCGTTCTGCCATGTTGTAGTTGTCATGCCAATCTGCTACACAGAAGCTTACAATGCTTACCCCACCTCCAAGTTAGTCTGATTGGTCCACTGCTGTGGAACTGACAGTAATGAACAACGCCACTGTGTTAAGTTTCATCTTAACACACCATCTAAAAAACACAGTGCATGTATTTGAGGAGCACATTTGTTACTTACACCTGTTGTACCAAACCGAACCAAATTTAACCGTGACCCTAAAACCGAGTTACGTAACAAAAATGTGCAGAGCCATCTAAGTATGTAACAATCTTTTAGCACATAATGTCTAACAGCATCAGTCACAGCAGTCTTTTTGGCAGGAGTGAATGATTATGGTTGGGCAAAATCTTCCCTGCAGCATTAACTGGTAGTAATCGTTGAATCTATTAAATGGTGATGAAAGAGTCCATAGAACAAGCCACTATTAAGATCAGAAAAAAATATTAATAAAAAAATGCACGTGGGCTCAGTATTGATTGCAAGCCAAAGACTTGAGTGGTTACATATTTCTTCATCATGTCATATTTTCAAGTATGTATATATCATTGTTTTGAAATAAAGAGGTCATGTGAAGATTTTAATTTATATTAAAATCATATTTTTTTAAATAACAGAGAAACATGAATTATCAAAAAAGTATTCAAACTAAACAATAATATTATGTTTTTCACCATGTCTATCAATTTGGATTTAAACCTTTGACATTGGGTGCTCCTAAAACACCCACTGTTATGGTTGGCTAATGCCTATTCATTGGAAATAAGTATGAATGGTGAAAATAATCCAGACTAACCATAAAGGCTTTACAAGTCTTTATCCAGCTGTTTATTCTAGCCCAGGTAGCTTATACTGCACCCATAGCCATAAATATTACATGGCATTCCATTACTTATGGCTTGGCTGACAGGTATGTGTTTTAATTGCTCGGTCTTCTTGGAAATGCCTGTATTATGTATTTTGAGTGATTCACAAATGATCCAGGGTGAAATGTCAAACTAATTTATAAGCTTACATTGATGTGATCAGGTAATTTGTTAAATAAAAGCGACAGTTTCTGTTATAGATATCCAAATTCCATAATGGTTAATCTCATTTTGTTCCAAAACCGTTTTACTTAAATTATTCTGCAGACATTAAAACAATATTTGATGGACATCCATACAACATTTTGCTTTTATTGTATGGACAAAAAATATCTTGGAACAAATATTTACAACTTAGTCTCATTCTGATTACCTAGCCCTATATACATTTCTGGAGAGCGCCAAATATGTCTCAGGAGGTAAGTTTTTTTTTGTTTTTGTTTTTTTTTGCAGCTTTTGTTTTTGTGAATCCACCAGAGGCTGCTGTGCACGTTTTTTTGATCTCACATTTATCTCGCGAGTCCCATTTGCGCCTGCTGTTCTTACATAAATCCACCAGAGGCCGCTGTCAGCTGACTGAACGATCAATTGACCCACCATGTTTCTTCCCTAAACCCAACCAACAGTGTTTTCCGAAGCAATCCAGTTAAAGAAAAGACCTTTTTACCACGTTTTTAGATTTGACCACATTCTCACCCTGTTATTTACTTGTTTATTTAGTTTTTGGCTTCTGTTTTTGTCTTACCTGCTTTCTGGAACCATTTGTCGTCACGGTCAACTCTACTCTGTGTCTCAAATCCTCCGACCTATGTGGCTAGCCACTGGACAAACTGGTAACATCAGAAAAGCAGTCCAAAATACCTCCCCATAGCGTTCATTTTAAAGATGCAAGTAGCCATACGTACCTTTGGCTACATAATTCGTGATCTCCAGAAATGCATATAGGGCTACTGTTTCAGAATGAGCCTATGTTAAATATATATACTAGACAAAGATGCACAGTATGTCATTTCAGCATCGATATGAAAATATGCAATAGTCACATTGCAGAATCTGCAATTAGGAGGTGTAAACACAAAGTTTTACCTTTCTACAGTGAACAAACGTATTTTTCAAGACATGCGACTGTAAAATTCCAAGATAATTTAAACCAGTTAGCCACAAGAAATTATCAAATTTGATGTTTAACACAAATTAATTGTATTTTTTATTATTACAATGAAGACTACACAATGTTATTTTACATGAGATTACATTTTGTGATTACAATACACTGTATTCATTTATACTTGCAATTTAGTTTATTTTACTTTATAATAAACACAATCCCTATAAAATTATCACAATGTGAAATTCAAAATTCTTTCCTAATAGTTATTTAAATCATCTTATGAAATGACATTGGTATTGATTATTGGATATTGATATGTGTTTTAGTATGTAAAATGTTTCAGTCAGCATACCAAAAAGGTTTTAGTATGGTTTGTGTTTATGCAAGTGAGACAAGTGTGGTGCTTATCGGCTAGAGAAGGTACCAATAACGGTCCATACACCATACTAATCAAGCAAAACAACTGTTTATTGCTGGTACACACAGCTGATATCAATTATCACAATAATATTCAATAATCATGCATCATACTCATGAACATCGTTAATCGAAATACAACAAAACAAAGCATAAAAGGCTTATAATGTGAAATTAAGATGAGTAATTAGGATTACATGAATAAAAGACAGATAATGTAACCCCAAGCAATTTGATAAAAGTACGTATATACAACCTCAGAGACGTGCCATCATTTTCCTCTTCAAAGACTAGGGAGCCCGTTGCAGTCACATTGGAAAACTAACACGTGTGTGCGAGAATGCCGGGCGATGTGCACTTATCCCTCGGCTGTGCTTCCAATGTTTAAGCAAGAAACCCTCACCTTTATAGTCAAAGGCACTGCAGCGGGTGGTGAAAACTGCCCAACGCATCACAGGGACCACACTGCCAGCCATAGAGGACATCCAGAGGAAACACTGTCTGCGCCGAGCACGCAGTATTCTTAAAGATCCCTCTCACCCTGCTCACAGACTGTTTTCTCTCCTGCCTTCTGGCAGGCGCAGGACAATAACCACCAGACTAAAGAACAGCTTCTTCCCCAGAGCTGTCTCCCTTTTGAACTCTGCTCCCCACTGATTTTTTGCCCCCCTAATACATACCCCACTCTCCTCATAACTCAGACTCCTCATAATCACTGCACTACTTAACATTTGCACATTTAAAAATTGCACATTCATTGCACTGATTCATTTATTTGAACTGTACATACCCACTGCACATGTACATCTGTAAATATGTTTATCTATCTGCACACTTCTGATTATTAATAGCAACCTGTACATTTATCCATCTATTGTAAATCTGTTCATAGCTAATACAACCTGTATATAATGTTCATAGTACATCCATTTGTAAATATCACCATAGTTTTTCTATAACTGCACTTTATAACTAATACCTGTATCCTGCACTTGCTGCTATTGCACTCCTGGTTAGACCCAAACTGCATTTTGTTTCCTTGTACTTGTACATGTGTGATGACAATAAAGTTGAATCTAATCTAATCTAATCTAATCTAAAAATTTGGGTGCTGGCCAAAGGTCGGCCTATTAGGTAAGAGAGAAGAGAAGAGTGAGTTGATCAGGCTCACCTTCTCTCTCAGCTAGGTGCACATTTTTTCTGATTGCAAAGTACACATTTGAGGTTTGTAGTGTCAGCATGTCATTCTACCTCTTGAAATTTGGAGAAAGTAAACCTTAAGGTCCTGAGACCCTTCACTGGTCATTTGGTCATGCTTGAGCACAACAGGAGAAAAATATCAATATTTTACCTCCTGAAATTTGGAGAAAGGTGTGAAGTTAACCTTAAGGTCATTAGACCCTTCTCTGTTTATTTGGTTGTTTGTTAAGTGCAACAGGAGAAAAAAAAACATTTCTTACAATATGGATATTGATTGATATCGCTATATACAATTGAAGTCATAATAGTTTTGATAACTAATTTCTTATAACTATTTTTTTTTTATCTTTGCCATGATGTCAGTACATTATATTTTACTAGATATTTTTCAAGATACTAGTATTCAGTTTAAAATGATGTTTAAAGGCTTCACTAGGTTAAATTAGGCATGTTTAGGGTAATTAGGCAAATCATTGTATATTAGTGGTTTGTTCTGTAGACAATCGAAAAAAAGTATTGCTTAAGGGGGCTAATAATATTGACCTTAAAATGGTTTAAAAAAAAAAAAGTTTTTATTCTAGCCGAAATAAAACAAATAAGACTTTTTCTAGAAGAAAAAATATTATCAGAAATACTGTGGAAAAACTTCTTGCTGTCTTAAACATCATTTGGGAAATATTTGAGGAAAATAAATCCACAGGAGGGCTAATAATTATGACTTTAACTGTATATTGCGAAAAAAACAACTAAATATTGCAATGTTGTTTCTTTATAATATCATACAACACTAGTAACAAACTATATTCTTTTATCTTCAGTAGCTAGCTTTTTTTCTTCTTCGTAATCTTGGCTCCTTCAGAGACTCTTGTTGGTGTCCACAGCCAGGAGCAGTGTAATTATCTTAATCTTTTTAACTTGTCTCGGCTTCTTAAAAACGTGTTAGTGAGGCACGTCGAAATGGTCAAAGACATCCATCAAGGGTGTATTAGCATAGAAAAACGATTAAAAACGGTCCAGACTGACGTGTTTTCGCTTTCTCGTAGCGAGACGTAGTAGAGTGGACGTGACATGATTTACTTGAAAACAAGTCGCCCAGACAGATGAACGTGTCCTACGTGATCGTCTTCTGAGAGTAGCTTTTACAGTACATGCTGGAACAGTGGCTGATCTACTCTGATATTTTAGCTTCTGGGCACCAGTGATCGGTTCATTGAGATGATGTGAAAGTAGACTGTGTGTGGCCAAAAATTTGTGGTCAAACAAGGTCTTTTTCTTATATTATAGTAATGTGTGAAGCATGGCATTGTTTTTTTAGAGCAGATTTTATTAAAATATGGATAAACACAATTGTTGGGTTAGGGTTTGAGGCAGGGGTAGACTTAACCAATAAGCAAGGTAAGTAGGGCTTTGGGGAATTAGGGGGCTCTGATCTCTGGCATCAACAAGGCATTTGCCCGCCCACAGAACTGCCACTCACTGGATATTTTCTCTTTTTCGGACCATTCTCTGTAAACCCTAGACATGGTTCTGCATGGTAGATCAGCAGTTTCTGAAATACTCCCGTCTACAGCCTGTCTGGCACCAACAACCATGGCTTATTTACTTTCCCTTTTTTTCCCCCATTCTGATGCTCTGTTTGAACTGCAGCAGATCATCTTGACCATGTCTACATGCCTAAATGCATTGAGTTGCTGCCATGTGATTGGCTGATTTGACATTTGCGCAACGAGGAGTTGAACGGTGTACCTAATAAAGTGGCCGGTGAGTGTATAGTTTATGGCATAAAATAAATAATATTTTATTTATGTACTTTTGATCTTTAGGTTTATTTTTGAAAAAGTGAACCAGGACTAAATGTTAGGTTGTCTTTTTTTACATGATTTTTTTTCCTCAGACCAAATGAACCAATTTCCCTTTTTTTGATTATACAATAGTTTTTTTTTTATTACATATTTTATTCAAACCCATATAAAAATATAGACTTTTAAGTATTGCATTACCTCTTTACGCAGGTAAAAAAAAAAGGGATGGGGATATACTTGCCACATCTTGTCCAAAAATAAGAATTTTACTGGGACGACATGATGTAAACATACAAAAGTACTTCTCTGTCATAGATCATTTGAAATAATTTTGTTTTGCTTTTTTAAGACCGCCTTGGAAAGTGACAGGAATTCCCAGCGCTCCGCAAAACGGAGTCTGCATGTTGAGGCTTTTATTATAATGTTGTGTCAATTAAACAAGCAGCTGAATGCCAAGTTTGACTTAACACTCTCTGGAGAACTAGTTGAATTAAGGTTAAATTACATTTCGACAGCCGATAACTGCTATCTGACAGACAACTTTACAACATTATTTGAGGCTGTCAAATCATAGACCGTTTTAAAGGGCTGCAGACGTGTGATGAACAAGACAAACATCTCAGCTACTTCACTTGTGGGCGTCTCCGTTTTTGTGTCCAACGCCAACAGGAAGTTTTGATCGCAATGTTGGACGTGTTGCCGGGGCAGCGGGTCAACAAAACAAGCTGTTGCCTCCACGTAGTTCTGGGGATTGTGACGTTCGAGAGCATGTCGGATCTGTCAGCGCTGTCATCTGTGCATGCCGGGAGCTGTTAAAAGCCTTAGGAGTGGTATAAAGGTAGACAGCCTCCCCATTACTCAGCATCAAGGAGGCAGGAAGGTGTGACTAGGTGCAATTTTGCCTCCATCCTCAAATGAGCAGGCAACTGTCCTGGCATGAAAGAGGTTGATGTTGAACTACTTTGCAATGCACATTCCATTTTTTGAGGGGGAAAGGCTCATTTTATAAGTCTCCTAGAGTTAAACAGTTAAGTTTTACTATTTTTGATTTCATTCAGCCCATCTTCGGGTCTGGTTGGAGCACATTTAGCTTAGCTTAGCATAATTCATTGAACTGGATTAGACCAATAGCATCTCAAAGAATTCACAAAAGTTTAGTTTGTAGCCATATTGGCCTAGAATATGGAAACTTTTCATTTTCTGTCTGTCTTAACACAGGATGCAAGAGACAAACTTTAAATAGGACAGTTATTAAAATAACTGCTAACTTTTTTATGCTAACTGTCTAATTAGATGCTTATGGTCTAATCAGATTCAATGAATTGTGCTAAGCTAAAGGTCTTCCTCTTAGTCTCTGAGATCAGTTGAATGGATTCAAAATGGATAAAACTGAGCTGTTTAACTCTAGAGGAGTTGTAAAATGAGTTTTTACCCCAAAAAGTGAAGTGTTCCTTTAATAGCAATGAATGGATATCAGACCCTTGGTGGGTACAGCCTCAGGAAATAAGAAGAGAAAGACTTTTGTTTGAGAAATGCACATTTCTGCATATCGAACACTGATCAGTTTAATTGAATTGATCAAAGCAATGGCTGATTGTTTGCAGGGTCAAGCGTCTTTCTTTCTGTAGTTGTTTTGATGTCAGTGGGGAATATTCTTGGACAACTGACAGCAATCTGTTCATGTCTATTTTGCTGCATTTGACTTTTGCACGCACAGTTCAGAATTCTTTTTTGAAGAAGTGTGGTCATGATCAGCATGTGGTTGCATGAGGCCCCCTGTCAGAGTCTTCGTCTGACCTGCAGTCGTGTACCCTTAAACCATAAACAAGTATAACAGAAATTAGTGTGGATGGCATTGGAGAAATCTTTCCATTGCACCAATAAATGATTCTGCCCTTGCACACGGAAATTTCTGAGTAATTAATGGCAACCAGTTGAAATCTGAAAGTAATCACGATGCTGTGTCGTGAATTTAAAAGCTGTGCTCACAAATCCATGGAGCCAGAAACAGTGTTTTTCTTATTAGGCATTATATGTGCTGTCAAGAGAAGCACCATGTGTGTTAATCACCCTTAACTTCGGAGAACAAATTATGATATTTTAGATGGAATTTGAGAGCTCCCTCATTCTCCATGGATGGCAATGGTCCCAACTCATTCAAAGTCAAGAAAGGTACCAAAATATCATCAAAAGAGTCTTCACAAGAGTATTTCCGTAGCTTAATAATATTTGTGACAGAAATTTGACCTTTTGCCATGTTAAAATGGTTCCATTGGTGAATTCTTCTTTTCATTTGTAAGGCTAGGTGGGGCTGTCAATATCACCCACATGTCTGTAGCTGAAAGACCAAGCCCAACCCTTGCTACTCCATGAACTTACTGTAGACAGGTCAACTGTCACTGATAATCATATAACATCTTTGACTGCTTCCACACCTGATGGAAAACGCCAATGAAAAGATGTGTCATCATTCCTGTGTATTCGGGTTTGCCCATACTTGATCTGATTTCATGTCAATTGTTCTTCTAAATATTCTTCTCCTTACTGCCTAGAGCTCGAAGCCATCATTCCGTTTTTCCTTTATAAATTTGTACATTTGCTGATTAAAAGTTGTACATTTATTTGATTGAAAATACTAAGTAACTTATTTTCATTTAATTTTTGCATCATTCTTTCAGTTTTCAATGTGTCATATAATACTTCAGAATTCATGATTATGAGCACAATTTCCTGTTTAAAGCCCTGCTAACGCTGTCATGTTTTGGTCATCTGAGGCAATTTTGGGAAGTGCTAAAAGATTTCTGAAATGTGCAGCCAAGTGTGAGCCCATCTTAAAAAACATGTAATATGATCAATGTTGATAATATTTTTGCTTCTTAAGGATTCTTTTAGGATTCTTAAATGACAATCATAGACAACCTGGGAGGTTGTAGAAGGTCCTGTCTTGTTTTTTTTTTTTTTCTTTGTTTCAAACTGTTTGCACATTGGCAAATGAAAAAAAAAAGATCTGTACATGTCAAATCTTACATGGAGCCCCTTTACTGTCATTGCTAAATCCTTTTGTTAAACAGCCTTTTCAAAGGTATTTAAACATTCATATAAACAAAACTTGATAGCTTGGCATAAACCCTGATCTTCCTCTGCTTGAAAAGCTGAATTTTAGCCAGGTATGTTTGCAGCACAATGTATCCAATATCCCAAACCTTCTCACTGCCAGGAAGACTGGTTTGTAGATATGTCTGATTTATGACAATTACCCTCTAGGTGCTGTTAAACTAAGTTTGATGGGGTGGTCTAGCACTGGACGATATTGGAAAAATCTGCAATATTTTGTTTTTCTGCAAGACATATGGCGATATCAATACAATTTCACCAGATGACTTGAATATCTCCATTTGGAAAGAATTTATCATTTTAGACTGAGTTGGTATGATTCTGTAGGAATGTGCATCTGCATAAAATCTAATAAACAAATTGAAAGCATAGATAGATACAATACAGAAAAAGTTACAATGTAAATAAGAGCAGCTTTATAAACTAATTTTGAGAGGAGCACATGATACGATTGATTGTGGCTGGTCTCTCATCCGCAATCATCAATAAACCCATCAGATTAATCCAAGCCTACAGTAAAAAGCCTATTTTTTATCTTCCCTTATCTTCATTTTGGAGGAATCTCCCCGTCCACCCCATCTCCCCCTTTTCCTCCTTTACCAGGGGAGTTCTCGAAACCTACCTGATCTCGAACCCCTTTTTCATGCTAAATGACCAGGCGGGAGCCCTGGGCAAGCTGGGTTCTCTCCTGGGACAGCAAGCCAAACCTGCTATTAGTATCAAGCAATATCTAAGTGAACTCTTACAACAGTGTTTAATCATTTCCTCGATTATTCAGGTACAGTAATGTAATAATAAAAAAATTAATAATTCAATCAAATTAATTGTTATTAAAGTTACTAATGGTACAATTTCTTATGCTCGGATGCTTATAAAATCCTCATACAGTCACAGGCCTTATAGACACATGCAAATAATACATTATTACACGACATTGCATATCTTGCTTGACTATTGCAAATTATCACATTGCGATATCGATACTGAAACGATATATTGTGAAGCCCTAGTGTGGCCTAAACTTGAGTTTGATTGAAACTTTCTGCATGTCACAGGCTTCCTACAAAGTATGAAATTTGATTGAAGTAATTTCCAGGTCTGGAAAACTATGGAAAAAATAAACCAGAGAATAGAAGTCTGTTCATGTTTTCAGACTATTGTTTCAGGTTGACTAAAAAAATTTAATTACAAATGTCTAAATAATAAATGTCTTAATTTTACGTGTTGTGTGGAGAAGCAGGCTAACAGCATTGCCAAACAATAGCATTGGACCTCAGTCTAGCCTTCAAATCATGGTTCTGATGTTTAGCTAAAAGTCTAGAAAGCAGATGAACTTTCACAGAGGGCTATCCGCAAGAATAAAATGGATAAGCTACAGCTACTATTATTTGGCAACTTAATAGCATGCTTAGAGATTCTGTTTACATACAGTACTTGTCAGCAGTTGAATGTAAAACTAAGAAGTTAATCATGGTTTAAAAAAAAATAGTAGAGAAGTCTGGAAGTTGTAGTCTGAAAAAAAGCAAGAATTTTTGAAATAGAAATCATGTAGTAACAAAGTGACTGAATGCATTAATACCCAATCTGAGCAATTCATGTTTTGGATGATTGTGTTCACTTCACTTAAGACCAGCTTTTTATGTGGATTTGCAGGTGTGAAAAGTGATCACATTACACAAGTTCACAAGCGTTCATCTGATCATTTAATTGAATTAGTTCTGACTGAGACTATGATCTCTTTGCCGCAGCTTCTGGAGTATGTTGGAAAAGGGAAGAGCCTGATGGATGTGGGTCTTGCTCAGGCCCGGCAGCCCCTCACCACCAGAAGTCACTATTTTGAAGTGGAGATTGTGGATCCCGGAGAGAAGTGCTATATCGCCCTGGGTCTGGCAAGAAGAGTAAGTCATTTGCGGTATTGTTCTTTAAGTTGACAATATACTTTTAACTAAATCGAAAAAAGAACTAAT
>CAIGQZ010001345.1:22749343-22763596 GCA_903798205.1 Danio tinwini | reverse complement strand
ATCTTTTTGAGTATGTTTCGACAATTCGAAACCGCTCACCAAATCTGAACTTTTTGGGAAGTTCATTTTGGTCCTAAACATTTTTGAGCTGCTATTAATCAGAGATAATTACGCAATGGGGTATATTAATTTTTATAGGGACTATTAATTGTCAGTCTGCCAGCCCAAATGCTTCTGGTGAACTGCCTTGCCTAAAAATTGCCACATTTAAGATCTAATTTCTTTAAAAATGCTGATTTCTTCACTGCCTGATTGATATACGATATAAAGTGGGTCTCAGACCAGACAAGAAGCACTGCATTAAATGATATTTTTTCCCACATTTATTTTACTCCAGTATTTTCAATGGAGTTTCTGCTCTGTCCTGCTGCTACTGATGACATTTACACGGTCTTTCATCTCGTTTTTATGCTTGAACAACTAAATGGATGCTTAAATCTATTTAACTGATTGTATTTTAATTACATTACAACATTGATGCTGGATAAGAAACATTATGAACTTGAAAATAGTCACATTAAGCTTTCAGCAGAAGTTTATTGCTGGCTAAAAAACACTGGCTGTGCATATAACCCATTGCATCACACATTTAAAACCTCGCCTACTGTAATTGTGGATATTTTAAACAGTTCAGAAATAATATACCCTTACTCTGCCTTTTTAAAACTTTTTTGCCCTCATATGAAGAACAGAAAAGATCCTTTAGAAAGGCCTTTAGAAGTTTCTTGTAATAATTGTGTTGGTTAAAATCAATGAAAGTATGCAGGGTGTCTTAAAAAGTATAAAAAGTTGATAAATTAATTTAGAGAAATTTAAGACTCTTAGGCCAAGTTTCACAAACCAGGCTTAGCTAAAGCCAGGACTAGACCTTAGTTAAATTAGGCTATTTAAGCCACATTTATAAAAATGGCCTTAGAAAAATACATTACTGGTGTGCATCGAAGACAAAAAATGAAACTGCCATATTTGAAGACATCTCCCTCTAAGTTATTTTCAGTTGAGAGAGCTCAAACATGCAATTTAATCCAAGACTAGCCTTAAACCTTGTTTGTGAAACCGGGGGTTAAAGTATTAAAAAGTCTTAAATGCTGAGTTGCATTGTAATAAATATTGTATAATTTTCGATTAAACAATGTATAGTTGTATGCTAGCATTTAATCTGCGAATATTGGGATGCTACGTAGTTTATGAAATCCATTAAAATCCTGCTAGATTTGACATTATGCTGCTTTGTTTACTGCAGTAACCAAGGAAGCACCATTATTTTCTGCTGTTCTAAGGGCACCACCTGCTGGATTAGCTTTTTTATTCAGTATATGAATAATGTTTGAGTTTAGAATTAGTTTCTAACAATCAATATTTAGTAAATATATTGTAAGTTAAAATGTCGCCGATGTCAACGGTTGAAACGTAAAGGGGCGATGAGTTTTAAAATGTATGTACAGAGTCTTAAAAACTGTCTTAAAATGCATTGAATTTCACTCTCTGATTCCTTTGTATACCCTGGTATAGATGAAAACAAATGGATAAAAATTAGTGTACAGCTCTGAATATAAACCAAGATATTGCTAATGCATCTCCACAACACTGTGACCTCATAACAGGCATGGTTTGACATTATAACGTGCCCTGAGGCGCAGTGTGTGCAAATAGAAGCAGCAGTTTGAGAAGTGTCATACTCAGATGAAAAGTTCACTCATCTGTCATCATGTACTCATATACAAGTTGAGCCAAATCAATTTTATTTCTTCTGTCAAATTGTGACCAGTGACTGTCAAGGTCCAAAACTGCACTGTAAAATATTTGCAGAAAATGAGTCATGCGCTATCATTCTTTTTTGCCCTATAGAAGCCCTATAGAATCACTGTATGAGCCACAGACCAGAATTTGAAGTCATTATTGGCTAAAAATCTTCCCCTCTGGCATAGTTCTCAATCATGTTTGGTTTGAAATGTGAGTCATTGAACTACTTTTTAAGGTGTTGTTATGGTGCTGTTTGTCACTTTAGGATATCAGTTTTACAAATATCACACATTTTAAAACATTTATTCATTCATTTTCCCTTAGTCCCTCGGCTTAGTCCCCTATTTATCAGTCGTCACCACAGCGGAATGAACCACCAACTGTTCTAACATGTTTTACACAGCAGATGCCCTTCCAGCCACAGCCCAATACTGGAAAACACCCATACACGCATTAACAGACATACTAAGGCCAATTTAGCTTATTCAATTCACCTCTAGCACATGTCTGTGGACTGTGGGGGAAACCAGCACCCGGAGGAAACCAACGCGAACACGGAGAGAACATGCAAACTCCTCACAGAAATGCCAACTGGTCCAGCAGGGAATCGAACCAGCAACCTTCTTGCTGTGAGGTGACAGTGCTAATCACTGAGTCACTGTGCCACCCCCATTTTGGAATATTACTGTACATTTTGACATGGTCAGAGAAAAGTAAACAAGAATCCAAAATGATTGTAACAATTATTGACCCCCAGATATATTTATGTATTTAAAAAAAAAAAGCAATGAAATAAAACACAATAAAATACACCCAAAAAACACTTGTACCGCCCAAAACAATTGTTTACTCACCAAACTTAAAACCTGGTCACATGACATTAGCGATGCACCGATGCTGATATTTGGATCGGATATTGGTTTGATACTGCATATTTTTGCTGGATTGGGTATCGGCCAGCTGATACCCATACAAATACAATCTTGTGTGCATGCTATATTCTGTGTAATTTAAAAGCCAACAAAAGTCATGAATGTTGCCTTTTGTAAGGCACTAGAAAGTTGTCATGTAGGCCTACTATATCCCAAATGTTCTTAAGCTGTTTTATCGTTTAGTGTGAAGTACAGATGAATATTTAAGAGCTTAAATGCATGTTCAGCACTTCCCACCACTGTGCCTGTCAATTATTCTCCATTTATTCACAATTCAAGCTGCGTGTCTCGTTCATGACAGAACAAAAAAAATTTCCAAGACTATTTGTTTCTGTTAGTTTAAATAATCAGTGGAGAAATGCATTTAGTTAAGCATTAAATGGGTTCATTTTGACCTGCAACAAGGAGTTCATTGCTGTTTCTAAATCATGTTGCGCTGTGTCTGTTATCAGCAGATCGCATTCGCAACACTGGAGTAGAGAGGGTTGTTACCTGCTCTTCACACACACAAAGTGGGCCTACCTGAAATTTTTAATTAGAAAAGGCTCAATAATACATTGAACAGATCCTCAATGCTCTAATTTCCTCCCTTTGTGCTGCTAAGTTTTGAAAGTGTCCGCAGATACCGGAGGGCTGCGCGCTGTGTCTTAGTGATGCATCAAGCGCGTCATTCACGCACCGGCTGCGCTGACGCGACGGGTGTCGCTCAGTAAAATTATTCTCACAATGAGTTTCTGTTCTCTCATCCCTCCGACTGAGTTTATTCTTCGGAGGGGAATACTGTCAGTGCTGCGAAGAGTTTGTAAAGCCTGACTCATTGGGGTCAAAGTAGTTGATTTAAATTAATAAAAGTGAAACTGACGGGCGCAATATGGATTGTCACTAACAGAAAAGGGAATGTTTATTAAAAAAAACTGGCCTCAGACAGTTTAGTTTAGTATGGTATCTTATTACAGATTTCAAAGGAAAATCTTAATATTAAAGAAGGAAACATAAGCTGGACCACAACAGATCAATGTCTTAATGAATGCTCAAATAATGTAGCCTAGTTTACAGCAGTTATCATGTTTCAAGTTAGATTATGCCGTCTGTCATATACAGTAGGCCTATAGTTCTGTTATTTTTACTAAAAAAATATATATATTTTTGAGTTTATCTCCAGAACTTTAGAAACTGTATTATGCCTAAAAAAAACAAAAAAACGGCACAGTATTGGGATCGCATCTGTCAATACAATAATTTTGGTATCGGGATTGGAATTTTGGTATCGCTGCATCCCTACATATGACATGTCTCACAGCAGTGAGGAATGTAAAATTTAACTATCATCCTGTATGCAGGGAGTATACATTTCCATATATTCAAGGAGAGAACCCTAAATTTTATAAAAGTTTTTAAAAACTTTTTAATTTTAATTTAATTTTCATACATTTGGTTAAATGTATATCTCTTATGCCGATTGCGGGATTTTAGCTTGATTTTTGGCTTACCAGCAGGTTTTGAGAAATCACTAAAAATGCCTGAAATCACAGGCAATCAGTGCTCATTTACATGAGAAACAATCACACAATGTTAACTATCAAAGACGTGATCTGTAAGAATTGCTGATAAGTCACACACACGTGTGAGATATTTGACATGCTAAATATCTGGACCTGTCGGTGATTCAAAATCATGCCTTGTAAAATGTGTTCTGATTGAAAATAATGTAAACGATTACCTACAGCCAAAGAGAGAGCAGCATTCACTAGTATCAGCAGGCCAGTGGGAGGTTGAGGGAGAAGTTATCTGAGCAATACCACAACCGGTTTGAAAAAGGAAAAGGTTTGAGAGAACTTTCTAATTCCCTTCGAAAGCCAGAGGAGCTAAATAAGTAATTTTTTTTATCTCACTAAAGGCTTCTTTCTCATGTAGTTAATAACAAACGATATGCTACGTGACCTTGCGTGGTTTCCATGTTACTTCTCTCACGTGTGTTTGGTTGTGAGACGTAGTTTGTGGATCGAGACAAAGCTGTCGGCGATTCTTCCTATTGTAAAGTCATGCAGTGTGAAACCCCTTTCGCCGATCCATCCAAACACAACAGTGACAAAATGCTACCCAGATAGTCATGCCGTGTGAAAACATCTGTGACGCGACTACTTTGAAAACCGTGCAGTCTGAACTCTGCATTATTCATACTTATCATTTCAATTAATAGGATAGTTGACCCAACATATTTTATTTCCTCATCATTTCCTGTTCTAAAGTTTGAGGAATTTCTTTCTTCTGTTTAACACAAAACAAGATATTCTGAAGCTTGTTGGAGAAAAGCAGCAAAAGGCATCCATAGTAGGAACAACAACAAAAACTATCAATGGCTTGTTGTTTTTTCCCCCCGAAAATTCTCCAGTATTTCTTCCTTTGTGTTCAACAGAAGAAAGAAACTCAAACAAGTGTGGAAAAAGTGAGGGATGAGAAAATAATGACAGATTTTTTATTTTTGGCTCACTATCACTTAAGCAAATCATTTTTTTCTATAGTTAACGATAATAACCTTGCTCATTAAGAGTGAGTGAACAACTGGAGATCTTGCATGAGTGGTGGGAACAGGAACGTGACCACCGTGTTCTTCCCTCATCCTGTTCTTCTGTGCGAGGTCATAAGGAAAGCGGTGGGTAATTAGTCTCAGGTTGGGAACTACAGACAGTAAACAAAGAGTTGAGTCGTGCAAGGCCATCGGTTGCTCAGAGAAACAGAGAGCAATCTATTGTTGTTGTTTTTTACTCATTTTGACTTTCTGGAGCTTTGCATCTGTGTTTCATTCAGATCAAATATCAGGTAAAGCATAGCAGACTAATTACTGTTTACTCTCATTAGACGTGTACCCTGTACTTTGCATCCAGTGTCTGTGGAGACGTTCTTTCGTACGAACAATGAGGTTGTTAATTGTTACAACATCAAGTGCGCGTGTTTGCATTTGAGGAACAACAACGAAATGACAACCAGCCTGGGTAATGGAAGGATCTCGGCTGAACATCAGATGGACTGAATTACAAGCTATCAGAGATCAGTGAACTCTGTGAACACCACTGAGTCTGGCTAAACAAGCTCGTACGCATGCATCCGGAATATACACTGAGTTGCTAGGATGCAAGACAAAGATTTTGTAAGTTGTAACGAGGGGCGGAAGTGCGAACCGGAGCCTCTGTGACCATGTCTGAGTGAATAGTTTAGACCCTGATCACCTCCTGACCTTCCCCCTCTCACATCAACCCTTTCCTCTCAATCGAGGCTTTGGTTCCAGCTTGCGCTTCCCATGGAGCTATCGAGGGAGTGTGTTCCTGAAACCCTAGTGTCCTCATTTATTTTGGAAACATTCACGGTTTAAAGTGGAGATCAGCTTTTGAAGTGTTTAGGCAAGAAGCACAACAGTTCATCTGTCACCAGTCTATCTGACCTCTTTCGGCACTCCATTGTGCTTTTTTTCTTGGGTGTTTCGTCAGCTTATTTGCCAAGTTTTAGGCAGATTAGCCTCTAAGCTTTCATCACTCCTTGGGCAGATAAAAAACAACAGCATTCATTTTACTCCATAAATTCTGTTTTTTTATATTAGTTGATGTAAAAAAATGTATCTGCAGTATAGAGTCATTCGCAATCTGCACACACAATAATGTTTTGGAGTCATCATAATGACATTTGCAAATTTGGTTTAATGGGTTATTGGTAAATATCCACATAGGTTTATAGGGCTGTACAATAAATCAGAATCACGATTTAGCATAAGCTGTGATTTGTCTTTGACAACTAGTTAGGGAAAATCATCTCTGTGATCAGCAGTAAATCTCCTCCGAAGGGCAGAGGGTGCTCTTGTGCTATATAAATAAAGGTTGATAAATAACGGTTGATTGACTGATTGATTGATAGATACATGCTTGAAAGAGTTTACTTTCTTAAAGTGCTCATAGTTTATTGTTGGATGATGACAGGAGCTTGCACAAATGCCGTTTCCAGCACCCGTATTGTGGTTGTTAGAGGCAGGTACCCTCTTGGGCTAATCTCTGCTCTATATGTCAGATGTGTAGATGTGCATCTGCCTCCACCGGCAGCCTCTTCGCTACTTGTTGTCTTTGCCACAGTGTGGAAATGCAGGCAGCTCAAGTATCACACATAAAAGCCCCTGGGTGTATCTGATAGGGCTCTGCCATGGACACATACGCTACTGTTTGTGTTTCTTGGAAGCTCCATGCATCTCTCTAATGGCTTTTGCAGTCTCCTTAGGGGGCCAAAAACGCTGTATGCATGAACAGCTCTTCTT
The DNA here is from genome assembly GCA_903798205.1 of Danio tinwini. NCBI lineage: Eukaryota > Metazoa > Chordata > Actinopteri > Cypriniformes > Danionidae > Danio > Danio tinwini. The sequence goes on along the minus strand of CAIGQZ010001345.1, from coordinate 22,756,624 downwards.
CTCAAACGGTATATAATTTCGTTTGCCGAATTCAGAAATTTTTTTTTATGTGGGTCGCGCTGGGTGATTGATGGCTTGTGTGCTTTGCGAGGCATGCTGAAGTGTCTGCTTGTGTGTTTACGCACGCTACATGATATGGAACGCAGATGTAATCGTACGAATGCACGGAATGCGCTATCATTTATCACCGTGTCAGGGCGCAGATGTAAACTCACTCGAAATTAAGTAATGTTTGCAAACAGTTTACTTTTGTCATGTGTCGTTCCAGAGAGCGCCGCTTCATTGTCTCTACATGTTTCGAGCTGTTTGTCGGATTGGCCTTGGGTGTTCTCATCATTTTCATGGGATTCATCATAACTGCTTTCTCGGGTTGCACAACTTCATCATCCAGCGCTGGAGCTGAAATCCGAAACAAACAATTTTAAAGGGATAGTTGATTTACTCATGGTTTACTCACCATCAAGGGGTTTCAAAGCTTTTGAAAAAAAAAATTCTATTGAACACAAAATATATTTAAAGGAATGTTGAAAGCAATTGACATTCATAGCAGGACAAAAGTCAGTGTCTAGTACAGATGCAACTATGTAGACTTTTTTCAGATTTTTGGTTTTAGAGTCGCAGTTTTAGTATAGTTCGGTATATACACTCACTGGCCACTTTATTAGGTACACCTGTCCAACTGCTTGTTAATGCTAATTTTTAATCAGCCAATCACATGGCAGCAACTCAATGCATTTAGGCATGTAGACATGGTCAAGACGATCTGCTGCATTTTAAATCAAGCATCAGAATGGGGGAAAAAGGTGATTTAAGTGACTTTGAATGTAGCAAGGTTGTTGGTGACAGACGGGCTAACGTCACAGCCTACCTAAGTATTGTTGTGGACCAAGTCCATCCCTTTATAACCACAGTGTACCCATTTTCTGACGCTACTTTCAGCAGAATAACACGCCATTATTAACCAAAATCTCTAAGGAATATTTCCAGTACCTTGTTGAATCTATGCCACGAAGTATTAAGGCAGTTCTGAAGGCAAAAGGGGGTACAACCCGGTACTAGTAACAAAGAGCATAGAATCACCAAGAGACGACACTGTAGTGCGATTTGGGAAACAGCCACTAGATGGCGAGGCGGCCATTTTGAAATGAAAACTCCAATAGAACAACAACATATTGTAAGTCTGTAAAATAAACTATTAAAAGTGCTGATGATTGTGATAGTAAGGGTTGTATCGTCGTCTTTCAGGTTGTATCTCAGCTTTAATGTGCTTTTAAAATAATAAATAAAAAATAAAGTAGCTGCTTGCCATCACGACAGCAATAAGATCCAATGGGCAGCCGATCGCTTTCACTCTAAAATGGTGGAATCCGAGGCTGTTGCTGGGCGTTGCTGTTGCAATGGAACGTTCTATTGAGTGTCACCTCTTGGTCATTCTAAGCTCTTTGCTAGTAAGCTGTACCTAATAAAGTGAGTCTACAGTATGTTCAGTTAAAAATCAAGAAAATTATTAATATTAATTATTAATATTTATCAATAATTATTATTAAATTATTAGGCAAGTTGTATTTATGAGGATTTATTTTATTATTTATTAACAACCATGTTCTCAATGAACCCAAAAAACTTATTAATATCAAAGCTGAATATTTTTGGAAGTAGTTTTTAGTTTGCTTTTAATTTTAGCTATTTTAGGAGGATATCTGTGTGTGCAGGTGACTATTACTGTGCATAATTATTAGGCAACTTAACAAAAAACAAATATATACCCATTTCAATGAATTATTTTCACCAGTGAAACCAATATAACATCTCAACATTCACAAATATACATTTCTGACATTCAAAAACAAAAGAAAAACAAATCAGTGACCAATATAGCCACCTTTCTTTGCAAAGACACTCAAAAGACTGCCATCCATGGATTCTGTCAGTGTTTTGATCTGTTCACCATCAACATTGTTTTTCAGCCTTTCTTACCTTGGCCATGTCTCTGAGTATTGCACACCTTGTGCTTTTGGGCACTCCAGTGATGTTGCAGCTCTGAAATATGGCAAAACTGGTGGCAAGTGGCATCTTGGCAGCTGCACGCTTGACTTTTCTCAGTTCATAGGCAGTTATTTTGCTCTTTGGTTTTTCCACAAGCTTCTTGCGACCCTGTTGACTATTTTTAATGAAACGCTTGATTGTTCGATGATCACGCTTCAGAAGCTTGGCAATTTTAAGAATGCAGCATCCCTCTGCAAGATATCTCACTGTTTTTGACTTTTCCGAGCCTGTCAATTTCTTCTTTTGACTCATTTTGCCAAAGGAAAGGAAGTTGCCTAATAATTATGCACACCTGATATAGGGTGTTGATGTCATTAGACCACACCCCTTCTCATTACAGAGATGTACATCACCTAATATGCTTAATTGGTAGTAGGCTTTCGAGCCTATACAGCTTGGAGTAAGATAACATGCATAAAGAGGATGATGTGGTCAAAATACTTATTTGCCTAATAATTTTGCACTCCCTGTACACAGTGTTTTAAGGCTTTTCAGATATCGAATACTAGTTACATAAACTGAATAATATAATCAAATATAACACTGCATGCTGTATGTAATCTTCATTGTATACATTAAACATAGGTTAACTATTATTAAGCTATAGAGCCATTCAATATGGCTTCATTATTAGCTTTTGTTTGAATTATAATGAAAAGCACAGAGAGCAGGAATAAGATGTTTAATTTAACACATTTACTTGCGAGGAGTTTCAGCACATGGATTTTATACATTCTAACATGCACAGAGCCACTCGAGAGAGTAAAAATGTAATGGGGAAATGCAAAATACACTTTTTTTTATGTAAAACCAAAAAAAATGCCATATAGATATTGAACCATGGAGGTCATACTAAACAGTTCAATATTATATTAAGTAATGTACACTATTTTTCGGGGGGGAAAAAAAACAATAGAACCAATTGTTCAATAGAAAAAAGAAACTCAAACCATTTTGGAACAAGTAGAATGGAAGTAAATAATCACTGGGTTTCCCTTTAAACGTGTCATCTTTGTTAGAGTAAGCGTTTGTGGCTCTGGTTTGAATCTGGCTGCTTTAGGGTAGGGTTTTGTGGTTTGAGGTTTGTGAGTAAATCAGTTTTAAGCCACCCGCTCCATGTTTGCTGCTTTGCCTTATTAGATAAACAGATTACAAGATCTCGACTTGAACCATAACACAACCCTCTATCAGCATTAACCAAAACAGCTCCCTGTGTAATCTTCTAGACGAGATTACAGAAACTGGGACTGGTGCTAAAGCATGCCTCTCTTCCAACATGTGCGACTGATTCACTATTTGCTTTCTTAAAAAAAACAAAAGTAAATTAATATTAAATTCAATTTCTTCTACTTTCTATATATTTTAACTGTAGCAATATGTTACAGGTATCATTTTTATGAAAGGAAATTAATACTTTTATTTTGTAATAACAATGTAAAAGAACTTTTATTGTTTTAAACAACAACAAAAAATCACCTCTCCCTCTTATTTACTTACTCTCATTTCGGTAAGAAATATCAGTATCTTAAGCAGCATTTATTGTGTGCATTGCCTCAATGTTGAATCACATAACGCCTTCTCATTTGTAAGTCACTTGGGACAAAAGTCTCTGCTAATGTAAATGTAAACATTAATTTCATAACATTACTTTACCTGTGCAATTGTATTTGCTGTGTAAATGTATTTATAGTTTTTCATCCTGGCTTAATCGTTTTCTTCAAATTATCCTCTTTTTTTTTTGGTTTTGAATAAATGTCAACACGAAAACAGCATTTTCAATTTTATACAGTTAGGATATCGTTTTTAAAAAGTTAAGTTTTCGTTTCCTTAAAACAGCATTTCCAAGTGGACGGAAGGCCAAAACAGAGATAAGAAAAAGATGTGCTGTTAATCGAAAATGGCCAAATACACACGCACACACGCATTCATAGATGAAATGTGTGTTCAAAAAAAAAAAAAGAAAAAAGGTTGACTCAACTTAAAATTGGAAGGCAAGATTCTGCACAGCTTTTTTCAGTTGACTGAACTTTCAACCCAAGTATTGCACCTAAAAAACTGCCTTACAATTTTTAAGTCAAGTCAACTTTTATGTGTGCATAATGATGGTGGTTATATTATGCAAACTGTACATTCTCTCCCCCTACCCTATCCTAACTCTACCCTTAAACCCAACACTCACAGGAAACAATCTGCACTTTTACATTTTGAAATACTTAATTCTTTGAGATTTATAAGCATGCTAAATACTGTGGGACAGCTAGTGTTTCTTTCCATTCTGATAAAATTCTGGTGAATGGTTAATGTGACTTTTCAATTTTATACGGTTCCTTTTACAGCATCGATGTTGTAATGTAATTAAAATACAATCAGTTAAATAGACTATTGCATTCATTTAGTTGTTGAAGCGTAAAACAAGATGAAACGCCGTTTACTCGCATGCACTGTCAGGATCAGCAGGCCACCGCAGAAACTCCATTGAAAATACTGGGGTAAAATACATTTTCAAATTTTAAAGGCATGGCATGGAAAATTGTAAAGATTTTTTAAGAAGTCAGATCTTAAACGTGACAATTTTGTAATGGAAAGACAGTTCACCAAAAGCCCTTGGGCTGCCTGGCTGAAAATTGAAAGTCTGTGTGCATATAACCCATCAGCTTCCAGAAATGATCAGATGTGCTCCAACATTACGCACATTCAAATCAAGACTGAAAACACATCTGTTTAGCTGTGCATTTACTGAATGAACACTGTGCTACATCCCACAGATTGCACTATTATGTCTTTCTTTTCTTTTTCATTACTTTAAAACCAGTTTTAACACATTTTAATCTGTTTTTAATAATTTGTATTATTTTAACAGTATTTTATTCTTGTTTATGTAAAGCACTTTGATTAACCATTGTGTATGAAATGTGCTATATAAATAAACTTGCCTTGCCTTACATAAGCATGCACCAAAACCTTAATTTTGGTCCCCACAGTGACACAAGTCCCCATGAGTCTGTGTGCATTAAGGTTTAAGTCCCCACTGGAATATATGCCTTGTATGTTAGAGATGTACCATGTATTGTATTGTATGTACTACTCTGTGATCTGTAATATAAAGCTTTAGCACAAATGCTGTGTGCATTAATGTACAGTCCTGTCATAGAGCATTAATAATTCTTTTCGGAGGAAATTAGATATGCAAGCTTTCAGCGAATTATTACATTTTTGATGTAAATAGGCTTTAATGGGGTTTTCTGATGACAGCCGAGAAATACAAAAATAACTTTGCAGGCTAATTAACTCCGAGTCAGATGGTATCAAAATATTGGCCGCTCTTCGTGTTTACGCTGGCATGCTGTATCTGTATATAATAAAACATAACCTTTGCAGCTATGTGACAGCAACACTTAGACCTAAAACAATGAGCTGTGATGCTGTAATAGTTTTTTGGCCGTGAGACTCAATCTTCACATTAATGCCAACGTGTTGTGAGATTGTTGGAAGAGAAAGTGTAGCAAGTTGGTGTTTGCAGTAAATCCATCAATTTCACTTGTGCGTATATAATTATTAAAATATGTATCTTATTTTTCCCCTTCTTTTTTTTTTTTTTTTGTTCAGGATTACCCAAAGAACAGGCATCCGGGCTGGAGTCGAGGTTCTGTCGCATATCACGCAGGTGAGAGATGTTGATAGATTTAGTACAGCCATTATTACGGTAAATATGTTTACATGCTACAGTAGTTTTGGAGTAGTCAAGCTAGTGCTCATATGGTTCATATACATAACACAATGCCAAATCAAATGGATGGTATATGTAAGCAAATTAAATTGACACAATAGAGATTTTTATGAATATTATAAATGTGTATTATTATATTATATTATATTATATTATATTATATTATATTATATTATATTATATTGACATACACCGTAAAATATTAATTCAATTATATTATATTATATTATATTATATTATATTATATTATATTATATTATATTATATTATATTATATTGACATTCACATTAAAATATTAATTCATTCATTCATTCATTTTCTTGTCGGCTTAGTCCCTTTATTAATCCAGGGTCGCCACAGTGGAATGAACCGCCAACTTATCCAGCACGATTTTACTCAGCGAATGCCCTTCCAGCCGCAACCCATCTCTGACAAATAAAATATTAATTCAATTATTTTTATTATATTATATTATGTTATGTTATGTTATATTATGTTATATTATATTATTCTGTCTGGTTCCCAAATCTGATTGGCTGATAGCCGTGCAATATTCTGCAATAACAGCACTCATACAGCCTCTTCACCCTTGTGGTGTATTACTTATAGCCCACATAGAAAGACAAGCAGAAGAGTGTACAACTCGCTACAGTTTGACAAATATTGCAGCTGTTGGACAACATAATGTACTTTTGAGGCTTTTTTAGGCAAGAATGTAGTTATTTAGATTGCAACTATGCGGTTTATTTACAAGGATAGTGCCTATTTTAAAATGTTTATAATTTTGGAGAGCAAATTTGTCGGCGGCCATCAGCATGCAGAGTAAATAAATTGATGGTTGACCACCACAAGATGGTGCCAGAGACCACATAAGACCTTTAGGGAAAAAAAACTCAGCGTTTTCTTTTTGTATTTCAAACTGCAGTTGACCAAATCATTATAAAACAGGTAAGTGATATTCTAAATTGATCTCTCTCTTTAGTATGTTGTAGTGCTGTTTGTATACATAGTAATCTGGTAGTGTTTGCTTTGCTTTGGCTTTTTTGGGGTTAATTATGGCGATATCTCGATTGCAACAGAGAAATCTCTGTAGACTGATGGCATTTTATGCGGTTTAGCTTTATAATGTTAAAATGCAATATATATTATATGCTAGAGAATCATTCAAATACTAGTTCTAAAGTAACATGTGAAATAGCAACGGTTTCTGATGGGTGAGCTGCAATTGTGAATGGCTGAAGAAAGTAGTTCCTTGTACAAAAGGATTTTTAAGACTCCTTGATGGATTTTCTTTTTTATATACACAATTATGGCGTCAAACATACTCATAGCAGTGCGATATGGCTGTATATCGGCACTGGTCGTGTACTAAGGCACTCGGTCTGCACCCTCGAGCCAACGCACGCCTCCCACCAGTGCCAATACACAGCGATATTGCACTGTTGTGAGTGTGATAATGCTATTATATTATATTATATTATATTATATTATATTATATTATATTATA
>CAIGQZ010001345.1:22703843-22749333 GCA_903798205.1 Danio tinwini | reverse complement strand
ATTATATTATGGACATACACATTATAATGTTAAATAAGTTATCTATTATTATATTATGTTATATTATATTATATTATGGACATATAATGTTAAATAAGTTATCTATTGTTATATTATATTATATTATGAACATACACATTATAATGTTAAATAGGTTATCTGTTATTATATTATACTATTATATCGGCGGCCATATTATATTATGATTTATATTATATTATATAAAATGTAGTATTATTTGTTTCAATCTTTCTCTTTCATATTTGTCAGTGAATATAATTTTTTGTTTACTTTTCACACAAATATCGAATGCTAAAATGAAGTGCATTAAAGTACATTAAAGCATTAAACGTTCACCCCCGTGTTGGTTATATTTATAGACAACAGCAAAAAAGTCCACACATCCAGATCCTGTTTACATAAAGTTTGTTTTGTTTTCTCTGTTTTTGTCATCTGGTTGTATTCCTATCACGGTTCATGCATGGATTATCCAGAATTCCTGCAGGTGGTGATAATTGTTTTTTTTGTTTTTTTTTTGTTTTTAAGCTTTATTATTTGGGTCCTCTGTTCAAGCCTATACATCTATGGGCACCATCTCTAGAGTGTGTGGAGGTCCTGGATGGTGATAAGAGGATTCTAGAGATGAGATGAGTGTGTTGATTACAAGCAAATCCTCTTGAAAAAATGGCAGGAGGATAAATAGCCCTATCTCACTCCACTGGTCCCATCTTTCAAAGCAGCTCAAAGGAAGTTGATATCGGATAAGATTGCAGCTCAGTGTAAAGATGGCAATCTGTATACTCAACCCCTTCATGCCTTCATGCCACTCCACATAACAGATTAGTCACTGAGTATCATCTCGAATGAAACAATGTGCTTCTTTGGTGACTCAGATCCTGTTGTTTAACGGTGAAGGATTTTGCCTGCAAGCCAGATAAACAGTGACTATTCAGATTTTTTTATGCATATATTCATTTATTAGCGTTGCTGATTTAATGTGTTCATTTTAATTAAATAGCTATGAAAAAAATCATAATTTTAATGCAGTTAACATTCCTGCTATCTAGATGTTCCCAAATTGGGGGTTGGGACCCCCGGGGGTCACAAGACAAAGAGGGTAATAAAAAAAAGAGTTTCTTTTAATAAAAGGTTTGACTCATAGTTGTTTAAATGATTCATCGTTCCTCTGGAACTTTTGCTTTTTTGTCGACACAAAACAATACCAAATATGAAGTGCCAGATCCAGTAAAACGTGAACGCTCCTTTCTGTTAAAAAAACACTAGCAGAGTGTGGGTGTGTGTGGGACTGATCATAACTGTAAAATGAGTGAACATTAATAAGTGAATACTCTGGTGATAAATGCAATAATCTACCCTGCAGCGGGGAAGTCATCGGCCGTTTGTTTAAGGAAGGATCAGAAAAGACTATTGATATATGGGACTTTGTCAGAGCTTGACAGGAACTTTATCAGTACAAAGTTCATGAATCAGTTTCTTCCTCCAGTTCACAAGTTAAGTAAATGCGATTAAAATGGTTTCTTTGTCTCTAGCTTGCAAAATGTGTATTTAATTGTGTTTTGTTACTTTTAAACACTCCAGGTAGCTTGTACTGTATCTGATCAACTTATATTCTCATATCACGTCTAAAACTGTGTTAAAAACGCAACGCATGCCTCTTTATTTAAATGAATTTAAGTGGATTTAAATGCTTTTGTGAGCTCATGATCTACTGCCGTTTGTCGTTGTTATGGCCATCTTCAGCTGTTCCTACACATGTGCTGCAGTCAAGTTTCAAAATAGTTCAGCTTTTGTCACTGTGTGGATTAATACTGAATGTGTGTCACTGTTTTTACTCATGGTTAAGAATAGAGCCATATGCTGGTGCTTAACTGCATTGCTTTTATGCACTCCTGCATTGGGTTCACACATACACTCTGCACTCTGACTACTACAACAATGTTGATAAGCCAGGGGTGGGTGTTTCTCTGTCTTGCGCTGAGGGCAGTCGACCAATTGCACAGACTGGGTCATCAAGCCAATCAGTGCAGATTAGCATCGCGCTAAGGAGTCGTTGGGATAATTAGGTCAAATAAATGCATATTGTAAAACAATGAAATTGTTTTTTAACCTTGCATGCATATCAGCCTGTTTTTGGAGACCCTCAAAACCTAAATATGACATTTTTTTATGCATAATAGGGGCTCTTTAAAATTAATTAGAATTACCATATTTTATCCATAACATACAGAAAAAAAGCAGCTAACACTTACATGTAAAAAAAACTATTGAATGCGAACCCTGAAATGATTGTTATATTAAAGACACAGCAATAGTGTCAGAGGCAGCAGATTGATTGTTTTGGATCGAGGTTAAACTTTCTTACATCTTTACGGCACTCGCATACATTAAAAATAAAAGCCACGACTGAATTTGGAGGAAGTTCTCAGAGTGACGTTCTCCAAAATTAAACAAAAAATAGACCACAGATACAGGGGCACTGGAGCATTTCAAAGCCGCAATCCATCAGTGGATCTCTCGTATATCAGCTTATAGACAAACCAGCTGATCAACGTGACTTGGAAATGCTCCAGTATTTGTGTTTATGCTCCGTTAACAGAGGTGAGTTTTGTGAACTGATGACCTTCACGACCAATCGCAGTCATTTCTGTTGAGCATGTAAACACAATGTCAAATCAGCGGTGTTTAAGAACGCCATCAAAAACACTCAAATGTTAGCGGGAAATGGACGTTTTTAAAATTTCAGTATCGATTGGTATTGAATTCCAATATCGGGCAAACCTACCCAATACTCTGCAGAGATCACTTGAAATACAGTCAGCTCTGGCATTTTTTGTCAGTCTTTTAGAAGGCTTAATTATCATTCATTCTAAATGTGCCTCACACAGGTGAGTGGGCTTGACAAACCACCTGTAGAAACACTCTTTCTCTCTCTCTAAAAAAAACCCTCTCCTCCTAACTACAGCACTAATTTCACTGAACACAAATTCCTTTGTATAACTAGCACTTTTTGTGTGTATTGCCTCTTGTTGATTCAATGAATTTCTCCACAATTATAAGTCACTTTGGATTAAAGCGTCTGCTAAATGACTAAATAAAAATACATTGCAGACATCCGTGTAATAAAATATAATAATAATAATAATAATAATAATAATAATAAATATTTGGAATTACATATACTTTTTAAAAGTAATACATTTTAAAATGAATCTTCTGATGAACATAACATGGCAAAAAATGCTGTATCCTTCGAAAAGTTAATATCTATTCATTCTTTCAGCGGAGGGAAGATTGTTTTTTTTCCTAGTGAAATGCTCAGTTCTTGTGTTGTTGTCGACTGTGAAGAATTCTTATCATCGCTCACATCAGGGCGATGCAGTTTCTCTTTGGCACCTTGAGGAGTGTCAGGCTCTCTTGTCAGCATATGCGGAGCTGCATTTATGGGGCATGTCTTTTCTGCGCCTCATTGCGGCACCCGCTGATGGAGGTCTGGCAGTGCCACAGAAGCGGGTCAGATTAGGGGGGCATGACTCATTGTCCTGCCCTGATCTATAAGAGGCCCACATCTATGACTCATAATCCTGTTAGTCATCACGTAGAGACACGTTATGGGCACTGATATGTCGCTCTGGGGGTCAGCGCATCATTGCCAAGGACAGCAAGGGGCTATTTGTATCTCGTTTTGATGGAGATATTGGAAATTGCTGTAATAAATGAGATTTAGAGCTATATTTTTAGTTTGCCGAGTTAGTTCTTGGCAAAAAGCAAACCCAAAGTACTGTATAAGTACTGCACAAGCACTTCCTTAAGTACTTCAGGCCAAGGAGGATTTCTGCATTCATAAAAGTTGTCAAGAGTGAAAGTAATATTTTGGGTAGTTAAAATAAAAAGTTAAAAAGTTGTGTGTTCAATTATTTTAGGGATACATGATGTATGAAAAGAAAATTGAGATGAATTAATCTCACTTACTGAATCTTTAAAAATGTGTTCAGAGTGAAGTTATTTAGCCATGAGCGCATGACAAAAATTGAAAAGATGAAACTAAGCAAAAGAGAAAGTCAAGAAGGAAGACAAGGAAGCTGGCTGTCATTTAGTCTTATTTCTTAAAGACAGGGTTCCCACCAGGGTAGCTCTGATTTTTTATCAAAACGTGACATAATAAATAATTGAAGAACAACGCTGGAGCTAAAGATCTTGTTTTAGAGGATGGGACAGAAGATCATTTCAAAGTAATTTAAGTCATTTTAAGACTTCATTTACAAGTAAAGGTAAGACCAGTGTGCGAATCCTGTGTGTGAGTTTTTTTGGGAGACATACTGAACCGCTTACATTTTACATTCTTCCTTGGCCCAGTAGGCCTATGTACCTGCTATATGTGTAGAAAGAATGTCTACAATCGAAACACAATCGGTAGTTGGCAAATTTATTGGGTGCATATATTTGTAAGTCAGTGCCTCAGCAGCTACAAACCTCATTGCAAGTCACGCTTCTTGAAAGTACTTAAAAGTACTTGAATTTCAGACATGTGGATTCAAGACCTGGGAAGTACTTAAAAACAATCACTTGAAAGTTCTTGCGTTCAAATTGTTTATGGTTTTGTCAAAACCAAACCGTTCAGCGCGAGACCAAAAGAAATGCCCACCATGGCTTATCAGCAATATTGAAGTAGTCAGAGTGCAGAGTGATTGTGTGAGCATACCTGCCAACACTCTCGAAAAAACTCCCGTAATTTCAACCATTCCCCCCACCCAAATAATGCACATTTTATCATTCATTCATTCATTCATTCATTCATTCATTCATTCATTCATTTTCTTTTCGACTTAGGCCCTTTATTAATCTGAGGTCGCCAAAGCAGAATGAACCTCCAACTTATCCAGCATATGTTTTAAGGGAAACACACATTTTATCAATATTTCAGAAACCGCATTTGAATATCATCAATATTGATTTGAACATGTCTTTTTAATTCGGTTAAAAAATGTGTTATTGACATTGGTAATGTAAATATTAAGTGTAAATGAAATCAAAGTACAGTACTTTCATGGCGCTACATAAAATTAATGGTGCTTTAGAAAGTTCTTAAATCTGCTGTTCATGAAAGCCTGAAAATATTTGCAACTTATATAGATTTTCAGATATATTTGTATGAGCAAATCACACTGTGGTAAGCGAGAAGAGCTATGAAGACAGTACAGGGAGTGCAGAATTATTAGGCAAGTTGTATTTTGAGGATTCATTTTATTATAGAACAACCATGTTCTCAATGAACCCAAAAAACTCATTAATATCAAATCTGAATATTTTTGGAAGTAGTTTTTTGTTTGTTTTTAGTTTTAGCTATTTTAGGAGGATATCTGTGTGTGCAGGTGACTATTACTGTGCATAATTATTAGGCAACTTAACAAAAAACAAATATATACAAAATAAGCCTGCCATCCATGGATTCTGTCAGTGTTGATAAAAGATGTACAAATACTTTTATCAGATGTACTTCTGCCTCAGAAGGCAATCCGGACATGCAGTGAATGCGCTGTGGCATTTGAAGGTGTCAGACGCGGAGCACAGACAGTCCTGATTCTGGAGGTCATTAATAATATAATAGCACTAAAACTAAACGGTAAGGCATTTCAGAATGATCAAAACAACATTTTCAATAGTTTACAATTTGCTCAGCATGCTGGTTAGTCCATTTACACACATTTTTATGATCACATGAGCTCTTATAACAAAGTCACATGAACTTTTTTTTAATGCGCATACTGGAATTTGTGCAGTATAAGTGTTTCCATCGTAGTTTATACACATCTTTTCTTATTGAATAAAAAGTTTATCCTACTCAGTTATGCTCATACATTTTTTATGCGCATCATGGCGTTTCCATCAATCGTTTTTTAATGCACATATCCAAAATGTGCATAAAAATAGGTGGATGGAAACGGAGCTATAGTCAGTTTTCACTGCCGTACGTTCTTTGAAGTCTGCTTGGTGTGTTCCGGGGTTTAGGCTTCATGCAATTAATTTTAAACTGGCAGTGCAATGTTTTATTTATTGGCAACCCATTAAAATAGCAGCTTCCTTTTCATTTCAGTAAGTATTAGTATGGTAAATTTACTGTAAAATCTGAGTGTGTGTGTGTGTGCGTTGTGTAAAACAACAAAATTTTCTAATTTAAAAATTGACAATTTCAAATGCAATGCAAGTGACTCAAACCAGTCACGCACTGAATTTGAATTTCAGACGTTGCGTCCGAAATTGCATACTTCCATACTGTAATATAGTATAATACAGCATGCTAAAATACATTAAATAGTACGCTAAAAACAGTATGCGAGCTGAGTAGTATGTCTGAATTCATAAAATTTGAAAAAAAGTATGCGAAAAGTACCCAGATGACCTATTACCTCAGGCGAGATTCTGAAGTGCACATCCAATGCTATCCCATTATGCTATCCCATGATGCATCACGAGAGAATTCATGAATGGGAGTGAAGCAACGCAACTGACGCGGGCAGGTCACGTGATCGTAACAAAATGGTCTTGTTCATACTAATACTACTCACATTCATACTGTATAAAACATACTTTTCTAATGGTTGAGTAGTAAATTCAAATGCATAGTGAGTAGTAGGCGATTTCAGAGAGAGCCTTGGTCTTCCAAAAAGAGATCAACTTCTTGTATCTTTTCATAGTTCAGTCTATACAGTAGTCAACATTTGAAGTGGATCGAAACTATCATCAGGGTTGTCCTATAACTGTTGAACAACACCCAGCCTTATCTTAGAACAATTTAGAAAACATTATTTGGTTCATTTCATATGTTGACTACTGCATGGCAGACAAATAAAATTCAATCCAATGACAATTTTTCTTCTATCATCACGTAGCTCTAATTTATTAGGAAACCGATCATCTGCCATATACAATCCCGGTTTGAAATCATCCGCTGACCATGCCAAGTGGGTCGAGATGTTTGGCAACCCTTGCCTACCCCAAGCCTCTTTTTTCAGCCTTGTGTGATTAATGTTTGGTAATGCAGTGGTTTAGATTACTCCAAAATGTTGACGACACAAATAGTTTGTTCCTTGTTTGCGGAAGTGAGCCTCCGTTCCCGGGTCTTTTCCAGAGAACAGCTCTTGACATTCGAGGAAAGCCCTCTCTGCACTCCGGTGTACCGTTTCCTCTCTGCTCGGATGCCAGACAGCGCTCCAGCAGGATCGGTAAAAGCATTTACCCGAACCCCTCGTCTATTTTTAGCTGGTGTTTGCAGAGTGTTGCGTTGAGACAGAGGCCCACACGGGAATCATGATGATACAGTGTCTTCATCTCCCTTCGCATGTTCAGATAGGGATTGTTTAAACCGTATCCTGAGCTGGGAACGGGTCCCATGACAACTCCACAAATATTTACCAGCCACACACTGCAGTAGGGTTTTTTGTCTGCAGGCTACCTTTCCGTGTTTTTCTTTCGCTTGCTCTTGATTGTTGTTGTCTCTTATCTTCTTATGTAAGGAGAACGTGGACTTGGGAGAAAGAAATGTACAGAGGCATGAAAGCACATCTCCTTTCATCTGTCAGTTGCTGGATGAAGAATATAAGACTTCTTTGGATCATTAAGAGCGAATGTGTGAGGAATGCAGCATTTGGAATCACCTCAGGTCTCGGTGGTTCTCTGAGCTTGCTGTAGGATTGCTTCTTTTGGGTGTAAAATTAATCCAGAAAATGTTTATGACCTCCGTCTTTGACTATATATCGGTCAGACAAATGATACTTTAATAAATATTTTGAAATATGAGATCAGACTCTGTGTAAAATGCTCGTTTTACAAACAGTGGTGCTGTCCAACAGCGACACCAGCAGATGACGTTGCGGGTAGTGGAAACTCTTTATTTAACAGTGCACCTCCATCTATGAGCATCATGATGATTTCATGAGTTAATGGTACAGAAGAATGCAAGATACAACTTTTTACAAAATTGCTTTTGGCCCTCAATTGGTTCCAAATCTTTATGAGTTTCTTATTTCTGCTGAAACTAAAAGAATATAGTTTGAAGAAAGCTGTAAACCATTGACTTACATAGAAGGAAAAGCAAATAATATGGAAGTCAGTAGTTTCCGGTTTGTACCTTTCTTTAGAATTTCTTCTTTTGTGTTCTGCAGAAGAAAGGACATCAAACTGCTTTGGTACAAGTGAAGGGGGAATAAATAATTACAGAAATTTTAGTTTTGCAGGAACTAAATGGAAGTATTTCTTAATTTCAAGTTTCCTATTGGTCATATCATTTTAAAAGTTATATTCCACATTAAACGTGAGGAAAATCATAGAATATTATGTGTTTTTTGTTTGTCATTTAAAATGTTACTTCCCATTTATCAAAAAAAAAAAAAACCAATTATCTTTTGATATTTTTTGTTATAGATAGTCTATTTTTGTTCTGTGTCATTTTATTTCTTTTTGTATTTGTCAGCCGACCGGTAAATATATTAAAACATCATGATTTTGAACATCAAGCAGCATAAGTTTTGTTTTTCTAAATGGAATTGAATGAGACGAGAATTCTGGACACCTTTTAATTTACAATGACCATGCCATGCACCAGACCATGCCACTCTTAAAGGGCACCTATGATGAAAATCGTCATTTGTAAGCTGTTTGGACACAACTGTCTGTAGGTATAGTGTGTCCACAGTCATATTGGGATGATATAAAAACAATAAGTCTCTTTTTTTTTTCTTTTTTTTTCTTTTTTCCTCATGTTAAGATACGGTACAAACCGCACCCATTTTGAGGCCCACCGCAATGTGTCATAGGAGTGCGGTTTCTCCACCCTCCGAATTGATTGACAGCCACATAATAACAGCTACATTGTGTTTAGAGCAGAAAATAAAATATTCTGAAAGGTAAAATAAATAATCTGAAACTTTACAGACACTTTACACAATATTTATTTTGAAACGGGTAAAATAGGTGCCCTTCAAGAAAAACAAATAAGGTGGATAGTTATTGTGTCCATGTTTAATGCTTTAACCCAATTTTTTATTAATTACTGAAGAATTCAACGCTTTAATTTTGACAACTAACCTAAATATCTTTCGTTTTTTTGTTCCATATTTCTTGTACACCTGATTGGAATAATCAGGTCAGCTGTTTAAATGTTTAAAGATCACACAAGATGAATGCCTCCCACTGGCAATTTAAAGGAGTTATAATTACTATAATTATCAATGTTGCTTTTTTTTTTTCTTTTTTCTTGCTTCATAGTTTTGTGAAAGCTGTGATAGAAAACTATTCAAATGCATCTACTTTTATTTAAAAAAGGACGCATGAAAATAATATTTAAAATGTTAAAAAAGACTGTTGATCAAAGTAAATTATATCAGTTTCCAGAAAAATTCATGGAAAAAATAATAGAATTAAATTAAAAAAGAATTCTTGACATCTTTTAATTTATAATGGCCGTGCCACTCTTAAGTAAAACAATAAGGTGGATGGGTCATGTAAATTAAACTTTTTAGTGGGGAAAAATCTGGGAATTCGACATTTTGCATGAAGTGCAACATTATCAATGTTGAAAAAATGCTTTTTATTTAAAGTTCTTTAGCAATTATTATAAATGATTCACTGTCAATTGATCACTCGACGTATTCTTGCAGAAAGTATTCATTGGTGAAAGCGGTTCTTCTCTGATGTCAGTTTGAAGGCTTCAGCCACATTATTTTTAACCATGCCTCATTTTACCGTTAGTTTGCTATTAGGGAATGATGCGCAAAAAGAAAGCCCCATCCCATACTCAGTATTCCATTTCAGTTGATCAATACATAAACATGCTAAACATACAAATACATACAACATACAAAAACACATACAAATACATTTAATACATAAATACAATACAATACATAAACATACAAGTCTCAGCAACTTACCCAATGACTTACCCAAGCATACCCTTACCCTTGACCCTTGTCATCAAGAACCACAATTTAAGCAAAAAAATATTTCTTTAACGATCTACTAAAGTCACCTACATCTACATTCATTAAATTAAGTTTTTCCTTCTTCATTTTTGGGCAAACTATTTCTTTAATATTCCAGTGTATGTATGTATATATATATATATATATATATATATATATATATATATATATTTATTTATTTATTTATTTATTTATTTATTTATTTATTTATTTAAAGTATTGGTTTACTAATGATTGGTTTAACCTTCTCATCTGCTCCATAGATGATGGGAAGATCTTCAATGGAAGTGGAGTAGGAGATCAGTTTGGACCTCGCTGTTTCGAAGGGGACATCATGGGCTGTGGAATCATGTT
This sequence comes from Danio tinwini, assembly GCA_903798205.1. Taxonomy (NCBI): domain Eukaryota; kingdom Metazoa; phylum Chordata; class Actinopteri; order Cypriniformes; family Danionidae; genus Danio; species Danio tinwini. The sequence goes on along the minus strand of CAIGQZ010001345.1, from coordinate 22,738,981 downwards.
TCCTCGGGACTATGCACTTGACTATGAAGGTGAGAATGCATATACAGTTGAAGTCAGAATTATTAGCCCTCCTGAATTATTAGCCCCCCTGTATAGTTTTTCCCCCAATTTCTGTTTAACGGAAAGAAGATTTTTTTCCAACACAATTCTAAACATAATAGTTTTAATAACTCATTTCTAATAACTGATTTGTTTTGTCTTTGCCGTTATGACAGTACATAATATTTGACTAGATATTTTTCAAGACACTTCTATACAGCATAAAGTGACATTTAAAGGCTTAACTAGGTTAACTAGGCAAGTCATTATATAACAGTTGTTTGTTCAGAAGACAATCTAAATAAATTTTGCTTAAGGGGGCTAATAATATTGACCTTTAAAAGGTTTTAGAGAAAATTCAAAACTACTGTTATTCTAGCCGAAATAAAACAAATAAGACTTTTTCCAGAAGAAAAAATATTATAGCAAATGCTGTGAACAATTCCTTTGCTCTGTTAAACATCAGTTGGTAAATATTGGAAAAAGACAAAAAAATCACCGGTGGGCCAATAATCTTGACTTTAACTGTATATGAGATGAGATTTCCCATTTTGCACATCAGCCAGTGCATGCTTAGAAAACAAATACATTTGGATCAGCTTTGTCTTATTGTCAGGACCGTAATCCAGGTTTTTGAGATTTTAAGTCGGTCAATTGGTTTTTCTGTCAGATGAAATTGACGACTGGGATGCTGCTGATGTACGACCAAAGCAAGGCAGAGTCGAAAACCTGTTGTATTTGAATGATGAAGATGAGGAAGAGGGAGAAGATCCAGAACAAGAACACGAGGGCCGGAAGGTTATGGTGAGTTTTTTTTTTTTTTTTGTTTGTTTTTTTAGCACCACATGATCCTTCAGAAATCATTTAATGTTAATGTGGTATTTAATTAAGTATATGATTGAGTTCAGGATTGTTTGATGAATAGAAAATTTATTTGAAAGAAAGAAAGAAAGAAAATAGCATTGATTTTGAAACAAATAAATATTTTATCTTTAATTATAAATGTATAATTCTTGAAAAACCATTGAAAAGTACGATTAAAATGCATTTATTTTTTATTCTGTAACGTCTCATCCGAAAGATGGTGTTCACTGACAGTATAGTGTCCCCTTCACTTTACTAGGGCATTAGAACTCACACAGACCACAGGTTGAGCGTATCCTGCTGGCCTTACTAACACCACTTCCAACAGCAACCTAGTATTTCCATGTGGTCTCCAATCCAGTTACTGACCTGGCTCAGCGCTGCTTAGCTTCAGTGAGTAAGCGTTCTTGGGCTGCAGGGTGATATGGTTGTGAGTTTAATAAGAACTTCTTTGTACAGTATTTACTGTATTTTTGATCACATAAATGCAGGCTTGATGAGCTGTGAGCTGTGTAGGCATTTGCTGTAAAATATTAAACACATCTTCCCAATAACAAACTGACTAGTAGTGGGTAGGGCCTGACAAAATCTTCAAGTACTTTTTTGGCTATTTCCGCCCAGAATTTTGTACATAATCAGCAGATTTATGCAGAATGATTATGAGAGTATTGTGACTAAAAGCGTATTATTAAACCTTTTATTAGTTGGCCTTAACTAACATGTACTTACAATGTACTTATTGTGTAAATACATGTTTTTGCATTGCACCTATGCTTGATTAAATACCTGCATGTATTTACATCGGTAATTACACTGTTAATTCATTCTTTTACACCTTAACCCACCCTTAAACCTACCCATACCACCAAACCTGTCCCTAACCCATATCCCACCTCAAGAGCACTGGAAGCGATCTACAATACATTATGAAGATAATCTAGTACATAGTAGTTAAGGCCACTTAATATAAAGTGGGACCATATATCTACTACAAGACAGAAAATATTACTTTACAAACTGTATTTGTACATAAATCATATAAAAATTAGCCATTCATTCAATAATATTACTGAAATAATATAAAAACATATATTTACATACATTTAAATGAGTAAATGAATATAGTGGCCTTAAAAATCAGTCAAAATTTGCAGATTTCTGTGTGAGAAGATTGCGTGTGGGCCTACTGATTAATAAAAGCACATGGAATACACCCTCTGTGATCAAAAAGCAGATGTTTGCAAATGCAAGATGCAAGATGTTTGTTTTCTTGTGCTCATCATGTATTCACAGTTTTAGTCCCGGCCTATACTGTGGAAATGCTGACTCACTTTGTATTTTCCAGCTATGAAAAATGCCAACTCACTGTCGCCCCTCTGTGCCCATCTAGGTGTTCTTCACCCGAAACGGCAAGATCATCGGCAGGAGGGAGGTGGTGGTTCCAGTTGGAGGCTTTTACCCCTCAATCGGGATGCTCAGCAGTGGAGAAAAGGTGAAGGTGGACCTGCATCCACTTAGCGGATAACAAAGCAACAATTGCACATCTCCTATCCCGCTGTGAGCCACAAACGCTCGAAAAAGACCATGAAGATTATGCTGAGATTTCTGTTTCCTTTTTTTCCTTATGTCTGAAAGCACTTCCAAATGCAAGCTTAACACGTCTAACACGTTCACTCCAGTGCATGATTCACGGTTGAACATATCGACAGCGTTCGCATCAGCTTCAAACGGTTTACTGTGAAAACCACATGCAGGGAAAATGTTCCATATTGGGCATCACAATATATTGAGCTGTTGAATAATACTGTACGAAGAAAACGTTCTGTTTATTAAAATGCATAGAAAATATTGAATTATATATATATTTTTAACGTACATGTACATATGTAAATTGATATATTGGCTGCTATACAAACATTTATTTAGCAGAAATCAATCATGATTATTACTAGACGGCTGGGGAAAGTTCTAGATATGGTGTGAGTGTATTAATGGGGATTATTAATATCATTATATTAATGTTTAAAATGTTTTTTTGTAAGCACTTCCTCACAAATGATGTGAAAGTGGGGAAAGCGTGTTTTGTTTTTCAGTAATGTTTTTCAATAAGGTTTCATTGGTTAATGATAGTTAATGCCTTAACTAGCAATGAGAAATACACTTGTTACAGTATTTATTGATCTTTAAGTTAACAAGGAAGAATACTGTAACAAATTTATACATTTAATGTTCTTTAAAAATAATGTTCAGTCCATTATAATAGTTTTATTTCTTTATAGTGAAATTGTTAGCTTTGTTTCTATCCAGTGATAAGAATTAGATTGGAAAATTGCATAAAACTTTTGTGTTTTCATCCAATGACTCAAAAAGAACCAAATCATCACTTCCTAAGAAACCAGCTCCAAATATCAAAAAGAAAAATGCTATTTGCTTTGGTAGGAGAAGCCATTGTTGGCCTTTTTTTAATATATAATAAATTACTTGTGCCTGAGACGATGAAATGCAATGAACGGAAGATATAATGGTGCATTCACACCAGACTTGGATGAAACGTTAAGAGTGAGTGATTTACAGTTGAAGTCAGAATTACTAGCCCTAATGAATTATTAGCCCCCCTGTGTATTTTTTACCCCAATTTCTGTTTATTGGAGAGAAGATTTCTAAACATAATATTTTTAATAATGACAATTAAGGGGGCTAATGGCTCGTTTCCACTGACTGGTGCGGTACGGGTCGGTATGCTTCTCCACTGTCAAAAGGCGTACCGAACCGTACCGTACCACTTTTTCGGCACCCTTTCGAAAGGGTACCAAACATGAGAAAGGGTACCAAAAGGGTCCCAAAGGCAGAGCTAGACGCGCAGCTGAATGCTATTGGTTTGCAGAGATACGTCACGAGCTCACGTAACAAGCCAGAATGAAAACAAAGGAGCCGCCATGTTTTCATACACAGCCGAGAGACTATATATCCATATAATAATGAGCCCTGTTCGATCTGGGCTCAAATGAACATTGTCGTCATCTTGATAAACAGCCACAAAGCCAAAAAAAAAGCTGATTTTACCCTGTACCCCGTAGTTTTTTACGAGCCAGTCTGAAGCGCGAGCGGTTTTGCTTTTTTGCTTGCGCGAGCCGCGTGGTCAGAAATGACAAACTTCTTGAGCTGATGATAATAACGTGCGCTTGATTATTGACGTGCTTTTAAAACCTGATCCTGTCAGTAACTGACAAACGTGAGAGTGAAGCCCGAAAACACAAAAGGAGAAGCCGGAAAAAAAGGAGCACATTATTTTTTTTAGCAAACGTGAACAAACTGCCATGTTTAACTATTATTATCACCTTTTGGACTATTATGAACTCGGAATGATGGAATTACTTTCTAACAAGAGGCTACACGTGCTGCTGAAGATTACAGACACATTTTATCATGAGAGGTCTGCACTGACTCGGCTCTTTTTTCTGTTGTTTTGAACTTAAATAAGGACTAAATGTATGCTGTGTGTAGTTTTTCTGTAATTGGTAACATATCAGAGACTGTAAGGGTCTGTATAGGTTTATATATGTTGCATTTATTTATTTATTTTATATAATTGCAGACGTTACAGTAGGCTATTTCGCACTGTCATTGATCTGCAGTTATAATCAACTCATGTTCATAGTAAAGTTAGTAATAAACATTTATACAGTAGTATTTATGTGTGTAAAGCATCTGTTTTGTGAGAAGTGCTTCTCATATGATATGTGAGTGACCCGTACAGCTTTACTTCAGACATTTTCTCGAGCGAAAATGACGCCGACTGCAACTTTCTGTCGTACACCACGCCCACCAAAAGAGTACCATTGGTACCCTTTTAGCAGTGGAAACGCAAGCCTGATAAAGGTGACCCGTACCGTACCGTACTGTACCAGTCAGTGGAAACGAGCCATAATAGTATTGACCTTAAAATGTTTTTAAAAAAACTAAAAACTGCTTTTATTTTTGCCAAAATAAAGCAAATAAGACTTTCTCCTGAAGTAGAAATATAGGAAATAATGTAAAAAATTTACTGTAAAAAATTACTTGCTCTGTTAAACATCATTTAAAAAAATACTTTCACTGGAAAAAACTTACTGTAGGGCTAATAATTGTGACTTCAATTGTACATGTTAATTCTATGCAAAGACCTAATATAACCTGTGATGCAGTTTACGTGAATGAGGTGGTGCAAATGACGCGATTTGAGCAAATGATGAAGCAAATTGAGCATTTTGGACGTTTGACGTAAATTGCTTAAATTTTAAATCTGAACTTTTGCGCCATGTTAATCAATCAAAAGCTTGCTCTAGTAGTGGCTGTTATCCAGACACTCTAAAGAATTTGATGGACCCAAAAATGCCGCCGAATCAGTCTATGCCATTTTTCAGCCTTCCATAGCACATAAAGCACAGCTAACTCTATCAACAAAATCCATGTCAGCCGTTTTGCAACAGAACCGGTGTGATTTTACATCTGTTATGAAGCGAATTTTATGCGCAAATGAAGCGAGGTTCAAGGGTCTAATTATATGCGGATAGCACAATTTAATTGTATAAGGCACATCCGGTGTGAATGCCACATAACAGATCTGCGTGTTGGAATTTATTCGGTGAATGTGTTCTCCATCGTAGTTTACATGCATTTCTTATCAGATAAAGAGTTTGTCCTATTCAGTTTTGTGCATATGCTTTTACATGTGCATTTTAGAAATTTGTGCATCTTTTCATTTCCATTAAGCATTTTATTTGCAATTTTTTATAATGTGCATAAAAATAGGTCAATGGAAACATAGCTAATGAAATACTCATTGGAAAGTGTAACATGGGGTTATTACAAGACTTTTGACCATTTATAACTCAAAAAAATTATATTGTAATCAATATCAATGAAGTTAGCTAGATATATGGTTTCTTATCTGATAAATGGTTGGTAATGTATAAGGTTAAGTTTATTGTAGGTTAATGTTTAATGTAAGCTCAAGTTAAATGTATAAGTCAAGTTGACCAATTTTTGGCATCCACATCATAACGAAATTACAAAAGGGGTTTTTACAAATGGGTCAAACACCTTGTGGTTAATTATTATTTTGGTGCTGCACTTTTTCGAAATATGCCTGACATGATTTGTTTTTTTGGTATATATAATCTGAAAGACATTTTAGTGGAGGTCTTTTGTGAATGTACGATTTTGTTCACAAAAAATGCAACTTTAATAAAATTAAAATATAGAAATAAAACTACATCTAATATGTGCAAAAAAACCTGAACTTATTAAATGCTTTATAAGCATTTTTATTTATTATGATCACCAATGAAGTCAACTCACTTTAACAAATGAAACCTTTTTGCAAAGTGTTCTGAATGAGAATGTCATATCCTGTCAAGTGCCATTTTTTGTGCTATTATTTCTGTCTGAAAATCAGTTGTTGAGGAGAACGTGCTTGGCTGTAATTAGCATGAAGTAATTACGAAGTGCAACATCATCTGAGGTGAGTTGTATCGTCTCTGGTGGGATATCTTAAACGATCATCAGCATCTCCAAACCTGAAAAGAACACACTGATCAAGTGACTTCATGTGGGTGTATCAATGCACATCCTTTTAGTTTTTCCAGTATAGATGTCATATTTTACTTCGGGTCATGGGTGTTTTATCAGATATTTCAAGGCAGACGCCACATTGGAGTCTGTTTCCTCAGGCATCGTCCACTGTAATGTAAACTCATGCATTTCACAAATGCCACAAGCACTTTAGCAAAGCCTCAACTTAAGCTGATATCGTCAAACGATCGAGCGGCCATAAATGCAGGCCTCTAGACTCCATTTTGCACACCATATGCTGTTCTGTCCTGTTACATATCAAACCAAACGAAATGTTTTATATTACAAACTTGGCCAAATGTGATGTCTAATGTTGTCTCTTTCAATATGGTGTCTCCTCCAGCATGTCTATTATCTGAGTTGTAACGGTTTTATATCTCATTTAGATGCCTCCTATAAGTTGTCAGGAAGCTGGTTATGTTCAGAATGGCAGACTAGCTTGTTTTTGACATATAAAGGAAATTGGACATTTTTTTGTCCAACACTAAGTTAGACGCAATTGAGAAAAATCCCACAGCTTTTTGAGTTATAAATTCACAACACATTTAACATGGTCAAAATTGCAAGATTAAAATCTCATATTTTCTCTTAAATTGTATACAGTGGAAGAAAATGATTAACCCTTCTCTAAAAGTTCAATTCTTCTTCGGTTATTCCACAACTGCTGTTGATTTTTTTTCAACACATTTTTAAACAAAATAGTTTACTAAACTTCTAATAACTAATTTATATTGTCCTCGAGTGTTTCCCAGTACTGGGTTGCAGCTGGAAGGGCATCTGTTGTCTAAAACATATGCTGGATAAGTTAGCAGCGACACCTGATTAATAAAGAGGCTAAGCCAAAAAGAAAATGAATGAATCTTGTCCTTGAGATGAAGTACATAATATTTTACAAGACACTATTATTCATCTTATAGTGCCATTTAAAAGCTGATGCCTCATTCACACTAGCCGCAACTTTGTAGCTGCCTGTCGCTCTGGGTGGTGATCAGCTGCAAACGCAGGTCTGTGTAGGTCTACAGCAACAATACAACTGGCCTCTGCAGGAGCTGAGAGAAGATCACATGAGCTCTACTGGTGATGCTATTGGCTGTCACTCAAGAAAGTGGCTCTTCATTTGCATAAAGTTGAAGGATTCTCAAATTTGTCGCGTCGCTGAACACGTCCACCTGGTCGGCAACGGTCATTATCGCTCGTGTAGATGGAGGTTGCCGGTGTTGTGCCGAAAAACGCACCCCTACCGTAAAATGCCCCCCTCATAGACCTTCATTAGCATTCTCAGTCTAAATTTTGTTTTAAATAATAAAAGGCCATAATTAATTAAAATGAAAAAAATATTATTTTGATGGATAAAGCAAAGACAAGTAGTGAAACGCAGTTTTTCTTTTTCTTTTTTATTGGTCTTTTGTATGGCACTACAAATTAAATATTGAGAGGTAAACAGTAATGTATTGCCCATTTTTATTAATCCCATCCCCTAACCTTTCATTCTTTTACTCAACAAAACAACAATAAATAAATACATAAATACCAAATTAAGAAAATTAAATACATAAGAACATGACATCAGAATAACTGGATACAGATGGAAAAAATAATAATTAATAATAATAATAAAACTCTTAATAAAATGGTAAATGTTACAGGCCTTTGATGTAATTAAAAAAGGAATCCCAAGTCTTATAAATGGAATCTAGTGAGCCAAAGAGTGAGCATCTCAGCTTTTCAAGTCTGATACAGTAAAAAATGTCCTGTATCCACTTGTCATGTGTAGGGGGGAAAGTGTGTTTCCACTTTAAAAGTATGGCACGTCTGGCTAGAATTGTGGTAAAGGCAACAACCTTGCTGTTACAGACTGTTAAATCAGGTCTAAGGGATACACTAAAGATGGCTAACAAAGGATCAGTTGTATATTGATTTTAAGGGTTTTATTTAATGTATTAAAAACACCTGACCAAAAGGTGGCCAGCTGTGGACATGTCCAAAACATATGCAGATGGTCAGCAGGTGAATATTTGCAACGATTACAAGCAGAGCTCCTATCTGGAAAGCATTGGTTTAGTGAGCTCTAAATAATATTTTACACTGCATCAAACCATGCCTAGCACATAATAAAGAGGAATGCACCCGGGCTAAAATGTTATCCCATAAATCCTCTGTCATGGTAATTCCTAGATCTGGCTCCCAAGTATCTTTAAATGCATCAGTAGGATCAGCGTTAATTTATTAAATGATAAATAACTAAAATCAAATGTTTATGAGTGGCATTCAAATCGAGGAAATTATTGAAAGGCATTTCAAAATGCACTAGGTTTACAAATAAATGTAAAATAATAATATTGACTCTAGCGTAGCCTAAAATTAGGCTTTTTGATGAGTTTGGAACACATAAAATTGTTGTTGCTGATTTAAACCATTATTGCCACATTACACAATTTACTACTCTCATCAGTATTGTATTTAAAGTCAAGCTATTTATTTATTTATGTTCTGTAAGGGAAGGGTTCCATTCATGAAACTCACCTCAGTCACTCTCATTAGCGTCAACTCAGTTATTAATTGTTTTTTTGTTTTTGTTTTTTATAAATTTCAGTTTATAGGTGCACATTTTAGAGGGGGTGCAGGGGTGCACCTGCCGGCACAAAACTGGAAGTTGCTCAGACTCCATTAAAACGAATGGTTTGTCACTTTGCCACTGCGAGTTGCTCGTAGTGTGAATGAGGCTTTAATTGGGTTAACCAGGTTAGATTAATTAGGTCAGATTAATTAATTACATTAATTAGGCAAGTCATTGGACACCAATGGTTTGTTCTGTAGCCAGGAACAAAATTATCATGGGGGCTAATAATATTGACCTCAGCAGTTTTTTTCAGCCAAACCTAAAGAAATAATACATTATACAGATGACAAATGTAATAGGAAACAAATAATTATTTTCTCTATTAAACATCACTTGGGAAATCTTTGAAAAAGAATAATAAGTTCACAGGAAGGCAAATAATTTTGTCTTCAACTGTATAATATTGCCTTTATAAACAATTTTAAGTGGCAATTCTGAGAAGAGGAAAATCGGAGTGTGTAATATTAATTCAAAATACTCATATTAAGCAACAGATATTAATTCTTACATAAAACCTTTTTATTTCTTTTTTTTTTATCTAAGGGAATCAATCTTCCATAGTAAGTTCTGCTTCTAAGCTCACCACATCATCCATTTGTTGCTTTTCTAACATAAAATTGCATTCAAATGTATTAACTGGTATTTAAAAAAACAGCACAATCATATAGTCAGTGGTCACTGGCCTCAAATGGAATCATGATACATAATGCAACGTGCACTTTTTGTTATTTTCAAGTGTACTCTATGTAAAAATGTTAATACTGTGCTCAGTATGTGATATACCAGCCTGATCTCATAAGGAAACGTAACTATTTTACATTTTGTCAGTTTATTGGCTAATTTCAGTTTAGTTGTACGATAATGTGCTATTTTTTAAAAGGGGATAAGTAAGTAATGTGTATTTATATAGAGCATTTATCGTGAATGGGCATAATCATGAGGTGGAGGGGAGGGGGTTGTCTCTCCACACCACCAACAGTGTGCAGCATCCACTTGGTTGATGCGATGGCAGCCACAGGGCAACGGCACCAGTGCACTCACCACACACCAGCTATAGATGGAGTGGAGAGACGATTTGGTGGATGGGGATGATTGGGAGACCATGATCGGAAAGTGCTTATGGAGGAAATTTGGCCAGGGTTACACTGCCACGCCACAGAGAGTCAGGACCTCGGTTTACGTCTCATCCAAAAGACGGTGCTCACTGACAGTATAGTGTCTCCTTCACTTAACTGGGGCATTAGGACTCACACAGGTTGAGCGCCCCCTGCTGGCCACACTAACACCACTTCCAACAGCAACCTAGTATTCCCATGTGTCTCCCATCCAGGTACTGAACAGGCTCAGCCCTGCTTAGCTTCAGTGAGTAACCGGTCTTGAGCTGCAGGGGGTGATATGGCTGAGTCATAAGTAGGCCCACACGGAATCTGCGCGCGCAGAATTCCACAGATTTTTAGCCCATCATTAATTCAGTTTATTTACTTGAGTAAATGTGTGTAAATGTGAATTTATTAAGTTTTTAAATTACACATATTTCACATATTAAGGTTTTAGTTATGAGACTCCCAAAATAATTCAGCAGAAATCCGCAGATTTTTACCAAAATTCTCCGCAGAAATAGCAAAAAACGTCCACAGATTCCGTCTGGCCCTAGTCATAAGTAATTGTAAGAATGAGATCGTATGATTTCATACGATTTAGCCACTAAATCAAAAAGTTACGAATTGCTGTAAGATAGCGTTGCTTATACTGCAGAACTATAAAAGTAGTGTGCCATTCTGAACATACAGTATTTGACGCAAGGTTTTCAAAGGATATGCTTAATTGAATAATGTTCTTTGGTTTAATATATTTCAAAAATCCCCAGTGGTTTATAACACCCTGCATGCTTATCACAAATTCCTTTCTGCTGACTTACGTTAAATGAGAATCACGGTGAAAAACTGTCACTTGAAAGAGAGAAGCATGGACGTCGCTGTCTACTAAAGCTCTTCCATTTGGGGTTGGAAATGAATTTTCCAGATCAGATCATTTAACAAAAAGAATTGCTTGTGTTCCAGACATAAATTGACAGCGCAGGGAAGCCAAAACCAAATACCTCTATCAGTTAAGCTTATGCAAAAAGCCAAGCGGTTATATCCTCTCCAAGATCATCTGAATTCCTCTGCTGGAATGTTGGTCGCTTGGCGCATAAATGGGGCGATGATCGTTTTTGGGTTCACACGGTCTTACTAAATGGAGACTCGCGTTGAAGATGTTGCTCTAATTGTAGCATGCACTCTTTTGCTAATGTGTAAATAATAAACAAACGGTTATTTCCACACAAACTGTACTGTCAAATTCTTTGCTTATGCACAACATTGACCTATTTAATCCCAATGGCGTTGGATTTTTAAATTGGCAAATATGGGTTTTCGAACAGCAAATGATTCTTGTTGTAAACATGCTTGACAAGATTTTTGTATACAAGCTGTTGTTACCCTGAATAACATCTTCAGAGTATCTGTGAGGTCTTAAAATGTCTTAAGTTGACTGAAATATTGGGTTGTAGGTCCTAAATAATTTTAAACAGAGGACTTCCTATGTCCAGGTAAAGCTACACCAATAATCCACCAATAATCCATCTCAAAACTTTTTTTTATATATATATTTAAGTTTTTTAATGGAGAGAGACAATTCACAACAGCTGTTAGACATTTTTACTGCAAATTCTGTTCCCTAATTAGGGAAAGAAAACTAAAGCAACTCATTCCTGTTCATGTTCTTCCATTAATACAAAAACTATTTACTAAAGTATCTGGCGCATTAGATAAAATTCTTATAAGTTTGAAATTTCATTCATGATGGTCTTAAATTTGACTTGAAGAAACCTGCAGAAACCCTGATCTTGTATGTTATATAAATATAGTATAATAATTAACTAATTAATTTACTAAAAGTGCCGCAGACTCCTAATTTGCAGCATATTAATGGTTAAGAGAAGTTAATACACAAATTATTTTTGCTACCTGTTCAAACTACTTATTTAAATTAATTTAACAACATGAATGCATTGTTGAACCCTGCAGTTTTTACAGTGTAGGTTTTGAGATTAGAGTTGCAGTATAACATTATGCCGAATATGTTAAGTACGGATTAACAGGCAGGTAATAAGCCACTAGTTAATAGTTAGAAGAGGAACAAACTTAACTTTTATTGGAACAAAAAAAAGCATTGTTTTGATTTTTCAAGATCATTTTTGTCTTTGACATGCTCATGTTGTTTTGCAACTTTGAGCAACTAATATTACAGGATTTTGTGAATCCAACTGTTCTTGAGACTTAAAAAAAAGTGATGTTTGTGTATTTTCACAGCAATAAGACAATTAAAAACAATACAATTTCTAAGAATATTTAATAATAATTATGGACAGACAGACAGACAGACAGATAGATAGATAGATACAGACAGACATAAGGAAAGACAGACAGACGGACAGACAGACAGACAGATAGATAGGAGACAGACAGACAGTCCATCTAAGTCCAATGCTAAATCCTGGACAGACTGATTTAATAGTAAATTCAATTACAACTGTGGCCACACAATCTCATAATTTCGCACTTCTCTTTAAAATGATGACGTTGTTTACACTGTGATATCCAGTGGGTAAAACATGCTTGCTTATCTAGAAAATGGTCAATGTAGGATCACGCTAGTAAAACAAAGCTCTCTCCCTCAAGATTTTGTAGAAGTAAATTTATTTGAAACAAAAGTTTTCCCAAGGTATTTGGTCCCATAATAAAAAAGACATTTAAAATGCAGTTAAATAATACAATTTGAAAATTCTAAGACATTCATAGGTTGCCAAGTCAATGTGGTACAGCTGGGGAGTGTTTTAACATTTAAAGTACATTGAAGTGCATTATTATAGTGTCAATCGAACAAAACATGGGTGTTTGAACAACATTAAAATTGGCCTCATAGTATTTTTTTTTTATCATTTCGAATTGCAAATGTTCAGAAAACGAACAGCAGCAGATTAAAATATCCTAGTCTATTAATATATAAAATATAGAAAACAAAAAAGTACCAAAGGAAATACAATTTCATAAAACTAGACATGAAGAAATCGAGAGCTCTAGCATATCATCTAGACTAGAGAAACCGTCCGAATAACCTGACAACTACTTGTTTTTTTTGTTTTTTTTCTTCTTCAGTTCAGTAACAATTATAGGCACATGTAAAAGCCGAAAACATGAAGAATTGCACGAAAAAAAATGACAGACCCACAATGGAGAGACTACATGAAAGTATGCTGGTGCTTCTGAGAAAATTAAAGTCCATCTAATCTATGACTTAGACCACATCATCATCATCCTCATCATCATAATGACGGTTCCTCTTAATCAAGTCCTCCACAGTGACATCAGCGGTGTCTTCCTCAGCTTCTTCCCCATCCCAGAATCCAACATCTTGCGAAGCCTGGTTCTCTTCGGGATCCAATCCAGACTCGCTCTCGGGTGACAACGGTGGGCTGTTATCCGGCGTGCTGCATTTCAGAGATGAAAGTTCCTCTTCCTGCGCATCAACTTTATCCTCCTGCTCCATCTGTTCATCCTCCTTGGTCTTATCCTGGTCCTCCTCCTCTGACTGGTTGTGCTCAGTCATGTCTTCAGAAGAAATGGTGGTGTCGGTGGTGGAAGAAACGGGTGACATTTCCTCCTCGGAGTCTGGTTTCTCATTTGACGGAGATCTTTGGCATCTCTTGTTGGGTTGAGCGACGGGTGGGGAGTTGAAGATGCAAAACGGTTTGCTTCTCTCCTTAAGGGAGACGCTCCTGCGAAGCTTTGGAAGATCAGATTCCAGGTCCACATTGCTTGATACAGTGTCGCCCTCTGGAGGCCATTTAGGGCGAATGGGTTTGATTCCACTGCCGTCAGTAACTGTGTGGGTTGCGCTCTCATCCCCTTCAGACTGCGGAGGCCAGGAGATCTTGAGTCGTCCTGTTTCCAATGGCTTCTCCATCCTCTCTGACATGGCCTGGGTACGGGTCTCTAAAGTGGCCGCAAGCACGTTGACCTTAACCATTGGAGACTCCTCTACTGTTGGGCTTGTTTCTTGAGGCGAAAGCTTTACTTGGTCCTCTGCTCCTTCAGGGCGTCCTTCCCAAAGCTCCTTGTGGGGTCGGTGGCCGAAACCCTCGTCGTAGTTGCCCTTGGCTTTAAACAGCTGGCAGTAGTGTGGCTTGCAGTAGACATTGTTGTGCAAAGAGGCGTAGTTCACCAGACTGTCCAAAAGAGGGAGGCAAAATATAGAAAGAGAGATAAGAAACAAACCAAATATAAGCATCACTCACACTGGACCTGTCCTGAATGGAACCCATTGTACTGACCAAAATATTAATATTTTGTCAAACATAGTGCAGAGAAGATGAAAAACATTTTGAAAAGGTATTTTAACCATGTGATGCAGGTATGCTGTATTTTTGTGTGCCAAAACCCCAAAACCTAGCACTTATCATCATCATCCCTATTGGGCTTTTTGAATGTTTGTGTCTTTGGTTACAATTTTTGTTAAAGCTTAAAATGCATCTGTAATATCTTTTAATTAAGAATTAACCTATATTATTGGGACTAAAAGCTTTCAGAGACATTAAAATCCATCACTTCATACGGTTAAACTAGTCCACCCACTAGATTATACTGACTGGTGTATACAGTAATTGCTCTCAGGCATACTCAAACGTATGGTGAAAATCTTTATAAATAGGACTGACAGTTTGTAGTCAAGTCGTCATCATAATGTGTTGGTTGCCTTCTTAAGCTTTTCACTTTTGGGTTGTATTTAGGTCTCAAACTACATTTAAAAGATCTATAATTTGTGCAATTATCCAAAGAACAATAATAATAAAACAGTTACTTTTAAGGGAAGCAAGGTGGTCCTAACTAAAAACATAAGCTATAGCACTGTATTATGTTGACTCAAATGACAAGAAAGGAAAATACTGCAAGATATGCACTAACATGTGTCATTCGTTCATCTACAGCATAGATAGATGCTTAAATTTCAGCCAAAGTTTGGCCTACGGTATACAAAGTATAGTATTTTAAATGTAATTATAGTATTAATTAAATTATATAATGAATTATAATATTAAATTAGGAAATTACACTTTTTTGTAATGCTGTTTATAATAGTTGTAGTGTAAACCATTAGATAACTTCTGCAAAATTTCAGTTGGTTAAGCTCACACAGTGAGTGTTTGGGTTTAAAACTCAAGCAGCTAGAGTCAACTCTGTTTGATTCTCGCCAGCAGTTAAAATTCTGGTAAACATCGACTGTAACCAGAGTCACAACTGTGAATAAAGTAACTATACCGATTATTTTAATGCAGTTATTGCTGTTATAGTACATCTGACGCGACGCCATAAAGACGTGTGAGCACGTTTAAAATTGGCGGGAGCAGCTCGTCAAAACGTAAGTTACAGTAAGGTTTGCTAGCTGGTAACAACCTTGATTAAAATAAATATATTAATTATTTTAATGCAGGTATTATTGTGGTACATCTGACGCAACACAATCAAGGCGCGAACAAGTTCAAAATTGGCGGTAGCTGCTGGTTATAACGTAAAACAGTAACGGATCTATGTGTAAGGTGAAGCACTTTGCTAGCTTAATTCGCCATTTACATGCAGAAGTTTCACATGTAACCTGTCAAGAGCAGCTTCAGCGGACCACGACTGGATATGTAAACTACAGATGATAAACAGCTTAGATCTCCATATCCGTAAGCCATCACAAAAACACAACAAGTCCATAAAGACAAGTTATTTGTGTAGGCTAGCACGAGTCACGATTCTGTTAACACAGGAAGTTCTCGACTAAAGTGCGGTTTTGGGTCCTAAAAATGTTAGCAGTTAACTTTACATGTTTTCATGTCTTTCAACCATGTTTTGCTGATGTGGATTTTCCTATTTCCGTCACCAAATTATTTAGCCTATTAATAGCACATTAAAACAGTGGATGAATACAGAAAGTGAAGTAGTGCTGTACGTTACTTTGCTAGCATGTTATTTAGCCAAAACACTTTTTTAGCCTATATCCTATACTATTGTATATATTCTCTTTATTTCAGACACTAGATTCAATAGTAGGCTACTAACCACACAATATACATTAAAAAAGACAGTTCGTTGTTCCCTGTACATATCATTATCATCACTCATATACTCAGTAATGACATGCCCTAAATATTTAACAGTTTTACAAACATTTAACAAAAAAAATAATAATAAAAATCGGGAGCTTTTTTTTAACATATTGAACATCATATCTATGCCCATAATCTCCACAAATATTAAGCAACTAAAAACCAGCGCTACTTCGGCAAAACATAACCAAATCATCAGGGTACATGTAATGATTTATTACAAGCACACAGCCAGTCCTACAGTAACTTAATTCCTCAGACAACTCATTCATGTAAACATTAAAAAGAGCAAGGTGAAAGTAAACCTCCTTGTCGTACTCCATTACATACTTTAAGTGGGGCAATTCTGTATCAGATATATTTAATCCGCATACTTTGATTAGTGTATGAGTAAGTTAAATCTAGACTAGGCTTATATATATATATATATATCGACATAAACATTATGAAACTAAAAGGCCAATAACAAATATATAATTGACATTACATTGATTTGGAATAAAATATAAGGTTTAAGGGACTTTTTTGACTAAGTTCATTGCTGTGACACTATTTGGTTACACAGATTAATGAACGTAAATTATAATGAAATATTAAGGCTTTAATAATAAAATAATGCACCTTTTTGGCATATCATTAAAGAACAAACAAGGGTTACATAATGTGTTTGTAATATTTAAAGTAGTGTTAAGATAGTGTTTTTATCTTGAATCTATAAAATGTATCGATATCAACAAGATTATTTTACCAGTAAAATTAGACAATTAACAAAAAAAAGCAAAATAATAGAAAATGTATTTATAATTTAATTAATTCCTAAAAGATTTAGAGTGTTTTTTTTCTTTTTGTGTTTTTTCGTGACCTAGCAAGATTAGAAACTATTTGAAATATAAACAAAATGTAAAGACTAAAACAAATTAATGCAACGTGACAGGAAGAGACAAAATTATTAAAAGTGTTGATGTTAATTATAAAGCAACAAATGGGACGCCCTCATTAGTCTTGTCTACTTCTGCCAGTCCAGCTGGATGGTGGACATGGTTTAATCTCTTGCCCTCACCTGAGTTTAGTGTTGCAGTAGGCACAGCGGAAGCAGGTGTTGTGGTAAATCTGCTGATTCGCTACAAGTTTCTCTAGTGGGTACACAGTCTTAAGGCACGTCACGCAGGTTTCACGGACAGGCAAAGGGAACATCTACAAGTAAAAAAACAACATAGATAAATATTTTGTGACCAGCAGTGATTACCCTTCTCACTGACACTTCACCAATTTAAAATTGTAAATATATATAGAAATATAAGACAGGGTTCTCACGGGAATTTCTGGAATCTATTCCAGACATTTGAAAGTCATGGAATATCAGGGATTTATTGTTGGTCACTAAACATTGTTTTTCATCCATCCATCCATCCATCCATCTATTTTATTTTATTAATTTTTTTGTGCTGTTTATTATGGATAGTTAGGCAATTTTTAAGCTCCATTTTATTCTTTTTATGCACATAAACTGGAAATCACCAGACTGTATACCAGTTAATTAAGGTAAAACATGCCAGGATAATATACACTTTAATTTTAATTTGATAAATAGTCTAAAATTCCAAACATTTTCCTTAAAAATATTTCTAATATAATTAAAAAATACAGTATAGTCAACATTTGAAGTAGATCATCACCTTTCATCAAAGTTGTCCTAAAACTATTGGACAACTATTCTAGTTTTGTATACTGTGCTGTTTATTATGGATAGTTATTTTTTTTTTAAGCTCCATTTTACTTGTGTCTCTGCGCATAAACTGGCAATCGCTTAAGTTAACAGCAGTCACCAGACTGTACACCAGTTACTTAAGGTGTAATATGCCAAGATAATATACATTTTAAGAGCTTTTGCTTCGAAATGATAAATTTCAAAGATTTATTTTTAAAATATGAACTAAATTACTCATTATTGTTCTCATAGGGGCTATTAAAGTCATGCAAAAGTATGTTCAAGCTAAAACCATTTTAACATGTAAAGCATTAAAATGGGCCTTTTTTCTATTAATTCGTTGTGATCAATCAGCTTTTTGGTCACTGAAAGTCAAGGGAAAAAGTCAGAGAATTGATATTTGGCATAAAGTGGGAACCCTGATAAGAACAGATTTAAAATTACACGTTAAAAATAATACTCACCTTAACCAATTTAGGCTGGTTTTGTTCAGGACTTAAAACAGAACCTGTAAATGGAAAACAGACTTTTGGTGTTTCAGCAAATAACCTCTAGAGGACGCTGCCATACAAAACAACCAACAGTTCAGTCATAAAATGAAGCAAAACCATTTCTCACTCATCCTAGTTTAAACTATTAACTTCCTCTTTAAGATTTTACCAATTGTTTTTGTTAAATTATGTTCCTGACACCAATCTAATGTTGAGGGTTTTTTTTTGGGGGGGGGGTTCAATGATAATATATGCACAAACGGTATACTGGGCAGTTACAATGCAAGTTAAAGGCTTAATAACAAGTCCTGAATTGTAGAAAGCAGAAACTCACCATTCCTGTCTGGAGCGGGACTTTTCATAGTGTTGGATTCAGGGCACTGCAGATATAAAGAGAACAGTGAAACACTGACTACTTAAAGAAATCTGTAGAACCTGTGTTAAACATGAAACTGCATTTGCAAGACCTTTTATTTCATAATTTGAAACTGGATATTGACCAAAAATGAAAATGATAAAAATTGTATTTTATTCTTGGGAATTGATTGCTTCATGAAGAGTGGGTGGAAAAATTGGGGTAAGGTTGAAAGTAAAAGTAAATTATGTAGACAGAAAGGGTTTATGGACCCTTACCTATTGTAGGACCAGCAATCATGTCTATTTATTTATGTTTTAATGCCATATCAACAGCAATGGCTATATTCATGGCAATGTATAATTTACACTCATAACTGTTTCTTAATAATTTATTGTAAAATAAATATAAATACATACATTATATACACTAATAAAAACTACACGGATAAAAAGTCATACAAGTCTAAAATTCCTCAAAAGACACATTTTTAAACAATTCCCTTCAAATATTTCCTGTAGAAAAATGTTCTATATTATTAAAAAAATAAAATGTTTTATCAAAATATTCTTACACAACTCACAAATAGGTTTCAATAAATATGCCTGTGTAAAAACTATGGCTGCACAATATATCATTTTAGCATCGATAGCGCAATGTATGCTACAGTCACATCACTGGACGTGCAATGTGGAGTCAGGATTATGGTTGACTAGGTACAACAGTTCCAAACACACTGGTCATTTCAGTTTAACCACAATTTATCAATTGCCTGTGTGTTTTAGGCCTGTGTAAACTTTTAAAACGAGTTTAAAGCATTTAGGCTTTGTAGACAAAGATTATTTGTACTTATTTATACAATGAACACTATACAGCTTTATTGTACATTTGATTATTTTATTCCTGCGATGCACTCCTCTATAAAATCATCTCAATCAATCTAAAATTATATATTTTTGCCAATAGTGCTATTTAAGTCAACTTGTGAAATATTGCAATATAAAAAATCAAAGAAAATCTAAATAAATCGCAATGTATGTTTTATTTCAAATATCGTGCAGCCTTAGTAAAAATCACGTCTTTGAAAAGCAAACAGGGTCAAGATATCATGTTGTCGTGAGCACTGACGGTTCTTACCACATCAGCAGACACTGGTGGCACATTTTCCTTTTGTTTCCCACTGTGAGCTCGGGCTTCATTGTCTGCTGATTCACTCTATCAGAGCCAGGAACACAAAAAGGAGAAAAGGTTATCAGTGAGTGTGCATTCCCTTAAAGGAACAGTTCCCTTAGAAATCAACTTTTTTGTCATAATTTACTCATCCTAAAGTTCATCCTAACCCCAATTAAAATCTAAAAACTTTGTAAATGGAGTGCTTGTTGCTATTTTTCCATGTAATTACAGTAAGACATTAAGGCTTTTAAACTTCAGAAAGGCTTGCAAAGGTGTAATTAAATATCAAAAAATGTGAAAGCTAAAAGTGATAGCTGTAAACTCAAAACAGTAATGTATATTCTACGATGATTTACAAATATATAAAATAATAAGGATTAAGCGCCTAATAGCTGCCAAATAAAATTTGTATGAAAAAAAAAAATCAATAGGTGACATTTAAATCAGTAATCCACAAAATGACTGTAGTTTGTATTTATAGACATGAATGAGCTGAAATCAACACTTTCGATTTATGTCAGGGCAGCATGAAAGAATTTAGTTTTACAGTGCATCAGGCCTTTAACTGTTCTGTTAAAATGTAATAGTTATACTGAAGTGTATTGTGCATTGTCATTTGAATCAATGATTGGTCAGTGCATTTTTGAATTTCAGTGTTTGGACTTTCAGCAGTGAAAATTAAACTACACTGAACTGAACTAAACTAAACTTCAACTCTGAAAACTGGACTGACACAGTTTCAATTTACTATAATCTTCTATGTGAAGCTGCTTTGACACAATCCACATCTGTAATAGCGCTGTAGAAATAAAGATGAATTGAATTTTGAGCAAAGGCGGCAAATATGGTAATATTTATGCAAAAGAATTGCTCAAATCTGAAGCTAGTTTGTAGCTTCAAGGATATAGACTTTTTTTTGCTCATTAAACATCATCTATTGTTTTATTGTATTGGGTTAGCCGGCTTAGGTTTTATTGTGAATTCATTAATTTTTCTTTGGCTTGGTCCCTTAAGTATCAGGGCTTGTGTCAGTGGAATGAACAGTTAACTATTCCAGCATATGTTTTACGCAGCAGATGCACTTCCAGGCGCAACCCAGTACTGGAAAACACCCATACACACTCACACTCATACACAACGGCCAATTTAGTTTATTCAATTCACTTATAGCGCATGTCTTTGGACTGTGGGGTACACCGAAGCCAATATTGTGAAATTATGTAAATTTGTAGTCATTTGTATTTATGTTTATTTTTTATATTTATGTATACGTAAAAAATGGCTTTATATATTTATATTCAAATTTTAATGTTACTCAACACTCAAAATGACGTTTAATATAAGGTTTTTTTGGGACAACTTGATTATGTTCAATCCATTTAACTTAATTCCTTCATGTTGTCCCAACACTAATATGTGAAACCCAGCAGTGAACATTTTTTTATTTTTAACATTTTTTAGTTGGGTCTTTTTTTGTAAAAGTATCATTTCGTAACAATATCATTTGTCAATATCATAAAAAAAAGACAAACCTTCATATCGAAATAATTCTCAAATAATGTCCAGTAAGCAGATATATTGCATCGGATGAAATCATAAGGCGTGACCGTAAATGCGGGAGGGTTTTGTATAGTGGAAGTGGTGTGGTGTCACTTACAGTGGGGGAGGATGGGAAATCAAGCTTAGTCACAGCTGCCTGGTACATGGCCATCCTGTCCCTGAGAGGGGTCGAATCCAGCATTTTCACCCCACACTCCAGACTTTCTGTGAATTACGGAAGGAGAGTCAAATCAGTCAGTGTGGTCTCGGATAATGAATATGGATACAATGGAGGAAAAAAAATAAAAAGTAAAAACACACACACGCGCCACAGAAAATAAGAGCCACAAGGTCAAATTGGAAAAGGGAAACAGATTTCCACAGATCTACCATCAGCATTTTTTTCCCAGTAAGATGATTCGTAGTGTTACGAAAAGGAAGCAGAAAGTTGAAGAGGTGTTTGTTGGAAATAGTTCATGCAACTAATAAAAAAAATAGACGTATTTAAATTATTGGGTATGTTTAATGTTGCATTTGACTATCTACCCTTAGTTCCTGGCTCCATATTGTCAGATCCACTGTCTCCTGTTGTCCCAGGCTCTCTGGACACCTAAAAAAAGAAACGTTTGTTTAAATGAAAAGAGCAAACACCTTAAAAGTCCATAAAGTCAATGCTCAATGTGATCCGTTTCAGAAGATTCGATGAGAAAGAAAAGTTATTTTTGAGATCAAGTTTTTACATATTTAAATCAGTTACTCATAGCAAACCGACAAACTATATACATGCTCATCTTAAATGTTTATAATCAAATGTTTTTTTTGTGAAATTGTCTGTGCAAATCTCTAAAAACAATGTTACATGGTTTTAAGGTGTTCTAAGTAGTTCCTAAGGCATTGCTAGATTGTTACCACTTTGTTGCTATGCGGTTGCTTAAGTTAAGTTTAAATGGATTTATGTATGTTGCTAATGCGGTTGCCACAAAACTGCCAGGGTCACCCACATGGCTGCTAGGGAGTTGTTTAAGTTGGACTCTCTATTCTCAGAGGCTGCAACTATATTGCTAAACAGTGTTTGACTATAGCTAGGCTTCCATCACCCTTTATTATTGTGCTTTTTCAGGTATTACATGAGAAATGGGTGATGGAAATGCTAAATAAAAATGTCATGGTATCTTGATGAATTTGGACTTGTGTATGGAAGCACATTTGGTGAATAAACTCTGATGTATTGAACATTTCACCAACATGACCAATCAGCTGTCTCCATTATGCTTGCCTTGTTTACTGTTTGTTACTAGGCAAAGGCGGATTTAGTGATTTCAGGGCCCTAAGCAATTCCTGCCATGGCGCCCCAAGTTCTGAAATGCACCGTTTCTACTTATATATATATATACACACACACACACATCACTCCATCACCTTTTCGACATTTTAAATGAAATGTCTGCATTTTAAATGATTCGTTTTCTTAAAATTCATTTACAACTAAAATAATAAAAAATTATCAGTTCCATGATGGATATTTTATTTTGTAAAATTATTATTATTGCATAACATTACATTATTATAATAATATTTATATATTTGAGTGTATACTAAATAATATTTAAATTTTAACTCCCCATACAAAATAATAATGTTATATATATAGTTTATAGGTATAATTTATATTTGTAGATATATATAGCGGCTGCTTACCTTGCTTATTGGTTAAATCTGTCCCTGTTACTAGGTTACCAATACTACAGTCGGCCACTCCAACAACTTGATGGAAATACGTCTAATTTGCATTTGGGCTATTTTTTGCAAACTTTGAGAGAATCTTATGTACACAGAGCAACCCAAGCATCCTCGTGACATCCCAACAAAATAAAAGTTTGGTTTAACTTGAAGAAAATTAAACAGAATTTAAGTGAAATATATTAATATTAGTGTAAAATATATAGTAAAATATTACCATTGTACAGTAAACTGCACTTTTCAAATGAATAAATGAATTTATAGGCTTGCTAAAAATGTATCTTTTATTAAAGTCTTCATAAATTGTTGTTAAATTAAGTACATTTCATGATTTCAAATCTGACATTAGTTTGAATACGAACATTTTTCACCACTGAAATTGCCCAAAAAAGTAAAGCAAAATTGGTAGGACCCTGTTGCTATGATCATCTTGTTTTTAAAAACATCTCAGCATCACATATTTTCATTTCCGTTTACAGGATAAGTTGCACTTACACTCCAAGTAAAGGGTTTGTTCAAATCCCCTACCCCAAGTATGAGCTGAAGTAATAACGATACTTACTTTAGCAAACAGCACTAATTACTAAAGGTGACATGAGACATTTAAAGCCATGACAGCAGCGTTTAAACGTGTCTCCTGCTCTGGATGACCAGCTCCTCCACTGGCATCAATAATCCTCTAATGAGCTCTGAGAGAGCCGTGGACAGACACCAGCGTCTGGCTTTACTGCCACAACACCAAACACACACACACACACACACAAACACACAAACACACACACACACACACACACTTACACACACTTACACACACTTACACACACACACACACACACACACTGCTACACCCGACAGACTGAGACGCATGGAGACCAGAGCAACCCAGTGGACAAAACCACTGTAAACCAACATTAAAAGGGAGGGATAGTTCACCACAATTTTTTTATCAGTTTATTTT
The DNA here is from genome assembly GCA_903798205.1 of Danio tinwini. NCBI lineage: Eukaryota > Metazoa > Chordata > Actinopteri > Cypriniformes > Danionidae > Danio > Danio tinwini. The sequence continues at coordinate 22,714,689 of CAIGQZ010001345.1, read as the reverse complement.
GGATAGACATAAAAAAAGATATTTTGAAGAATGTTGCAAACCGTTTTGCATTGACATATATAGCATGCTATGGAACTGACTTCTGGTCTACCACTTTCTAACATTCTTCAAAATATCTTCTTTTGGGTTTACCAGAAGAAACGAACAAAGTAATGACAGAATTTGCATTATTTTTGCTCAAGCTTCCTTTCAATATCAACAGTTCAGTGCCATGTCAATTATTAGAAATGGTTTAGGATAAAATAATTATTTAAAAAAAACAATGCTTGATTGAAAAACTTTTCCAGCAGATGATTAATTAAAACCACCACCATCATAGACTCCTTGTAAAGTTCCCTTTGTGCCATTATAAACATGTAGTTTAGTTCAATGCAGTAACACTATTACGCCTTCTCTTTCATTTCAGATAATGACAAACGTTTCGATAAAAGCATCGGAAGCATTTACTTTCCCAGAAGTGCCCAGCACATACCTGTATTGTCCTATACAACACAAGCACAAACACATCCTCCAAAAAAGTCGGCTGTATCCATTGTTCTCAGGAAAGCAGCACAGCAGGAACTAAAACTGACATCATCATCCCACCGAGTTTCCACATGTAACAACATCTGTATGGTTTTGAAAGCCGCATGTCTTACCTATTTTTAAAAATCAGACAGGCAACGGTGAGCGTTATGTGCAGTGATTCCTGGAGATTTAGCAAGCCCAGACTGTCTGCCTAAAGCCCGGCAGTGCAGATTAGAGACGCTGAGCATGCCAGTGTTTTGCTGGCAGCAGCGGGAGAGGGGGAGGGCGGAGAGGCTGGGGTGGGGTAGGCAGCTGGTTGAACCTCTCCAAATCCAACAAGGGGGCTGAAACCGGCCCACCCCCCAATCATGGATTAGCCATCAGCGGGGCTGTTTTGGGGAGGGGGGAACCAGCCGGCCAGGCATCAGTGCAGCGTCTCCAGGCTGGTGTGCTGGCTGACACCAGGGGAGCAGGAAATAAACACAGTACAAAAGGAAAAGGCAGCGCAGCCATAGGGGGCATCGACCCAGACAAAAGATCCTCTATTAATCCAAAAAGCACAAAAGAGGGGAACATCTGAGCCACGAGTTGGCAAAAAAAAAGAAGAGTGTCCTTATGTTATCACAGAATTAAATCTGTGACAAAAGATAAAATATATCCATTACGCTAAATGATATACAGTGGAGTCAAAATGATGAGCACTCCTTTCAAATTAAAGCTCTGTTTCAAAATATTTCCCAAATGCTGTTTAACCGAGATACACATTTTAAATGCGTTTTTGTAAGTAATAAAAAAAAAGTCATTTCTTTTGTCTTTGCCATGAGGAAGTATTGATGAAATATTTTAGTGGTTATTTTGCAAGGTACTACACCAGGGATGTCCAAACTCGGTCCTGGAGGGCCGGTGTCCTGGAGAGTTTAGCTCCAACCCTAATCAATCACACCTGAACCAGCTGATCAAGCTCTTACTAGATATACCAGAAACTTGCTGGCAGGTGTGTTGAAGCAAATTGGAGCTAAACTCTCCAGGACACTGGCCCTCCAGGACCGAGATTGGACACCCCTGTACTACACTGTAAAAAAAATCCATAAATTTTGCAGTTTTTCCATATTTTGTAATTCATGCTTTATTTTTTCTGGTTTATTTATGCTTTTGAATTGCATTTTACAACAACTTTTAGGCTTGAAAAAGTAAGTTTATTAACATTTTTAAAAGTTTAAAGTGATATATTGTTTGGGTTGGTGTAAATTACAGTAATAAACTGCCAGTACATTTTTTATTATTTTACAGACTAAGTTATATTATTTCAAACTACTAAAATGTCATAAAATGTCACTTTGTTACATTGTAGAGTTGAATTTTCAACATCGAAAGTCGGCAGAGCAGAGATCAATGTCCCCCTAATGCAATTCACAATCATAAATAAACAGAATAGACATATGAATTACAGAATACCGATACTGTTAAGTAACTAAGTTAACTAGGCAAGTTGGTATAATTAGGCAAGTCATTGGACAACAGTGATTTGTTCTGTAGCCAATTAAATAATAATAATAATTTAAGGGGGGTAATAATATTGACCTTAAATTATGATTTTTTTTTACTTGCTTTAAACGTTTTTTATCCAGCCAAGATGGTGAAAATTTATTTTTGGCTCTGTTAAACAGCACTTAGGAAATATTTGAAAAACAATTTCACAGGATGGCTAATTGTTTTGTCTTTAATTGTACTTATTTTGACTTCTACTAAAAGTACATAAAATACTAAGGGATTATGCGAAGTTTGATTAGATTTTAAATCATTAAAAACTTCTTGCTGACAAATGGATAAACCAATTGGTGTGAATGATATAGTACACCACCTGACAAAAGTCTTGTCGCCTATCCAAGTTTTAGAAACAAATAATAACTTGACTTCTAGTTGATCATTTGGTATCAGAAGTGGCTTATATGAAAGACAAAGGCCTCTAGATTAAGCTTGTTTTACCAAAATAAAATATGATCATGCCTTGATTTTTAATTGTTTAATTAGGACAGTAGGGTCCTAACTTAAGGGTTCTAAGTAGGGTCTGACTTTGCTTAGACAAAAGTCTTGTCACTCAACAGAAATAATGTACAGTATAGAATATAAAGTCATGCTGCAGTGGAAAAATAATTAATATTGTGTTTGACTCCCATGAGCTTAGAGGACTGCATCCATACATCTCTGCAATGGCTCAAATAACTTAATAAAGTCATCTGGAATGGCAAAGAAAGTGTTCTTGCAGGACTCCCAGAGTTCATTAAAATTCTTTGGATTCATCTTCAATGCCTCCTCCATCTTACCCCAGACATGTTCAATAATGTTCATTTCTGGTGACTGGGCTGGCCAATCCTGGAGCACCTTGACCTTCTTTGCTTTTAGGATATTTGATGTGGAGGCTGAAGTATGAGAAGGAGTGCTATCCTGCTGAAGAATTTGCCCTCTCCTGTGGTTTGTAATGTAATGGGCAGCACAAATGTCCTGATACCTCAGGCTGTTGATGTCTCCATCCACTCTGAAGATTTCTTGCACATCCCCATACTGAATTTAACCCCAAACTCAGATTTTTCCTTCACCAAACTTGGCTGATTTTAGTGAGAATCTTGGGTCCATGTGGGTTCCAACAGGTCTTTTGCAGTATTAATGATTGGGAAGCAGTTCAACAGATGATTAATCGAAAAAAAAAATCTACCTTCTGCCACTTTTCCAAATGATCAACTAGAAGTTATTATTTGTTGCTCTTACAACTGGGATCAACAACAATACTTTTGTCAGGTAGTGTATAAAGAATTAAATTTAAATGTGTGTTGCGTAAAACAAAAGTATTAGCCGGATTAATCAATCTGCAACTTAACAGCTTCCCCTGATGACAAAACATTTACGAAAGTCTTTCTTACAAAACACATTCGCCCTACGTCACCTACATCTAGTCATATCTAGCACTTCTCTTTATTAACCGCCCTTTCCAGCACTTCATTTCTCAGTATAGAGCAAAGTCAATTCAATATCCAGAGACATTCATGAAGCAAATTTCTGAAGCAGATTTTAAAAACAGACATGCTGTAGGAGGTGGATGATGAATTCAGTTCATTTCAGCCAGTGTTTCTCTCTCTCATGACCATGCCTCAGGTTAAAGGAGAGACATTTGGCTTTGATGAGAGCTGAGAGTTTGACCCTTCAGCGATCATGTGGATGTTTATCTCATGACATCAACAGCAAAGACTTTTAACCAGAGCAACCTCATTCCCGTCCGCTGATGGAAATGCCTTTTGAGAGGTGAGGAGTTTAGAAATAACCCCTCAGAAACCCACATAATTGAGTTATTAGTAGGACCATATGGATCCACAGATTTCTTTAACCTTTAATCCACAGATTTCTTTAACCTTTAAAGAGTCTATTTATTTTATTACTGATAAAGACAAATTATTAGCCCTCTACTCTTTTAGTAGATGTATGAGAAACTTTCTTTGTTCACCAAACAAGTGGATCTAATTGTATTTATTGTACATTTTAGTTAAAGTTATTCTTTTTTTATTTCTGGTCTTACGTTTTTATTTTCTATATTATCATCAAAATCATTCCACATAAATCTGCAGGGGGCGGCACGGTGGCTCAGTGGTTAGCACTGTCACCTCACAGCAAGAAGGTCGCTGGTTCAAGTCCCAGCTGAGCCAATTGGCATTTATGTGTGGAGTTTGCATGTTTTCCCAGTTTTGGCGTGGGTTTTCTCTGGGTGCTTCGTTTCTCCAACTGTCCAAAGACATGCGCTATAAATGGTACACATACCTTAAGAATGGTATAGCAGAAAATTTTGGCTTTACTTTTTCAAACCGCTGTATACCTTGAAAACAGTTCTTGTCCCATGCCTAGTTTCCTCCGGGTGCTTCGGTTTCTCCAAAAGTCCAAATACATGTGCTATAGGTGAATTGGATGAACTAAATTGGATGTAGTGTAAGAATGTGTGAATGTGAGAGTGTATGGGTGTTTCCCAGTACTAAACTGTGGCTATCCGCTGCATAAAACATATGCCGGAATAGTTGGTGGTTCATTCTGCTGTGGCGACCCCTAAACTCTGGGCAGGAATAGCAAAACATGTCTGCAAATTCTGTCTGGCTCTGGTTATTTGCTATATTTTGCTTCAAATCTGATCAAGATTGAGTCAGAGATCTGAACTCAAGAACCAAATCAGTGTTTTTGAGTCACTTAAATGATTCACAAGTTCAAATCACTCATTCAGTGTCAAATCACAGAAGCTTGAAGTTTAGCGTTTTGGATTAGGGATGTGAAAAACCTCTCAACTAATAAGCAATTGTTATGTTTGCCTTTGAAAAATAAAACTATCAATGTGGGTCAAACTATCATCAAATGCATGCTGGGATGTTTTAAAGCGCTGGTGTTGTGGTGGTGACAGTACAAAGAGAAAAAGGAGGAATTCACTTTCAGTCTTTTTCCCCCACCCACGCTCCTTCAAAACAGAACACTCTTTTTCAGAAAAAAAACCCCGATGCATACGATTCTCACTGCAGTCAAACAAGAGAGACCATTGTGTACAGTGAAGTCCCGGTTTATTTTCAACGCATAACCTTTGAGTGTTCCCAAAAAAATTAGATTAAAGAATAAACAAAATGTCAGATGAAGATGAGGCGTGACTAAAGCGACAGCACGGGAATGTTAACTACAAAGACTCGCAGAGAACAGTGGATCAGAGATTCTAATCAGTGATTTACAATGGATCTCGTTTCAAAGGAAGCTTTAGAAGAAATGCGAGAAGGACTTATCAGTGCAAACTCAGAGAAACAATGCAAAGGTGTTGATGTGTGACTGTTCTGATGGGTGTTGGTAGGATGTTGCTTACAGTACATCTTCAAGTCAAATGAAGCCATGCACTTATTTCTATGAGGCTTTAGTAACTGAAATGGAAATGTTGGCTGATACCAATAACCACTAATTTTATATTTTGTTCTAATTATTATTATTATTATTATTATTATTATTATTATTATTATTATTAATATTACTCATATAGGCCAATAGATTTTTTTAGAGCCAGATAACTTTTTTGCAGTGAGAAACTTCCACAATAGCAACAGTCATGTTTTCATTCTAGCAAAACACTCATTCACTTCATACTGTGAAGACCCAATCAAAAACCTCACGGACAACAGAATCTAAACTGCAATACACTTAAAAAATATATATATATTTGCTGTTTGTTCAAACTACTTATTTAAATGAGCTGAATCAACAATTCTTGAGTTTTATGGGAGACAACTTAATTGCTTCATGTTCAATCCACTTCAATTTGAAAAAACAAATTAAGGTAACTAAGTTAAGTTAAGGAACACACCCACCGATTGCATAGTCGTCACTGGCCATTAGCAGCTCAAAAGGTGTTTAGAAACAAAACAAACTCCCCCGAAAAGTTCCCTTTGTTGAATGGTTTCGAAATGCCAAAACAAACACAAAAAGAACTGTCGTCAGTGATTTTTTTTTCAATTTTGTTTGAAGTATACTGAGGGCTTAATACTGTAGGACCATTTGTCAGTTAAAAAGGCTGTAACTACTTTAGTCAACAGTGAAAAGTATCATTTTAACCACTTAGGCCCCGTTTACACTAATACATTTTAGTTTTAAAACGGCGTTTTAGATTGAAAACGATCTGCGTCCACACTAGCATTTCACTCAGTGTTTCTGAACAGCTCTCCGTCTACATTAAAATGGTGAAAACGCACATCACGTGACCACACACCCACTCTCTGGCATGCACTGCAGCGTGCTTTGAGCACATATCCATATGAGAGTTGTGCACATCTGACTGTTCATCACGGATCACCCGTTGGATCTAATCTCACTATATTTGTTAAATGTGATATTTAATTCATCTTGTTGTCTATATCTAACTATATTCCCGACTTTGGTCTTTAGAATCTATTATTGTTCTCAAATAACGTGTTTTGGCTGAGCGCAAAGATAAGTTAGGTTAATATCTTAATTAATGTAACCACGGACACCGATTCTGCACATTGACTGATCGCTTGCCTTTATTTTCTTTATTGTATAAACTTATTGTGCGTTATACTTTTATAATGGCCATTATTACTTATTAAAACTGATATTCAATGAAAGAGAGGGTATGTTTTGTATTTTTTATGATAATGAAAGGAGGCAGTAAGGCTCCGTTTTGTTATAAATATGCATGAAGATGACGCTCATATTATGCAGCTACACGACGCCTCAACATTTTTGATGTCTGTTAATTTGCTAATAATATCAAAATAAAAATAGGCTGTTCCTTATGTCATGTTTTCATTTTATTGTTAAGAAAGTGAAACAGCATAGCCAGGGTGATGTGAATGACTTTATAAAAGTACACACTCGGGAGTTTGTTTTCCATATCAAACTTGCAAAGTCTGAACTTACAAGGAGAGGATGAAGATAATATTGAGCTACTTTATATTGAGGAAAAGCCCCAATCAGATAGGCGAATGTCTGCAGCCCCGCCTCCGTTTTCAGATGTCTCCGTTTTCCCCCCGTCCACACTAACACGGAGCAGCGTTTGAGAATGAAAACGGCCTCTCCAGCATTTCCAAAACGCTCTGTTTCGGGGCTCGAAAACTCCGGCGTAGTGTGGACGAATAGCGTAACCGTAGCAAAACTTATGCGTTTTAAAACTAGAATGTATTAGTGTAAACGGGGCCTTAGAGTGAATCGCCATAGACACTATTAGGTCACGTTTACACTGTCAGGTCTTGATGCCCAATTCCGATATGTTGCCTATATCTGATTTTTTTGCCCGTCCATTTACACGTTCTTTTAATTGTGACCCATATCAGATTCATGCGTTTACACTTGACATACATTTTATGATGTCACGCATGTGTAAAGGCGGGTTCTAGCATCTGCGCCACACTAGCCATGATGGAAGAAATTGTCTTGTTTTTAGCTCTAAGGGCCATCATCGCAGCTTGCGCCTATGGTTTATTTATGGCGTCCTCCATCATTCTGAGAAATTTTTGGGTACAAGAGAGATCTCATGTCTGGTGGGAGCAAATTGTAGTGGGTTTTAATGAAGAGCAGTGGGTCTGAAATTTTAAGATAAGCAGTCGACCACTGACCACTGTCCTCCTCCATGTCTCCTCTATTGTTTTTGTTGTTGTTTACCATGTCGACATCTTCACACACGCTCTTCCTCCTACGTCATTAAACCGTGGAGAGGTACCACATTGTTGCAAGTTTAGTGACGTACAAAACGGAATGCCTCAAATCCGATAGTCGCATTGTCACATATCCAATTTATATCAGATTTCCACATATGAAGGAGGCCTAAAAACCAATCTCCGAATATCCCAATGTATGTGTTTTTTTCGTGTTTACACGATCTGAGTCAAATATGAGCAACAAATCGGAATAGGGTCACATTTAACTGGCAGTGTAAACAGGGCCTTAGTCACATTTTAGTAGTTATAGTACCATCTATGGGCAAATTGCATTGAAACATAGCAAGCTTTATTGCAATTACGTGGTGCATATGCACGCCGAATTTCTCGAAGATCAAAGGGTTTGTTTATGAATTACAGTCTTTTTTTGTATATCTGGCAACGCCCATTTTGCAAAGGACCTATTATAGCTGTCCAAATGCAAAATGTATAGCTTTCTCCTTGATAGTTATTGATTGATTGATTTTGGATCACTTTAGAGTAGGGCTGGGCCGATAAACAATATTATATTGAATTGCAATAAAATTTATGTCAATAACAATGATAAACTCTGGACCTTTTTGCTCTATATTGATCTAAGAGCCAATCACACAGCAGAAATGTTCAACAATGGGAATCTAAAAGTGTGTTGATATTAGAGATGTATTGCATTTTTGGCCACCGAAAATGTATCGGCCGAAAATGTTATGCCATTTAATGGACCCTCTAATTTTTGTGGCTTCAGTCATTGTTGGGGTACTCTTAAATCTGGAAGCATTAACAACTGATAATGAAGTATATATCGTTATTGTTTAATATGGAAAATAATTATTGAGATTGCATTTTTGCCATATACCCCAGCCCTACTGTAGAGCCACCTTCAGGCAGATCGTTTCAGCGCTAGACTTGATCTCTTAAAGAAGCATTTTACAGCTGATATTAGTATGGTTGCAGATAGCAACAAGACACAACATGCAGTCAGATAAACATGTAAGGCATTTAGAAAAGTACAAGTTACATACCAGAGTTAACGCTGAGTTAAAAAGATCAAACAGTGTTAAAATTAAAACTACAATTTAAAAAGCACAACTAATATATTACAACTTTTTATACAAAGCAAACCAATGACAAGCTGACCTGCAGTGTTTAGCGGAGCAATGAATCCTCAGAAACAAGCGAGATGAGCTGGACTGAAGCACACTGGAGTCTTCATGATCAGATCATGTGACTCACAGCATGACCAGTCTGTCTTGAATGTTTTGAATACAAGCAGATATCCAGCAAGCAGAAAAGACAACCAAAGACCAAAAAGTCCACCCACAGCATTTATGAATGTGAAATAAGCAGCAGAAATATGCCATCCAGACACTCCATTGTGGTTCAAACATTTGGGAATTGGCCAAAAGAGAATGTTTTTAATCAAGCCTGGTGTTTTTTTATTTATTTATCAAAAACAAAAAGGCAGTAAAATTTAGGGATGCACCAATATAATTTTTACAAGTACCTATATTTTTTCTTGGTATGCTGAAACCAATACCTGTACTTTTTTTGGGTTTTTTTGGTTAACCGTTTCTGACATTCTTCAAAACATCTTATTTTTGTGTTTAACAGAAATGTAATTGTTTTAACTATTCCTTTATAGCAGGGTGTCCATGGGGTCTTAAATTTACTGAAAATATTTTGTTGTAGGTCTTAAATCATTTTAAATAAGTCTTTGTTTTCCTATATCTTGGTAAATCAGGAAAACATCCATCCAATCAGCAACAATCCATCTCAATAAAACTGTTAACAAGTTTATTTATTAACTGGATCACCAATATGGTTTTAATCTCTTCCTTAGAAAATGCATTCATTTAAATGTTTTCCATGCATTTAAAGCAGCCTGGTGAGGACACTGACCTGGACAGACTGTTGTGCATACAGTTAGTTTATTATAGTATATAAAACGCATCTACTTTTTGAGAAAGAACAGTTATGTTGAAAAAAAAAGTGCACGTATGCAACTAGAGTTCTCTTATTTTGACACATTATTTAAGATATGCTTAAGATTTTTTTTTGATGGGGCAGGTAAAAATCTTTTCCACTGGCCCAACCTGGCCATAAGAAACAAATTCTTAGCATGTTTAAGTTTGAAGTTTCATTCATAATGGTCTTAAATTTGACTTATTGAAACCTGCAGAAACCCTGTATAGTCATTCATATTTACCAAAGTGCTGTTTAAGGCCGTACTCACACTATGTACAGTTGTCTTGAACCAGGCCAAACCACCTCCCGTCTCCCCCGACGGCCCGCACTCACATTACATTCGGGCCTGGGCGCGCTTATGTCATCGATGACGCACTGCTCAGTAAGCGCTCTCACTCAGCACAGGAGATTTCTTTAGTTATATCGTTTAAGTAATTTGATATGTGGTGACACGCAGTCTAATATTTCGCTGAACAGATCAGCCACTTTTGACGCTCATAAACAATCATAAAGTCCTCGTGCTGCAGGAATTAGGAGGTTTGCTGAAGCTGAAGCTGTCGTGCAGTGAGGGGTTTGAGTCTTTAATAATCTACGACAGTTTGCGTTCATTGAATAGTATGAATGATTAATTAATCCATATGAAACAGTCCATTAAAAGTCACGTCTCACTTTCGGTTTTAGGCTTAGGCACGCTTGCACTCACACTGTATGCGTACCGTGCCTGAGCCCAAATGCAAATTAGGTGTGTTTCCATCAAGTTGTTGGAGTGGCCGACTGTAGTATTGGTAACCTAGTAACAGGGACAGATTTAACCAATAAGCAAGGTAAGCAGCCGCTATATATATATATATATATATATATATATATATATATATATATATATATATATGTTTTATATATGTTTTACTATAAATTATGACAGATTTACATAAAAATAAAGTAAAAGCCTAATTAAAAATGTCACAAACTGATAAATACTCAGGCTTTTAAGTCAATTTTATCATAGAGAACCATTTTTTAAAGCAAGCATTTTAAAACAACATACACTTTGAGTTTTAAATACAACAGATTTACATTAAAATGAAGTAAAATTACTTAATAAAAAAATATATATATATATTTTATATATATATATATAGACACACATATATGTACCG
>CAIGQZ010001345.1:22686872-22703443 GCA_903798205.1 Danio tinwini | reverse complement strand
TATATATATATAATAAGAGTAAAAGAGTATTATTGTTAAGAGTTATTGACTGGTAAATAAAACAATTTTATCATATAAGTATTTTAAAGCAAGACAGATTTGGAGTTTTAAATATAACAGATTTACTTTAAAATGGAGTTAAAGTTTCAATAAAAATATATGACTTTACAGGCCTTTAAGACAATTACAATCAAAGCACACAAAAGCAGTTATCAGAATTAAATGTCTAACAAAATATCTTGAAGTGATTAGTAGCGAATGGAGAAAGCAAATCAGTGTTAGTTTGTTAGAAACGTTTGATTACAAAAGCTTCAGAAACCTGGTAAAAAGGAAGGAGTGGCTCCCACAGAGTGTGCTGCTGGAAATGAGGAAAAATGCAGCACCAGATGCTAGTCTTTAAAAGTATCTGCATGAGGGAGCTAGACCAGCCCCCCTACAACAGGACAGACACACCAGGAAGAACAGAAAAAGGGGAAGCGCTGACAGGAAATGGGGGGGGGGGGAGTTGCTGAAAGACAATGAGATTACATGCTTCAATATAAGTACACTGTAAAAAATTCAGGTTTCCTTAAATTTAAGCTGAATCAAATTAACCTTATGAGTCCATTGAACTTATATGTTAAACTGACCTAAAACAGCTTGCCTAACTTATAAAATTAAAGTTAGAACATGATTAACTTAGTTTCATAAGTTACAATGACCTAAAAACATATGCTGTCAGGACTAATTGATCATACAATTGTTTTTTACAGTGTACAGGTTGAGTGAAAATGTACATTTATAAAGTATTTTAATTATAAAGGGAGACAAATGTAGACTATAAAATGTGTTACGTTTGCGTAATTGTTGATTAAATATAAAAAAGGACAAAAATCTACAATAAAAGGGATAGTTCACTCCAAAAATGAAAACGGTCATCATTTAAAAAATCAGTTTAACACAGTTTTTTGTTTTTTTTTTGTTTTGTTGAATATGAAAGATGATATTTTGAAGAATGTGACATGCACAGTAGAAAAACATAATACTGTGGATGTTAATGGTTACCGGTTTCCAGCCTGTTCAACAACAGAAAAACAGAGCAGAAAAAAATAGTGGAGTATGAGTAAAATTGCAGGATTTTATAGGTGATTTTGGAAAATGAGGCAAAAAAACATTAAAAAAAAACATTTTAAAAAGAGACTATAAAAATTCAATTTAAAATAAAAAAATTCTAATTATTTATAAAATATAATCAGATACATGTGTTGACAATTGATGCTTGTCTAATTGCTAATAAAAGACAAAAAATATATATAATTTATACAATTTAAAATTTAGCTACATTTTTTTTTGTCCGATTGTTAATGAACATACACAGACACAAATGGACTCAATATGAATTGAATATTAAATCTAAAATCTTTGCAAAAATATTGAGAATTCTTAACAGATTATTACACTGTAAAACCTTAGTTAAGGTAACGAACCATTTGAGGAAACGGATTGCAACAAACCATTTAAAGTCAAAAACTAGATCTAATGAGTATTGTGTACTTAATCTATTTGCATAAACAAAGCAACTAGAGCACAGCAAAACCCAATAAGTTAAGGCAAGTCAAACCGGGAGGATACCGATTGCTACAAACCATTCGAGTTAAAAAAAAAAAAAACTAATCTATGCAAGTACTGTGAATTTACTCCATTTAAGTTGAAGTAATGATGTATTTAATTAACTCATTAATTTAAACACGGAGTTCAAAAATTTTTTCAAATGAGTAGAATTAACTTTTAGTAAATGGAGTTAACTACACATTTCATTTGATAAAGTTGACTGTTGGGTTTTACAGTGTACCTTTAAAAAAAAGGTAACACCACAAACTTATTCCCAGTCATTAGTATTCAGAAATTAACCCCTCAATTACTTAACTATTTCTGTTTTTCAAAACACACCGTAAAAATGCTGGGTTTCACACAATCGATTTGTGTTGGTAAAACAAACTTATTTTATTTTATTATGTTTTTTTTTTTTTTTTTACAAATTTAAGTGTATTGAACTTAAAACAATTAAGTTATTGCAAAACAAACCCCAGAATTGTGTCGTTTCAGCTCATTTTAAATAAGCAGTTTGAACAAACAGCAGATGTAATTTGAGTATACATTGTGACTAAAAGAAATTGTAATAAAAGAAACGACACTGAAAAAATGAGGTCTGCAAAACTGTTGTAAACTATTTATTTGTGTTGAATTTAAACAAATTAGGCTGAATAAAATTCTACTTAATTTGTTTGTTTAAATTTAGCCCAAATAAATAGTTTACAGCCACTTAACATAAAAAATATTGAGTAAATCCAAGGAATCATCTCTGAATGATTTTTTTCAGTGTACAGTAATATTGATAAACAAATGCAAAATATAAGTAAAATATCATTTTCCTTCAACATATATCAGAATGAACCGCTAACTATTCCAGCATATTATTATGCAGCGAATGCCCTTCCAGCTGCAACCCAGTACTAGGAAACACTAAGCAAAATATAAACAAGCTAAATGATTTTAAAAATTGCATGAAAATCAAATTAGAATATTTGGATCATTTTTAGATGAACAATTAGATCACCTCAAGCATAAACATCAACTATAATACAAAACCAAATCAGATTGGTATGTGAACATAAATGTACTTCACCTTTAATTAATAATATATCAAGTACAACCTCGCTTTATTGCATATTTAAGCTACTAGGTGCACTCTTCAGGATTTAATAAAAGTATAGAAAGTGACTGCTCCTCCCCCCGCCTCCCTTTCTAAAAGTCATTTCTGTGCTGTGCTCACATACAAAAGCAACTAATGCATGCTAATCTGACCCCATACTTTCTACTCTTGAATGCAAGCTACAACAGCTCAAATACTTCTGGCTGATGTTAAAATGCCTCCTAGGGCTGACAACTCAAATTCCAAGCATAAGTTATGAGGCCTGCCACAAACACTCTGAACTCACTACCAAAACACAATGCAAAGCTATGACCAAACCTTTCTTTTAACATATATACACACTGAACAAAACTTGAATGCATAAGCTACATAATGAGAAGCAGCTGCAGTCTAGTATAGTTGCATACATACATGTACATCCACTTCCTGCACACCGTCATTTCGGTTTACTCCTTTATCCTGACAAACTCAACTGGACCAGTTATGTAAAGCACATGGGAATTACCTGCAGATTAAGACGTCTAAATAGGGATTAAGATGACTGGACAGCGAATGCACGTGCGTTTGAAGAGCAGTAGAACATAGATGGATAGATAGGAGCAATTCCATGCAAATGTCAATCTTGTTTTTACCAAAATAGCGAAACCCTTTCTAAGGTTTTTGAGTAGGCTTGTATTTTGTAGTACTGCAAAAATAGTCAAAAATGTAACGGTCAATGTTTTCAAATGATTCACCAAAGTCACATCCGTAATGTAGAGATCTCACATCCATAACGAAGCTTCAAATAAAATAAACAAATATGTCAAATAAAATAAACTCAATCATGTTTGTTCTACAGTGAGCAAGTCTTATCCTTTTGATTAGCATCGTTTCTTTTGGGTTGTGCAGTTTAATTCACAGAATTTCTACAAAGTAGGTGGTATACTCGTTAATTTTTTGGTCACATCCATAACGCATGTTTATTTTCCTCATTTCAAATATAAAAAAATGCTTACAGATTAATCTTTTTCTGATCCCACACCTCTGTGGTTAGTTGTTTTAGAAAACATAAAAAGTTTCAATATAATGTTAACATATAGTTTCTATGTGAATTTATGTTTTGAGAATTTAATTCAAATGTCACATCCATAACGCAGGAATTGCTCATAGATTGACAGATAGATATACAAACAGCAAGACACACTGTAAAAATGCTGGGTTCCAAACAATTCCTTCATGTTGTCCCAACACAAAACGATTAAGCGAACAATCTCTTTTTTACCCATTTAAGTGGATTGAACAAAAAAATTAAGTTGACCCCCCAAAAAACACAAGAATGGCGTCGTTTCAGCTCATTTTAAATACACAGTTTGAATAAGCAGCAAAAGTAATTTATTTGAGTGTACAGCATGAATAACGAGAGGGTGAAAACTCACTTTTTTCTTGTCCAAACTTGTTTCTTCTGCTGCCTTCTGGTACCTGAGAAGAAATGAAGTGAAAAATATGTTCACTCAACTGTTTTCTAGTCCTCAAACTCATAAAGAGTATCTAAAACTGACAAAAATAATATTAGTATTATATAAAAAAAAACTTCAAATGCTGTACTGTAATTTGCCCCATTTATTATTATAAAGTATATTTTTGCTAACCTAATTTAACATGTTCTTAACTAAACTGAACTGATATTCTTGCGTGGAGTTTATTGTTTTTCCTCTTCCAACATGTTTACAGTGTACAAAATTGTGGTTTCAAGCAACAAAAATAAGAACAATTTCTTCAAATGTTTTGTTTCCAATTGATTTATAGTTTCATTTCTTTTTTTCTGCTCTACTGTAACAGAATTTAATATACCATCAAATAATTCTTGCTCTAAATGTCCTTGGTGAGATTTGATGAAATCTTAACCCTTATAGTACATAAGGGTTAAGACATTGAGGATGTTTTCATCCACTCTGGGTTGATTTGGGGTCTTAATTTGGCCATAACCTTTTCTGTGTTTCAGCTAGCAGAATGATGTTTGGTGACAAATATTATTTCGACACATATTTAGAGGCAATGCTTTATAATTTAACAAAAAAAACTCAATGGATACACTCAGGGCAAATTTAATGGGACAAAAACAGCCACAAACAGTAAATTAGGGAGAAACAATGCATCAAAGGCCATGTTGTTACTAATCTTTCACAAAAGTCCAGTTCACAACTACTTTTATATTGAAAATAAGTCTTTTTGTTGGTTTTTTTTTTCTTTCTTTTTTTTCACCAAATTAGTGACATTTATGAATTAGGCAAAGCCGACCTCCGTAGACTACAGCGAATAGTCCGGACTGCTGAATGAATAACTGGCAATACCCTTCCTACACTTGTACTGTACATTTCCAGAGTTTGAACTGTTTGAACACACTTCCTGTTCGAACTGTTACCGTCTGGTCGGCGCTGCAGAGCACCAAGCACAAAAACAACCAGACACAGGAAAAAAAGTTTCTTTCCTCAGGCCATCTACCTAATGAACAGTTAAATATTCCCCTACTGTGCAATACCTTCTCATGTGCACTTGTACACAGCACCTTATAACAATATACAATGCAATACTTTCTCACACCCATTTGTACACAGCACCTCATATCCTGTATATTTACAGCATATCTGTACATACAACTCAACATTCAGATCTTTTTGGACTAACTGCATCTCTGTTTAATGTTTATCGTCTTTTTTCAAATTTATTTTGTGTTGTCACTTGTCACTTTATGTACACTGGAAGCTTGTGTAGCCAAAACAAGTTTCTTGTGTGCTTGAAGCACACTTGGCAATAAAGAGTTAAACCCTGATAATTTTTTTAAACATTTAGTAGTTTTGATCAGGACTGAGGTTAATTAACAGATTTATGGCCTTTTTGCCTTTATTAAGTGTATAGGACAGTATTTCAGACAGGGAGCGAAGTGGGAGAGAGAGGGGGTAGGGATGGGAAATGTCCTCGAGCCGGGATTCAAACTCGGGACACCCTGAAGTGCTACAGCACCATATGTCAGCACACTAACCACTAGGCTATCGCGCCAACTATCTGATGCATTTTTACAGCAGTTTAATTCAGTGGATGTTTTCATCCCCAACATAACAAAAGGTGGTAGGTTTGAACAGTGCACAAGGGTTAAAAATTACTAATTATTTGTGGAGAGAGAGAGAGAGTTGTGAGTATATTGCAGCTTTCCTAGCTATTTTATAGTTCAAATAAAAATGTACAATAAATAACACTTTTCTGCAATAAATAGGGTTATAACAATAAAAAGACAGCAATAAAGAATACATCAAATAAGACAAAAATACATTCACATTTGAAAATGATTCCCGTGAAGTCTCTAAAGATAAAAATAGTTTTTATAACATTAAAAAATAATTGCAAAAGTATGCATTTTAATTCATTTAAATAAGTTGTATAAATATAATGGTGCATATTATCCCTTATTCCTCAACAAACAATTCTTTATTATATACATAAATATATCCTTTACAATGAATGAGAATGAAACTTAATACATATTTTGACATTTTATTTGTATATGCTTTGTGAAATATTAAAGTGGACACTGTGCTTCCATTAAATATCATTTGTGTTTAAAATCCCTTTTGTAAATTATATTTAATACAGACCTAAATGGGATGTCTGTGTGAGTCTGTTTATTTCTCTGTCTGTCTGTCTGCATGTATGTTTGTTTGTGTGTGTGTGTGTGTGTGTGTGTGTGTGTCTCTGTCTGTCTATCTCTTTGCCTGTCTGCATGTCTGTCTGCCTGTCTGTCTGTCTGCATGCTGTCTATGCATCTATCAGAGAAGCTAGTTGTGTATTTTCACACTATAACCCAGGTCTGGCCAATTAACAGATGGTGTTTATTATTGTTTGCCTAATGCTAGTCTGATCCCAGTTTAAATCCTGCATCTTTTATCTGCCTAAAATCTAAAATATCGCTTTCGACCTTTGGTGGCCTCTAGTGGTCATATTGAGCAGAACAGACAACCAAACTGGACGGTCTTGATTTTGCATCCAGTTTTATTTGATGACACGTCAGAACGTGAGCCTGAAGGTGTTTTGGATAATCTAATAATCTCTTGGTGGGACTTTTAGAAATTCCCAAATGCTGAAAGCAGGAAGTTCAGTCTGATTTTCAACTGAAATCTAGAGCAGGCTCTAAATGCAGGTTAGTTGGAAAGAAAAGAAAAATGATGAACACAGGGAAATACCACAAACACAACCGTTTAAAAGATGAGTACTTAACACACGGGATTTATGTTTTTCCACACCTATTACAGGTCAGTGGTCAGATCACAGCTATTTAATCCATCACTCTGGTTTCTTTGATGCTCGCTAATTCGGCGGGCAGATCAGCACTGTCTGGGATGTTGGAGTCATTGATGTAATGTGTGGAGAGTAAGCCAGAGGCAAAATGCTGGAAAAGACATCAGGAAAATCTGACAGGAGATGCACTGGAAAAACTCCAGATGCTTTCTGAAATTCCTCCGCACAGGAAACAGCGACTGCAAGCCAACCGATGTGCTTATAATGAGTTGGCCAGCAGAAATTTAGCTGTAAATCAAACGTATAGAGTCCAACGTCTTAGAGCAGACTGAAAACGAGGAATGCAATATGGAGCCTAAGGAAAAATCTAAAGATGTGTCTATCAAATCACTACTGATGGCATTTCTTCCAAATTTGACAGAAAATTTGTTTTAAAAATACAAATCCTTATATATTAGGGCTGGGAAAAGATTAGTCATTCAAAATAATAGCTTGTTTTGACGTTTGTGTACGGTGTATAAATATTATGTATATAATACACACATGCATGCATATATTTGAGAAAACACTTATTTTTATTTAGATATAAAATATATGCGATACAAATTATATGTTAATTTAAATATCTATGTAACAAAATAGTTTAGAATAGTTTTTGGTTTTATGCATGTGTGTGTGTGTGTGTGTGTGTATCACATATGCATAGTAAGTAAAAACAATACACATATATCATGTCAAAACAAACTTTTATTTTGGTTCCCGATTAATCTGTGACCAGCACACATGTATATTGGTTACACACAATAGTCTCTTTAGGTCGTCAATTAAATTCAAATAAATGTGAGTTTTCTAACATTGCTAAATTCAAATTGTTACATTCATTCATTATTACTAAATATAGAAAACAGACTTTTATGTCTATGATAAGAGGTTTCATTTACATGACAATGACTTAACAAAAAGTCTAAATTTTGTCACACTGTTGACATGTTAAAGATTTTTTTTCATTAAAATATAAAAAACACTAGAGCAGTGTTATATATTGACTTATTTACTTACATTATCCCAAATGTTTTGATGAATGCAGAAAAATAAGCAGTTTTCGCTAGTGAGATGGAGTGTGTGTAGTGGGTTTATGCTAATGACGTCACACCTTTGATTTCTACAGAAAACAAGAAAATAGCAAAGACACTATGATGTGTGTTTTGCTAGTGCACTTTATAGCAGAAGCCCAAAATGTATTTATTATGATAAACAGTGCCACTTCTTCATGTCATCTTGAGTAGAAGAACGAGAAAAAGTCTGTGGCATAATAAAAGCTCTGCTGCTTTTGTGTCACATCACGCTTGTCTCTCATCAGCAATTGCTTGAGTGCTCTTGTTTTGCTATGGTAGCTTTCAGCCATGAAGTTCATTCACCAAATGCGTCTTTGCTTATATAAATGCATGATGTGGCACTGAGGAATGGGTTTTAAAAAAAATCATATTATGAGCATGATGTAATAACGACAATAATGGAACCAATTAGAAATAGGACAACAAAATATTATAAAGCACAACTCAGGATATCGGCACAAAGCCACAATAAACGCTTCCTCCACCATGATATAACAATTAATAAAACAGTTATTAAATCGCTACTATATACAGTAGCTCGAAACCGTTGCCCCGCCTCCAAACCTCTGATTGGTCCACTGCTTTTAGAACTGACAGTGATGAGCTGCGCTGCTTGTAAAAGTTGAAGATCTTTTAACATGACACAGAGTCTAAAAAAAAAAAAATGCAGCGATCGCATGCACGGCGCTTCAGAAGATGCAAGCATAACGTCCATTTCCACTACAGTGTCAAACACGCAAGTGATTTCAGCTCAGTAATCCAGTTCAGCAGACACTTGGAAACACACTTGCCTGCCCTACTTTTCACATCGATTGGTTGCCGCTTGCCATTTTTGCTTGACATCTGAATAAGGTTGAGAAATGTACAACATTTCTAATATTCTCAATGTTTTCTATGTGCTGCTTTCAATCCCATAATGCACTGGATGTGTTTACGCTCAACTTCCATATGAATAAACTGAAAATGATTGCTCGTTGCGTCAAGTGTGCTAGTGAAAACAAGCCGTAATGGTCACACACATCAGTCAAGTGCGTTTACATCAAAAGACATTACAATAGTAGCGCATTGGAAAGTTCAAACACATTCTGTGTGAACAGCCCTTCTGCATTATACTACCACGGTAATAAGTGTAAAATACTTTAGCTCATCCATGAACATGATTTCTGCAGGAATCCCATATAATGAAGACTCCTGTGATTCCACACCGAGTCAAGGGGCCCTATCATACACCCGGCACATTATGGCACAAGATGTGTTTGCCTCGACTTGTCAATTTTCAGATCAGAGCAACAGTAATTTTACAGTTTTCCGCCATGTTGTTTAAATAGCAAATCCATTTGCGCCACTTTGTGGACTCATGGGTGTTCCAGTCTAGAAAAGAGGTGTGTTAAGGCGCATTGTTGACACATTGCTATTTTGAGGAACTAAAATAGACTGTGCAATAGACTAGCTGAAAGTCCAGCGCAGAGCGCATCAGTTGTGCGCCTCGCTTACACATTGCTTAAAACACGCAGGATGTACAGCATTACACAAATATCTTCACAAGTGAAAAAGAATAAAAGGAATAAATTATTTTTAAATTTTCATGTTGGGGGGCTTTTTTCAGTTTATTCAGTACTACTTGCTTTTGTATAATGTTATGATTATTATTAATTATATGTATATTTATATTTGTTAAATTAAAAACAAGCTTAGATTTGTCCACCTGTCAGGTTTTGGACCATATGGGGCAGAGCATGCGTGTTTGGATAAAACTTTTTTGACCACACTTCGTTATTATTGTTTATTTATTTGCTTGCTGGAAATTAGAACTGAATTTAGTAATAGTTTTGGAACAAATCTTTGTGCTTAAACAAAATCAATTATGTAGGCTAATGGTTGTCTTCAGTGTCTCCAGGAAAGAGAGAAAGTAAAGAGGCCGATTGGAGGAGGCTCATTCTTTATCCTTGCACTGCAGATGGTCTGTTTAACGGTTTTCTCGCTAGTAAAGCTTTCAGTTTTTCCACTTACTAAGTCCGCCATGTAAATAGCAAATGTGCCATGGCGCGATGCAACTGACTCTTAAAGGGAATGTGAGATGAGACTGGTTTATTCTCAAAACACACCCATAACTAATTAAGTGAATAAGCACAACCCTGTTAGATCAGAGCGTATTTTTCTGTCCTTAAAATAGCAAAAATGGATTTGGACACGCCCTTAATGCTTTTGCACAATGTGCTTTAAGGCTCGTACACACCGGGACACTTTTTATTTGCGTTTATCGTCCGCATTTTTAGAGAAGTTTTTCTGGATTCAAACTCAAGAGATTTTTACTGCTGTCGAGCAGAAGAGTATGCAAAATCACTCCCTGACGTTAGATGGCACTACACAACTTTAAGCTTTTGACACCCGCTTCTAACAAAGAAAAAGACAAAGTTGACACGCTTGTTAAAGTTACTGGCGATTTGAACAAGCATGGATGGTGTAGCAGCTCCAGCTCTAGCGATGAAGAAATTATTTTTGCTCACCGGTGCAATAAGCAACTCCACGTTCATATCGCCTCTGGGCATTCTTCAATGTGCGCTCGCATTGACAGTTTTGCACTAGAGCGCCTCCAAGTGCGGTTTACAGTAAATTCAGCAGCTCCATGCACTTGAACAAAAGTTCCAATCTGATTGGTGGAGAAGATTGACGCAGCACGTCAAAACAAAAAAATGAGCATGAGGCATTTCTTAAAAAATGCCGCTTTTACGCCTGCCGTTTTGCACATTAGTGTGCACGATCACATTAGTGCCCTTTATTTAGTCATAAGGCATTAAATGTCGACAGAAAACGTAAGCAAAAAGTGTCCCATTGTGCACGGGCCTTTAGACTCTGCGCCTAGATCGTTAAAATAGAGCTCAAGGGGTCATCAAACTACATCTTTTTTTGTGAAAACACACCCTCTGGTGGCAAAAATAAATACTGTGCCTTTAAAGCAAAACTGTGCTGCTTAAACCACCCTTTGTGCCTGGGCATTCACTGTATTAAGGAATTTGACATCATTGTCAGATAAACAGAGGAATGAAATGATTGAGTAAACCTAATAATGTTAAAACCTTTCCTCCAACATCGTAAACCAATTTAGAACAAAACAGCAGCTTTAAAACAGAGGCGCCTTGTAAAAAGCACAAGGCACTATAATGGGTGCTAAAGTAAAACCAAACAAGACAGGTTATAGGACAAGCGAGATCACTCTTAGATATGCAAATCCTGGTATTTGCTTACTTGGAAAAGCGCTCAGCAATGGCCGTGTTTTTGCCTCGCACACCAACTATGGAGAGCTCCTTTGCCGTCACTCGCAATGACTGGGAGGCCCATTGACCACGCCTGAATGAACTCACTGCCATCTTGCTTTCTTCACGTCTTCAGAGGGATATCTGTTAGGACGGAGGAGTTTCAAACATTCAAATATGAAGGCAAAGCTCTTTTAGCCTATTTGTTTATTGTAGAACTAAATTCAAGCTTCATCTGAGACTCTTCACACAGCCAGAGACTCATACTGTATGTGTGGATTTTGTACAGTGCCACTTTAAAAATGACTTTATTACAACAATGCATATCAGACAATCATTTTATTTATACAGTTGAAGGCAAAATTATCAGCCCTCCAGTGAAAATATTTAATTATTTTTCAGATATTTTCCGACAATGTTCAATGAAGAGATTTTTAAACATAAGTTTTAAAAACTAATTCCTAATAGCTAGTTTCTTTTGTCTTTGCCATGATGACAGTACATAGCATTTTACTAGATATTTAAGGTACTAGTATTCAGCTTAAAGTGACATTTAAAGGCTTAAACTAAAGCAAACTAAACTAAAGCAAACTAAACTAAGGCAAACTAAACTAAAGCAAACTAAACTAAGGCAAACTATAAGTTGTTTATTAAACAATCATTTGATAACTGGGTTGTTCTGTAGCCAATTGAAAAACAAATTCAATTAAATTTCTTAAAGGGGGCTAATATTGACCTAATATTAAATTTTTTATAAATCTTTTTAAATTCTTTTTATTAAAATGTTTTTATTCCAGTCAAACTAAAAGAAAGAAGACTTACTCAAAAAAAAAAAAAAACAGAAAATACTGCAAAGCTTCTTTGCTCATTTGGGAAATATTTGAAATAACATTTCATAAGAGAATTGAAAATTTTGCCTTCAACGGTGTCATTGAACTGTTAAAACAAGTAAAGAGTCTTTACTGAATCTATTTATAGTGCTTAAAACATTTTGTTTTGTTTTAACATTCATACAATCCACAAACGGTTATTTAGATTATTTAAATGTTCTTCACACACACACACACACACACTTTTTAAAATTGTTCAAAGAAAGGGCATTGATGGAACTTCCTAAATGTTTTCAGATACGTTGGGGTAGGGCTGGGCAATTAATCGAAATCGACATTCAGAACCTATAGTCGATCTAATTTTTCCAGGTCAAATTCTTCAATTACTTTCTGTGTGTGGAGTCAAGTGACCCTGCTTTGTCAAGGCTAATTTATACTATATTACACTTCTGCCAAGCGCAGTGCAGTGCAGCCTTTGCATACCCACACACCTCTCATAAAATAAACTAGACGTCACAACGACACGTAGCAAGCTTTGCGATTAGTCGGTTTGGTAGTGGTGACGACGGTGGGCGGTACGGAGAGCTGCGTTTTAGGCAATGTGTGTTTTAATTTCAGTTGTTCAGCATTGATGTTTAATAAATAAACATAGATAGTAGACAGTGTGCATTTACTTTAATTATTTTAAAATAATGCTCCCTTTATTTAACCATCTCTCACTTGTAATATGTGAGCATATTTACTGTACAAAACTTGTCAGTGAACTATGAGGGCAAAAACTAAATAAAACAATCGTTCATTAATCATAATCAGGTTAAAATGTTCAATTAATCAAGATTTTGATTTTAGGCCAAAATCGCCCAGCCCTTCCTTGAGTTATGAGTGTAGATAAATGTCATTAATTGTTTTAAAACATTTCATTAGAAAACAAAAAAAAAACTATAGAACCAGACTTATACAACACAATGCACTAAAATAAAGAGAATTGATGGTACCCTGAAGAAACTAACACCCATGGAACCTTTTCATTTCTTTATTGTGGAAAAAAAGGGTATTTAGATTATCAGAAAATTCTTCACGCTATATAAACAATTGGTCCTTTAAGACTTATCTATATATTAAACACTCTCGCCTGTTGAATTGGTGTCCATGTTGTTGATGGGATGTTTCCTGTGAATTTGGTAAGGCCTTTAACAGGCATGACGATATGTGAGATAAGGGAATTGCTCCACAATTTCCTGTTATATCAGACACAAGTCACAGCTTGTCTGGATGATCAGGTGAGCCACTACAGGTGTTGTGCACTGTTGACGTATGATGACTCATTTCAAGAGTAACGCAATTTTAAAAATACAGAAAGTCATTTCAGTCACTTCCTGATGTTTTGCAGGTAACAGTGAATACGGTGGAATTTCATGACAGATTTAATCTGCATAATGATTATCTTGAATGATTTGTATATTTAAAGGTAATGCACTGTACACTCTTGAAAATATTGGTGCCAGCATTAAATATTGTTTTTTGGGGGTAAAAAGTTCTTTAAGTATATTAAGATAAATAGTACGTACATTATAGGAGTCAAAATGATAGATTAATATTTTATGCCAAAATTAAAGATCATTTGTAAATTTCCATCTTTTTTAAATGTTTGATTAGTACACTGTCAAAAAATCCTGGTTACCTTAAATGTTAAACTGAAACAAATTAACTTTATGCGTCTATTGAACCTATGTTAAACTGACTTGCGTGACATCAATTTGATCAATTTGCGTGAAAATTAAGTTAGAACATGATTACTTAAGTTAATAACATAAGTTACAATGAACTAAAAACATATGCTGTCATGACTAATTGATCATATAATTCTTTACAGTGTAATATGCATAGATAACAGTTTGGGCAACATTAAAGTCAGTACTTGGACTTACAGTTTCATCTTTGACAAATATTTGTTTCGTTATTTTTTAGATAATTTGTTCAGCTTTAGGATGATGGAAAAATCTCACAACTTTTTTTAAAGACCCTTAAGACCCTTATTAGTAATATGCATTGCTAAAAGCTTAATTGGACAACATTAAAGTCAGTATTTTGAATTTATAGTTGCATCTCTGATAAATATTTATTTAGTTATTTATTGGGTAATTTTTTCAGTTTTAGGGTGATGGATACATCGCAGTAAAATAAAAGACCCTAAAGACTGGTTTTGTATTTTTTTGATTAGTAATATGCATTGTTAAACTATTTGGACAACATTAAAGTCAGTATTTTGGATTTATACTGTAGTTGCATCTCTGACAAATATTTATTTAGTTATTTATTAGATCGTTTATTCAGCTTTAAGATGATCAATAAATCTCAGTAAAAAAGACCTGTAAGACCTGTACATTTTCATTAGTATTATGCATTGTTAAAACTTAATTTGGACAACTTTAAAGTCAGTATTTGGATTTTTTAGTTGCATCTCTAAAATATTTATTTAGCTATTTATTAGCTTATTTATTTATTAGCTTTTAAGATGTGTTTTTTTTTAAGTCCCTTAAGATTGGTTTTAAACATTTTTTGATTAGTAATATGCATTGCTAAAAACTTAATTTGGACAACATTAAAGTCAGTATTTGGATTGCATCTCTGACAAATATTTATTTCGTTATTTATTACATATTATTTTAGCTTTAGGATGATGGATACATCTCAGTTAAAAAAAAGACCGGTTTTGTACATTTTGATTAGTAATATGCATTGATAAAAACTTAATTTGGACAACTTTAAAAGCCAGTATTTGCAATTATAGCTGCATCTCTGACAAATTATTTCATTAGCTAACTTATTTGGCTTTAAGATGATCAATAAATCTCATTGTTTTGTTTTGGTTTTTAAATTGACCCTTAAGATTCTGGGCCACATATATTACACATTACTGTTCTGGTTTTAGTAATATAACTGTTTCCAAATCACCAGCATCTTACTATAAATGTATATCTCCAAACATATCTTATATCTTCAAGAGGGCTTTAATTTGCATCATGCGTTCAAAGCATTCAAGACTCACGGCTGAAACCCGCTGATACAGCAACTGATTCATTACTTCAGATTACTCATGCTTTACAGTTACATAAAACCAGAAACAGACTCACAATGGCAAAACTAGCCTAGCAAGAGATATCCTAAAAAAAAAAAAGCATTTTTAAAAATATTAAAATCAAAGATCTTTAAAAATGAACTTTAATAAGCTTTACTTCTTAGGAAGACTTTTTTTATGTCTCCTCAAAAGTATTGAGACATTAGGATGTGACTCAGAGGATGATACACTGTCTTTCTCATCCTGACACATAAATCAGCACTTACTAAAAGCCAACAAATTAAGAGGGCTTTCCAACATTACTGATTCAATCAAAGATTATACTCATGGACTCATCGTATGCTACGTGCTAGTGTTTAAATGACAGGAGAACATTGATATGAATTAAGTGAAGCAGAAACATCACAGCCGGTTCATATCAACACTTCAGCAAGCTTAGACAAGCATCCCAGGCTTTATTCCCAGCAATTTGATTTATCCTTTCAATGTGATTTTAATCTTACCATCAGAAAGGTTCCCACATAAGTTTAACACTTCAACAATCATTGCTTTAGTCTTTAAAAAAAATTCAAACTCAAAAAAGCAACTTACAGCTAGTCAAAATACTTCTCATTATGTCTTTCCCTGATCTGTAAAACACAATAATCTAATAAAGCAGAAATATACATGCTCTTAACTTGGTTATATGATCACTAATCAACATATTTAGCTTCACGCTACATATTACAACTTTCACAAAATGTATCCCACTCCAAAATAGTTCAAAGCATTACATTTTTGGATGCAATACGCACTCAAAATAACTCTCGCTGCTTGTTTAAACTAATTATTTAAAATGAGTTGAAACACGATTCTTAAGGTTTTTATGGAACAACTTATTTGTTTTATGTTAAATTCACCTAAATTTGTAAAAATGATTAAAAGTTAACTTAATCAATTTGTGTTCATTAAGTTGATTTTATATTCGCAGATTCATTTATTTTATACACGGTCCTTATATTGTTTACCACGTTACTTTGAATATTCGGTCTGAAATTGCATGCAAGAATGACTTCAAAACATCATTAGCGCTATTTATTTGACTGAACAATGTACTTTGATAGTCATTGGCTGCTAGTATGATTTCCCCGTTTATAATTAGCAAATATTACTTTTCTGAAATGATAATATTAAGGTGAAAGTCAGAATATGCAAATATAAAACCAACTTTACCTCCATTCACTTAATTAATATAATATCAAGGTGAAAGTCAGAATATGCAAATATAAAACCAACTTTACCTCCGTTCACTTAATATTAATATAATATTAAAGAGAAAGTCAGAATATGCAA
>CAIGQZ010001345.1:22672564-22686862 GCA_903798205.1 Danio tinwini | reverse complement strand
AAAGTCAGAATATGCAAATATAAAACCAACTTTACCTCCATTCACTTAAAATTAATATAATATTAAAAAGAAAGTCAGAATATGCAAATATAAAACCAACTTTACCTCCATTCACTTAACTTGGCTATAATATCACCAATCACATTTTTAGCTTAATAAAATAATCGCTTAATAAAATAATCCAAAATATTACATTTTTGGATGAAATACCGAGTGTAATTTAACTGTATCCCCTTGCATTTGGTCAAAAGAAAGCTTTTTAAACTTGTAAAGAAGAAAATGGCTGGTAAATCCATTGAAAGCAAGTGAGAAGTGAGGAGCAGCTCAAATCAAACAAAACCACGTAGCATGCACTCAAACCTGACAAGCTTGTGTTTATGCTAACAATATAAACCCATACAAAATACCAAACCCAAGTTCAAACATACATACTCTTAAGTTTGCAGTCGGTCAAGCCTCCTCTTGCAGTCTTTCAAGTGGATGTACTTGTGTGCTTCTCTGTCCTGTTAATGCTCTGAACGCTCCGCTCACTCTCACATTGTTTGTGAGTGAGGAAATATAGTGACAGCTCTCAGCCAATGGGAGGAGAGTTGCTTTGCACCTAGCAGGTGTGGCTCCTCCCACTCTCTGAGCAGTTCATCATCAGAACAGACACATAAAAAATGAGTCAACAAGGCCAGGATACTCAGTCTGGGAATCCCACATGATTCCTGGAAGTGAGCAGAAGTCTCCTCCTTCATGTCCGGCTCATATTTCAGCCCAAAAATGAAAGAGAAAAAAGAAATTAAATATGTAAACACAATTATATATTAGGTAAACAATATGAACAGCGGGTTGCTTTTTTTGTTGTTGACATTTTTACTTGAGATTATCATTTGGTTCTCACGTCTCAACAATAATATAGCAAAAGCTGTGGGATCCAGTGATGTGTCTCTCAGAGGAGGGTCTTCAGGAGTTATCAGGCTCTGGATCAGTTTCACTAATCCCAGTCACATGAAACCTGGCTTGAGAATGTAAAAGACATTCCACAGTGTTGGACTTTCAGTACATATTATCTGGATATTTAATTTAGATACTATTTGACATTTTGGTGTTTACTTCAAATTAAAATGAAATTTATCCAGTTAAATTTCAATTTTGCATAGATAGAAGGCTATTAAATACATGTAAAGTGCCAGCTTTATTGTTTTAATCTTTTATAACTTAAATAATCAAATAAATCTGTAAAAATAAAATTGACAAAATGTTTTAATATGAAAAGAAAATGGGTAAAATTATGTGCTATCATCATTCAGCATATATTTATGTAAATATGAAACATTAATCTGTATTTTTGAAAAGGAAAGGTTACAATATTTTTTTATTATTTAGCATATATACATACACTCATCGGCCACTTTCTTAAGTACACCTTACTAGTACCGAGTTCAACCCCCTTTTGCCTTCAGAACTGCCTTAATCCTTCGTGGCATAGATTCAACAAGGTATTGGAAATATTCCTCAGAGATTTTGGTCCATATTGACATGATAGCATCATGCAGTTATTGCAGATTTGTCGACTGCACATTCATGAGGCAAATCTCTCGTTCCACCACATCCCAAAGGTGCTTTATTGGCTGGTGACTGTAAAGGCCATTTGAGTACAGTGAACTTATTGTCATGTTCAAGAAACCAGTCTGAGATGATTTGCGCTTTATGACATGGTGCATTATCCTGCTGGAAGTAGCCATTAGAAGATGGGTACACTGTGGTCATAAAGGGATGGACGTGGTCAGCAACGATACTCAGGTAGGCTGTGACACATTGACACGACGCTCATTTGGAATTAATGGGCCCAAAGTGTGCCAAGAAAATATCCTTCACACCATTACACCACCACTACCAGCCTGAACCATAGATACAAGGCAGGATGGATCCATGCTTTTATGTTGTTGACACTAAATTCTGACCCGACCATCCGAATGTCGCAGCAAAAATAGCTGAAAGGAGTGGCACCCGGTGTGGTCTTCTGCTGCTGGAGCCCATCCGCCTCAAGGTTGGACGTGTTGTGTGTTCAGAGATGCTCTTCTGCATACCTCTGTTGTAACGAGTGGTTATTTGAGATACTGTTGCCTTTCTATCAACTGCAACCAGTCTGGCCATTCTCCTCTGGCATCAACAAGGCATTTGCGATTACAGAACTGCTGCTCACTGGATTTTTTTTTATTTTCTGACCATTCTCTGAAAGCCCTACAGATGGTTGTCCGTGAAAATCCCAGTAGATCAGCAGTTTCTGAAATACTCAGACCAGCCTGTCTGGGACCAACAATCATGCCACGTTCCAAGTCACTTAAATCACCTTTCTTCCCAATTCTGATGTTCGGTTTGAACTGCAGCAGATCGTCTTGACCATGACTACATGCCTAAATGCATTGAGTTGCTGCCATGTAATTGGCTGATTAGAATTTTGTGTTAATAAGCAGGTGGTACCTGACAAATGTGGCCGGTGAGTGTATATACACATACATATAGGTAGATGTTTTTGTTGTCTCTGTTGTATATTTTTACTAACTAATGATACTTCAGGTTATAAATGTCAAATCCTAAACTATACTATACTTTCAGATAATTAATAACTGTACACAGTTATAACCTGAAACAGAAGCAATAATACATACTCTCTTTCTTATAGGGAAGCATTA
Source organism: Danio tinwini (assembly GCA_903798205.1). NCBI lineage: Eukaryota > Metazoa > Chordata > Actinopteri > Cypriniformes > Danionidae > Danio > Danio tinwini. The sequence continues at coordinate 22,684,181 of CAIGQZ010001345.1, read as the reverse complement.
TATTGTCTCTTTCTACTTACGATAGATCAGGTTACTGTTGTCAAATGCTGTGACAATGTATTGTTTATACTTAAATACTCATTCATTCATTTTCTTTTCGACTTAGTTCCTTTATTAATCTGGGGTCGCCCAGCGGAATGAACCGCCAACTAATCCAACATATGTTTTATGCAGCGGACGCTCTTCCAGCTGCAACCCATCACTGGAAAACACCCATACTCTCTCATTCACACACATACACTATGGGCAATTTAGCTTACCCAATTATAGCGCATGTCTTCGGACTTGTGGGGGAAACCGGAGGACGCCGAGAAAACCCACGACTACACGTTGAGAACATGCAAACTCCACACAAATGCCAACTGGCCCAGCCAAGGCTCGAACCAGCGACCTTCTTGCTGTGATTTAAATATATTTATTTTGTTTATTATTATAAGCAATGTGGAAATGTATGCCGTAATCTAATTCCTCCACAATCTCTGTCTCAGCAGTTTTGTAGTGATCACTTCCTCAGGCCACATTCACTGCACTGCAATGCTTTCGTCATCACACTCCCATTCATGACTCACTTTGCAGAAGATGAATCACAAATCAAGGGGAATTTTAAATTCAGCGTGTCAAGTCTTGAATTGAATTATTTAGGATAAAATCAGGGGCTGTTTGGAAGTGAATTGTTGAAAGCGAAAGTTTGCATACAAAAAAGCTGAAGATAGTAAATAATAGCACCCTCTGGCCAGAAGAGGGCAGCGGCATAAGTTATTTTGTATATCATATTACATGCTGATGAAGTGTGGATGAGGCATCGAACGCTTCTCTCCGTCAGACTGAGGTAAACAAAATAAGGTTTCGTGCTTTTAAAAATGGGATTTCATTCATTTGTTTAGCCTACCGCCTTTGGTATCTTTGTTCAGGTAAAAACATGCTTCATTTTAAACTTTCAGTTTCTAGCTCATGTTATTAACCCGAAAACAACCTAAACTTGCAATCAATTACTGAACCAACAACAATAATGATAGCGTTATGCTGTTTAATTTTCAAACGGAAGTGGGTCCGTACTGAACGCGCGGCGCGCATTGCATTCACATTGTTGTGCATCACTCGATGAAACGACCATCTCTTTGTTCTCATGTACTTCCCGCTTCTTCTTCATTTAATGGCGTGAGTGTTTTATAAGATGTTTCTTATCGGTTCGTAATAGTAAATGAGACAAATGTGTGAAATTAATGATGAAACAACAACTAAGCACGAATGTAGTAAAAATGTGCGCCATTTATTTGTGCGTTTATTGAGTGTAAACAAAGATGAGTCATGATAGTAGTGGGACTTCAAACTGGAAAGTCCCTTACAGATAATGCAAAGTGAGACGCGCCATTCACAATTCACAAGCCAGCTATAATAGAGGCATTGCAGCACCCGTCGAGTATTAAACTAGTAAATAAGAGCTGTTTGCACTTAACTAGCCTATTTAAAGTTGATAACACAGAGCATGTGCTGTTAAAAACAAGTCATCAATGGGAGGGACTCATTTGAAGTCGACACACTTTCTTTTGCTCAGCTCCACCCACGGATGCCTCAGCAACCACAGGCTCGTTTGTTGATTTTATTAAACACTAGAGACACACTTATTAGTTTTACGATACATTTTGGTTTGTATATGTATTATTGGAATGCCTCAATGTAAAATATTACACTGAGGCAAAGCTTGTTTTATATTCACACTTTGACTTTCTCAACAATATAATTTGAAAAAAAAGTATATGTTGCCAATTCTAAATGGGGAAATCATATTAGCTTTCAATGTGCAACGTTGTTTACAGTCAATAAGTAGTGCTTATGTAGGGTTTTTGAAAATGCCCTTCCATGCAGTGTGTAACAGCTCTAAGTGAATGAAAACATCCAGCTGAGCTTTAAATCTAAAAGTGCAGCATGTTTAAAACTGTTGATTCTTAGCGAAATATTTGACTCAGAGTCGAAAAACTGAATCGAGTTGGGTTCGGATCTTTTGTTTGATCACATCAACGTCGATACGGTACATCACCATATATGTACGAAAGAGCTTAGAATGATTCTATTGAGCTTATTCCTTAATGTGGAAGTGCGCTCATTTTGGCTGTTGTTTTAGAACTTCCGTCGTCTATGGGAGAAATGACTAGGAATAATAAACGGCAGAAAAAGGTTAAATTATTTGCTCTACAAACAAGTGTTTGCATGGTTATACAGATTAATACAATAAGAAAATATCAGTTTGCAACATCAAGCAGCATAACGAGCTGTTTTTAACATCTAAAAATGAATGGAAGTGAATGAGACCGGAAGTCTTGAGCCAAAAAGATTCAAATGGCTGCGCCCACTCGTCTCGTACGTGGAGAATAAGGTAAATGCTCTTTGTTTGTACTTTCAGTTCCGTTACAATGTGCACGCGCTTTCCCTCCACACACTAGCGGAGGCGCGGGAATCACGGGACTGATCATGATGCGAAGATGACGGTCACTGACAGCTGGAGATTTGGCTGCGGCGAATAAAGAGTTAAAGTTCATTTTATCAACAATACCACAGTATAGCCAACCTAGTGCTGTGTTTGTTCCTGTCATATTTCGGATTTTTGATGCAATAATCTATGCTGCAACACGTGATTTGTAGGCCGTTTGCAGAGATTATGGGACTTTGTCAGTAACTTTTACAGTTCATATGGACCAGTTTCTTCCTCCGGATCATAACATGTGAGTGTCATTAAAATTGTTGCCTCATTTTGTATAGTTTGCAAAAATATGTGTTTCAATGTGTGTTATAAGTTGTAATTGCCCCGCATGGCTTGTAATCACATATCGATTATAGATCAGTGCTTGTACTGTATCTCTCAGGTTAAATCTGTATGAGGCTGTTCACATATCGCGTCCAAAACCATGTTAAAAACGTGACGCGTGCTTCTTCCTATACCGATTTAAAGCGTTTCTGAACTGGCGATCCTCTACTGTTTGTCTTTGCTATGGCCACCATCAGCCGTTCCTACACACACGTGAAGTGTGAAAATTGTAAAATAATTTTGAAAAAGATTATACGGTATATATAATATATAATATTTAATATTAAATAATTAATAGTTTTTATGTTTATATACATATAAGTTTAAAAAATATATATAAATAAAACTTATGCAATCAGCACTTCGAAATAAATTACAAAAACTTGGTGGTTCTCCCCAAGGGGATCAAAGAGAACATTTATTAATATAGACTTTTTAGATACAAACGTGGACTATTTTAAGGTACTGATCCAGCTTTAGTACAATTTCTGTATGATAATAGACATGCACAATATTCCACAGTTTTTTGCTTGTTTTATTTGTTTGTTTTTATAAATGAATAATAATTTATGCAGTCATGCACGTATTTTAACAGCTAAAATGACGATGATTTGATGCTTCGCATAAGTTGCAGACAAGTTGCATATCAAAATGCTTTATGATGCAAAATTAATTTAAATTCCTTACGCCGATTAAGAAACTTTCTTAGGCTTCTACAAAGAAAATCCGATCTAGAATGTAAAACTAAATAAATTGCTAAATACTCTTGACACATGAAAGTGTAAAGCCTGCAGCCCACAAAAATGTGTAAAGTTATTGCGTATCATATTTAACAAACCATTTACAACGAATTTTATGTAGTTTTGCTCACATAGATCATTGACTATTAATCAGATGATGTTATTGCGCTGCTGTGCCGTCAGCCAATCGTTGCATTGCTGATTATTATTTTGAGGATTGATAGATCTGTCCTTCACAACACACACAGCGATCTCAGATCAGTTCATCCAGACATTTTAATCTGATTCACAAACTTGTTTGAAGAACCAAATTAGCCAGAGATCAATTATCAAGATTAAAAGATCCAGTACCTGCCAAATCATCTTGGATCATTAAAACGAGGTACGAAGAGCAGACCCCTGGTCTTTAATTGCATTTATTTATTGCATTCCTGCATTGGGCTTTCACATACTCTCTGGCTGCTACTTCATAGCCATGGTGGGCTTTTCTCTCTGTCCTGTGCTGAACGCAGTTGACCAATTGCTTCGCGCTAAGGAGGGGTTTGGGAACAAATGAATTGCTGAACAATTCATATGGGAGTCGCTGTGATAATTAGGTACAAAATAAATGCATATTATAAGACAATTAATGTGTTTTTTGACCTTGCACGCATATCAGCCTGTTGTTGGAGACCCTTAAAACCAAAATATGCCATTTTTAATGCAATATAGGGGCTCTTTAAAGTCATACTTCCATGTGATTTCAGATCGTATATTCAAAGTAGCATGTCATAATTTTTCACTGTTTAAAAATAAACAAATGTGCTAATATAAAACCAACTTTACCTCAATAAATATGTGCTGTAAACATTAGTTTTTTTTTCAGAAATGTTTATTGTTTCATATGGGGAAAAGTGTGGGTATATAATCCGCTCTTCAAATAATGGTGTCATGCTAAAGGGGAAAGAATGTGGAATGGTCAAAAAATTACTTTAAAGGCAATATTTGCCTCATGATTGATTTCCAGGGTCATTTGTTACCTACAAAAAGGCAATTTTTATGATTTTAATAAATAAATGGGATAATTTAACCAAAAATTTTAAACTGGTGTTAATTTACTCACCCTCAGGCTTTGTCTCTTTATTTTCTTCAGTAGAAAATTAGCAGAAAACTGGTCCTTTATTTTTCATAGAAAGCAACTCAGTGGATTTTTGAGTAAAATAAATTGGATACTCTTGGCTCATGATGATATATTGATGTCTTAGGTGAAATCATTAGTATGTGTACCTATAGTAATCTATATAAAAAAATGATGTAAACTAACAGTTTCAGTTCACAAGAGATTTTGCACCCATTTCTTACATATATTGAATGTTTTACTTTATAAAAACTCCCATGTATCGCTAAGAGCCATAGATATAAATTTTGTTTAGTCTATATGTTTTTTGTGTGTGCTTATTTTGATGTTCAAAGTGCTGGTAGCCATTGATCTGCATTTTATGAATGATCAAAGATCAAGCTTCAGCAATATGTAATGTTCTACTAATGAAAACAGTCATGTTGGTTGTCATTTTAAAGACATAGATCACCCAAAAAGGATAATTCTATTATTAGTTTCTCACCATCATGTCATTCATTCTTGTTTAGAGTACAAATTATGATATTTATTATGAAATCTGAGAGCTTCCTGATTCTCTGTAGACAGCAACAGTTCTGACTCTTTTAAAGTCATCTTCAAAACAGACCTTATGCCTTCAGTGGTTCAGTAGGTATATTATCAAGCTACAAGAGGAAACTGTTGACTAAAGTCATTATTTTGGTTTTATATGCACACAAAAGTATTCTTGTAGCTTCATAATAATCGCAGTGAACCACTAAAGACTCATGGACTGTTTTGAAGATATTTTTGTACGTTTCTAGAAAGATTTAAGATCGTTGCTGACTATGCAGGATGACAGAACTTTCTGATTTCATCTAAAGTATCCTAATTTGTGTTCTGAAGATGAACGAAGGTCTCAGGGGATGGTAATAACATATTTGTCATTTTTGGGTGAACTAACCCTTTAAAATGTTACATGCTTGATTGCAAACACTTTATAATACTGAATTAGCTTAATTTTTGTTCTTGACTAAAATTATTTTTAATTTTGTTACAGCCCTAATGTTCTGATTTAAAACCAGTATCAAATCAAAGACCTAAAAGGCAATGGATGGAGTAGTAGATGGCACCAGCCTCATTCAAAGACACAAGCCAGAGCTACTAGAAGCTTTGATTGAAGATCCAGACTTTCTTCTCCAGCATTGTCATGCTCGTGGCATACTATCAAATAATGAGTACAACAACATCAAAGACCTTAACACGCGCTCAAAGCAGGTACGGGACATTTTGGATTATGTCATTCACAAAGATAACAAGCATGCTCTGACTTTCCTGAAGTTGCTGAAAACATCTAAAATCCAAGAGACATTTCCAAAACTTCATTTCCTTCAAAATCTGCAAATCAACAAACGCAAGACGGCAAAAAACACAGGTATGATCGCTTATTGTCAGTTTTGTACTATACTGTGTGTGTGTGTGTGTATATATATATATGTCATGTAAAAGGTTAAGATCCATTTGAATATGACTATCTAAATACACAGTTATTTATATTTGACTTTTTCTTGCTCATAATTTGCTTATATTGTAACCTATATTTTATTTTTCATTCATAATGCTCATTATCTGATGTTTATTTATTATTTTTTTTACTGTATTAAAGGGATGGTTTACCCAAAAATGAAAATGTACTCATTATTTACTCATTCTGTAGAAGTTTTAAACTTTTATGAGTTTATTTCTTCTGTTGAACACTAAACAAGATATTTTAAAGAATGTTGAAAACCGGTCACCACTGACTTTAATAGTAAAAAAAATATTTATTTATATATATATATATAACGAAAATTATGGCAGTTAATAGATACAGGTTTGTAGCTTTTTTCGAAATATCATCTTTTGTGTTCAATGACAGAAACTTAAACAGGTTTGGAATAAGGGGGAGTAAATGATCACAGCATTTTCAGTTTGGAGTGAACTGTCCCTTTAATGCCTGTTCACTCTTAGAACAATAGCTGTACAAGTATCCAAACTAATGCAAGATGTTCTGTTTCTTATAAGCATTTGCTGCAGTTTTGTCGTCTGACACTTATATTGTTGGATTTTTACAACACTTATATTGTTGAAGGATGGATTTTTATTCCATAAATGTTTTTGTAGTTCATAAACTGGGCAAAAATATAAATTTAAATGAACACTCCACCTTTCCTTTTTGAAAAGTGCTCATTTTACAAGTCTCCTGGAGTTAAACAGAGAGAGATTTTTGGATTTATTCAGCCGATTTCCTGTTCTGGCGGGGTCACTTTTAGCTTAGCTTAGTATAATGAATTGAATAGTATTAGACCATTAGCATTTCATTCAAAATAAAATGTTTTGATCACTTTCCTATTTAAAGCTTGAGTCTTCTGTAGTTATATTGTGTAATAAAACCGATGGAAAATGAAAAATTGCAATTTTCTAGGTCAGTATTTTTTTCTTTTTTTATATAATTATTTTTCATGGTTTTCAACTTTAATGGATAGGATAGTAGAGAGTATTGACAGGAAAGGGTGGGGAGCAGAGAGAGGGGAAGAATTGGCATAGGATCTCAAGGTGGAAATCAAAGTCGGGACACCGTGAGCACAGAAGTGCATGAGTTGATGCACTAACCACTACAGCATTGCCATCGACTTGACCATTCGCCAGAATCAGAGTATAGTTACTAGCAATTTTTTTCTAATTTTTTTGTTGATCTTATTACACAATGTAACAGAAGACATGAGCTTTGAATAGGACAATTATCGAAACAATTAGAATTTTTTTTTTAAATGAAATGCTAATGATCTAATCCAATTCAATTTATTATGCTAAGCTTAAAGTGACTGCAAGAACAAGAACAAGAAATCGGCTGAATGGATTCAAAAATGGTTTAAGTCATCTGTTTAACTCTAGGAGACTTGCAAAATGAGCCTTTTAAAAAAAAAAAAAGGTGGAGTGTTTCTTTAAAGTCCATCTCTAACCATAATATTTCTATGGTTGCAATATTTAAACCATATTGTTCATATTATACAGTCTTTATAACTATTTAATATTTGTTTAAATATTTTTGTATGTTTTATATATATTATAAGGCTGTTGAATGCTTGATTCTGATTGGCTGATGTACATTCAAAGGTGTTATTTTCAGAAAAACACACAGCTTAAGTAGTTCCATATCATTATGCTTTACAGTAACAAATGCCGTTCTGTGATTTAATGTCAGAAAGTGAAGACAATCTATTGGATAAAGCGTAATCTATGTGTAATTTAACAATTCTGTTGATTTATCAGAGACGACAGCGAAGCGGAGATCGCAAAGGGAAAACGATGCACTGAAGGAGCAGCGCTGTGTAATCAGTGAGTCGCATGCAAAACACCTGCTTTGCAGCTTGTGTAATGCTTTCATGACTGAATGAATTTCTGCATTACGTCACCTCACAGATTCCAGGATGGTGAGAGAGAGTGAGATGATGAAGGTGGCCGGATGCATTGGGAACAACTGGAGACAGATTGGCATAATGGCACTCGATATGAACACCACGACTCTTGAGCAGATAGAGGAGGACAACAAACTACACAAAGAGCGGGTTTTCGCCATGCTGCGGAGGTGGAGCATGCGCGAGAGGGAAAAGGCCACACCGGCTCGTCTCTATTCCCTTCTAACACAAGAAGAGGAGAACGGCATCAACTCAGAAAGTCTCAACTTCCTGATGGAAAACAACTGAGGACTTGATTTATGTTGCACTTTGAAAAACAAACCACTAGAGGGAGACACAGCTGCTAGTCAGTTTTTTGTGTGTGTGTTTTGTTTTGTTGGTCAGCTTCTGGCTTGAAATGATTGGGAAACGTCCAAGCGCACTAAGCTATTATGCGGGTATTTCACTTCTTGTTTTTCCTAAAATCTGACCCCATTGTTTGTAGATTTGTGAAAATATGCTTAGGTATTTAGCTTTTTTTTTTTTTTAAAAGGAGCAGGACTGAGTAAACTTAGTGTGAAGTTTTATTTCAATATATTTTTTATGGCATTATTACATGTTAAGCTTATTTCCATGCAAAAAATAGCACTTCAGTGTATACGTGCAGCTTTAATTATATTATTCCTAATAATTTCAGGTGAGCCTGGCTTATACCGTAGCATTCCATCATGATACTTTCTAAAAAATAATAATAATGCATTTGCTTTAAGTAAATGAATGTGAAAGCTTTTATCTTAAGTCTTAACTTGAACTGATTCCATGAACAGATAAGGACGACTGGTGTTTATGACAGAAGTTTTAGGTTCCAATAGAGACCGCTATCTGGCAACATAACGGCAACCTTCGCTCTCTCGGCAAGTATCACGTTGTTTCACCCTGATGCATTTTCACCCTGGGTTTTCACCCTTGTTCACCCTTGTTCACCCTTATTTTGCATGCCAAGCAGGTGATAGGATGGGAGGCGGAGCTTTGTACAATTCCACTGTGAGTTCTTAAACAGCGTCTAGTCTTGCCAGGCTTCATGGAATCTTTTACTTTTGGAAACTTTTTTTTTTATTATTTAATTGATTGCAATTTTATGTGAGAGCAGAGATTTCAAATGTAATGTCATGATTATATTAATTGGACGTTTATGTTAAATTCTCCTTGTACTTTATTTGTTTTTGTACTTTATATTTGTCATTAATCATGCTTCTGGTGATGGCCTTTTTCTTTTTTTTGTATGAAACTAAAGAGAATTAAATGATCGTCATTGTAATGTAAAAGGTTATGAGGTTGTTTTTTATTGTTTTATAGCTTATTTGATTGTATACTTTAGATATTTGTCTGATTTACAGTATCATGTTTATTGTTTTATAGGCTTGAGATATAAAATATGGCTTCTGGTGAGTGGAGTTCTGATGCTAAAGAATTGGAAGTCTCTTCAGATGTTTTTAAAATGCGTTTGTTACCTCTTTAATTTCATTCTTGGGGTTTACTTTGATTTTTATTGTATAGGTTTTGGTTTAGATGCTAGCCATTGCTCCTCAAAACCAAAAAACATGCCACTTTTCTTGCAAACACTGAAAAAGCGAACTAATATATGGAAAAACATCACTGTGAGGCTGATAACAAAATGGAAAACTTTCAGTGCTGTTTGGTTTTTCAATATCAAACAGCATTACAGTCACATACCACATACAAATGTGCCTTTTTCCATAGGAAACACTTCATTTAAACAGATCCATAGACTTTTTTTGAACCCTGTGACATTCCATTCTACTCTTGTGAGCGAGTTTGTGGGATGATTGTGCAATCTGACAAACATACGTAGAAGGATATATCTTTCTTTCATCAGCAAACGCAGTCTAATGTGAACTTAGAACAACACTGCAGAGTTTAGAAGATGTTGAACGTTGTACCTCTGTTTTGCAGCATGTATTACCTTAATGAATGTGTGTGTGTGTGTGTGTGTGTGTGTGTGTGTCATTATATAACTTGTAAAATTGTTATATTGATCTTTCTTATTGGTTGCTTGTATGCAAGCCAGTATTAGCTCAGTAAATATGCTCGCCTTATCAACCAAGATGCAGGATAAAACTAAACCATCCAATGGCTTTGCGGAAGGTAATACTGGGGATTTTCTCAACATGCTTGATTGTGATACTCATGTAAACATTTAAAGGGATAGTTCACCCCCCAAAAAAGTAATATTTACTCAGATACAAGTGGTTGGAAACTTTTCCTCTGTGAAATGCAGAAGCATGTTGGAAACCAGCTTCTATTAACATCCATAGTAAGAACAGAAAGTACAATGGAAGTCAATGGCTGTTATTTTGCAACTTTTACTCAGAATATATGTATTTTGTTTGTGTGTATGTGTTTAACAGAAGAATAGAAACTCAAATAGGTTAGGAACAAGTCGAGGATGACCAAATGATGGCGGAATGGTCGCATTTGGGTGAACTGTCCCTTTGATTGCATGTAACAGATCGCCTTAATCATATCACCTGGGTATTTAGAAAGCAGTGTATTTTGAAGTTAACGATTGATTTCATGTTGACACACCCATATCATTCTAATCCAATTATAGGATGTCACTTGAATGACGAATCGGGCGTGTGCATCCACGTATCTGAAGGCTGGACCTGCATTAAAGCCCCGAGGGTCCCGAGGCATCCTTTACATATAGTTGCGTTTCATGTGCTGAGTTCAGAAACGACGTTAAACATCACAATGAGTTCATCTGGAGGTAAGAAGCTAGTTCTGCTTTGAATGCACGCTTAATTTAGGCTATTTGTATAATACAACAAATGTTTCTTAGTTTTGCTGAATTGTGCATTTAAAGTGTGGTGACGTAATAACTTGCTCTAGCTGTACGCGTGGAAAGGTCTCCTCATGTTAGAAGTCGTGTTTTATTTGAATGCACAACTCTGCTGTTTGCGAGTATCCCTCAGTGGATGAATGATGTATAGAACTTTTGCACACGTTGCAGGAATTGTTACGTTCAGAGAGTAAACTCTCTAACAGACCATAATTGTATTGCAAAACATGCTAAACAAGAGAAAAAGTAGTATTCATTTTTTTATTCAGCTTTTTGATTTTTAACAAAGTCAAACATTGCATTTAACCGCTAAATCTGGCTGTTTTTGACTATTTTCTGACAGCCATTTTGCTCTTTGGTGTCATGTTACTGTAAAGAAAAAGAATTGCAGCGACGTCCGCGACGTTTTTCCTCATAAATATCGCGATTGTTGCTGTGGAATTTATGACGCCAATTATAAAACCGATTTTGCGTTCTGATTGGATGTGGAATGAGTTCTGAATTATGCGCTGAGTAGCTTGGCAAACTTACACTAGTTAAATAGTTTATCAAATGTGGGACATCAGATAGCCTAAATCAGGAGAGATGAGTTTCACCGTCAATTGCTTTTAAACATAATGCCTAATTATATTATTAAAACATAATAAATAATGTTCACAGGACTGTGTTCTCTGGACTCTTTTCAAGCGCTGGACCTCT
>CAIGQZ010001345.1:22646380-22660738 GCA_903798205.1 Danio tinwini | reverse complement strand
ATATATATTTTTTTCAAACATATACTTGATATGGTTTTCACCAGGTATTTAGTTGAAGAAATTGAGAAACGGGAGAATTTCCAGCTGGTCTGTAAGGTAATGTGATGCACTGACTTTACAAAACTAAAATAGCACGTTTATGTTTATGTAAATGATTAAATATACAGTATGTTTTTTTCAATAGGGGCCGTTTGTGAACGTTTGCTTCTGGTTTATTCCACACAGTCTGAAAGGAAAGGAGAACAGCCCAGATTACCAGGAAAGATTATCCAAGGTCAGCTTTTGTATAAATGACCAATTGGAGTATATCAGAGCAGAGGATTCAATTATTAATTTATTATTCATAATGTGATGCCCATGTGCACCATCAGGTGGCGCCAGTCATTAAAGAGAGGATGATGAAGCGAGGAACGATGATGGTGGGATATCAGCCAATGGATGAACACGTCAACTTCTTCCGCATGGTGGTTGTTTCTCCACAGCTTACAACTAAAGACATGGATTTCTTCCTTGATGAGATGGAGAAACTCGGGAAGGATCTGTGATTCGCTCTGAATATCAATGGTGGATCTATAGACAGTGTCACATTTTGCCCTCATTGACCGTCATTTTGAAAAAAGCATGATTGCTAAAACTTATTTTGACATAAACAGTACACAAAACTGACTTCATTGAACAAGCCTGCTAAATTAATTCTGGTTCACATACACTACTGGTCAAAAGTTTGCAATTTTGTATCTGAATAATTACTCAATTTTTACTTCATTGTTTTCAGTGCCATTTTTTTAAGAACAATTGCTGCTCAAGAAACATCACTAATTCATCTGCCTTTGTTTTTGAGGAAACTGAAAAAGGCAACCGATTTAGTAAAAAAATATATACTATTAAGCAAGGATGTAATAAATTCATCAAATGTTTTAGTAAAGTCATTTATTATCTTACAAATGATTCAGAATTTAAAAAAATCCACACCACAATTTCATGAAGAATAAATAAAGCAACACAACTTTTCCAAATGTAATTCTTGATAACAATAAGAACCATTATTAATATCTGAGAATACATAATAATAATCAATCGTTTCTAAAGGATTACATGACACTGACGACTATAAAGATGCAGAAATACAGTGTTTCATCACATGAATGAATTACATTTGAAAACAAATTACAATAGAAAACAAATTCTTTAAAATAGTAAAAATAAATTAAACATTTTATTGTATTTTGTTGGCACGGTGGCTCAGTGGTTAGCACTGTCGCCTCACAGGAAGAAGGTCGCTAAGTCCTGACTAAACAGTTCACAGACATGCGCTATAGGTGAATTGGGTGAACCAAGTTGGCCATAGTGTGTGTATGAATGTGAGCGTGTATAAGTTGTGGCTGGAAGAGCATCCGCTGCGTAAAACATATGCTGGATATGTTGGCGGTTCATTCTGCTGTGGCAGCCCCTGATAAATAAATACAGTTGAAGTCAAAATTATTAGCTCCTCCTTTCATTTTTCTTTTTTTTATGTATTTCCCAAATAATGTTTACCAGAGCAAAGACATTTTAACAGTATGTCTGATAATATTTTTTCTTCTGGACAAAGTCTTATTTTTTTATTTAGGCTAGAATAAAAGCAGATTTAAACATTTTTAAAAGCCATTTTAAGGTCAAAATTATTAGCCTCTAAGCTATATATTTTTCCATAGTCTACAGAACAAACCATCGTTATACAATCACTTGTCTAATTAACCTAACCTGCCTAGTTAACCTAATTAACCTAGTTAAGCCTTTAAATGTCACTTTAAGCTGTATAGAAGTGTCATGAAAAACATTATGTACTGTCATCATGGCAAAGATAAAATAAATCAGTTATTAGAAATGAGTTATTGAAACAATTATGTTTAGAAATGTCGAAAAAAATATCTTTGTTAAAAAGAAGTTAGGGAAAAAAATAAACAGGGGGGGCTAATAATTCTGACTTCAACTGTATGTATTAGATATATATATTCCAAACTTTTGACCAGTATTAGGATAACTTGTCACACCCAATTCTATTACTTATATATAAAGGTGGCATCCAAGTAATAATCCAAGATCAGGATTGAGGGTTGCTGCTAACTCAATAGTTGCATCTGAAATCTCATACTTTCCTGCTATATAGTAGTATTATTCACAGTACTCATATCAGTGTCGTGTCAGCAAACCTGAATGAGCAACATGATTGACAGGCAGAGAGCTATTCTGATTGGTTAAAAAATGGGATGTTCCTCTTTTCAAAGCTTTGGGTCACAGTGACAGGTGTGCTTTGTTAGCACTCATATTTCAGTGAAATCTGTCAGGACTTGTGAACCATGGTTAATTACAGTGCAGTTACCATAGTTTGTTGTATTGATTAACATTTGTGATATCGGTTTAACTAGAAAAACATGGTTAAACTGGTTAGTGTACCATAATCTTGGTTAGTTTGTGGTTGCCATGGTTTAACTTTTTTATTGTAGTATAAGATAAATGATTGTATGTGCATTCTTCCAACAAATAGCTTTACCTCTGAGTATGAAACCGATTTTGTATTTTAGTAAATTAGTTTTATTAGTCTCCATAATTGTATTAGTTAGCGACATTGTCTGCACAATGTTATTTTGCTTTAGTCTTCTTTATAATGGAGTCTTTCCCAAACTATAGGTCAATAAATGAGACTGAACATTATCCGTGAAGTTTGTATAGGGAAAAATTATGAAAAATGATGACTTGAAAATGATGTTTTTCTATGCTGGATTTGCTAGGTTTGTGTTTAAATAAGTTGTTAATATTTGTTATATTGTATGAAGTCTGATAACATTTCTTCAGAAGTAAAATAATGTATATATAAGGGCTGCATGATATTGGAAGAAACTGCCTTTGCAATATTTTATTTTTCTGCAATACACGTTGCGATAATGAGTATGATTTTTCACAGATCAAATGAATAGCTCTATTTGAAAATAATAAATAATTTTAGGACATTGATATTTTACGCATCTGCATAAAATGAAATAAACCAAATCACAACCATTGATAAATACAGTAAAGCAAAGTTGCAAATAAAATAAAGGCTTTATGTTTTTTCTGGAAGTCAAAAAGTATTTAGGCACACAAATTGAATAATTAAATGTAAAATAAATAATCCTGTATGATCTTCATTTCATGTATTGCACATGAATACAATTAATGTTTCTTGATGTTACTAAAATTTCCTGTGCCTGAATGCTTAAAACTGGCTTGAAATGCGTACACAGTCAAGGCTTTAAATCACATGCAAATGATACAATTTTTTGGTAACTTTATGGTTAAACTTTGCAATTACTCCACAATCATGTGTTTTTTTTTAAACTCCTGGTTAACTATAATCCTGATTCAACATTGCAGATCCTATGATATGACTATTGTGGATGTGCACATAGCGATATTGATATATTGATGCTGAAATGTTATACTGTGCAGCCCTAATATATATATATATATATATATATATATATATATATATATAATTTATATATATATATATATATATACACACACATACATAGCCTACCCACGCACACATACACATATTTTTGACAGAAAATCGCAATTGGTCCAACTAACAAAAGCAATTTTTGCAAGGTCTTTTCCAAATATTGATTTCTCAATTTCTGAAGTAAAAAAATTATACTGTGTTGCCTAAAAATTTATATTAAACATAATGTGGCATCAAATATGGCACCGTTTTGTTATTTTGATCAACTGAATTTATGTAAATACAAAATCAATCAAAAAGTGCTCAGGGGTAGCTTAAATAATGTATCGGTGTTCTTTGGGTAAAGGATTTATCAGCATAAACAGTAAAAGTAGGTCCAAGGCACTCGAAAAATGTAAAAAAATATTAAAAAGCTTTTATTGACAGATATTCCTTAAAACTATGCCTAACTGTGTATAACAGTCATCATCTGCAGTAAACAGCCATCAACAGTCATCAACACCTCCAGCCATCTCCCTCTCCCCCCGGCACTTCAGATCAGTGAGGATAATGTGCGTCAGACATTCAGTAAACAGAAGCAAACCTATAGAGTAAACCGGTCTGTGGATGATGCAGTCAACATGGGACTGCATTATAACATCATATTAACAACATATTAACATCTGGACAAACCAGGGAACTACGCAAGGATACTGTTTGTGGACTTCAGTTCTGCCTTTAACACCATCGTCCCATCACTGCTCGAGAACAAACTGACCCAGCTGTCTGTCCCTAGCTCTGTCTGTCAATGGATCACCAGCTTTCTGACAGATAGACAACAGCTAGTCAGAATGGGCAAAATCACATCCGACAGCCGCACCATCAGCACTGGTGCCCCCCAGGGATGTGTTCTCTCCCCACTGCTCTTCTCCCTGTACACAAGCGACTGCACCGCGAAAGACCCCTCCATTAAGCTTTTGAAGTTTGCGAATGACACTACTGTTATCGGCCTCATCCGGAAAGGTGGCGAGTCTGCATACAGACAGGAGGTGGAGCGGCTGGCTTTATGGTGCAGATACAACAACCTGGAGCTGAACACGCTCAAAACAGTGGAGATGATAGTGGACTTTAGGAGAAACCCCCCTGCACTCCCCCCACTCACCATCATGAACAGCACTGTGGCTGCAGTAGAGTCATTCAGGTTCCTGGGCACCACCATCTCTCAGGATCTGAAGTGGGACATTCACATGGACTCCATTGTAAAGAAAGCCAAGCAGAGACTGTACTTCCTTCGTCAGCTGAGGAAGTTCAACCTGCCACAGGAGCTGCTTGTACAGTTCTACTCAGCTGTCATCCAATCCATCCTCTGCACTTCAATCACCGTCTGGTTCAGCTCAGCTGCCAAATCCGACCTCCGTAGACTACAGCGAATAGTCCGGACTGCTGAACGAATCACTGGCACTACCCTTCCTACACTTCAAGAACTGTACTCTTCCAGAGTGAGTAAAAGGGCTTGTAAAATTACTCTGGACGCCTCACACCCAGCACACTACCTGTTCGAACGGTTACCGAACGGTCGGCGCTACAGAGCACCAAGCACAAAAACAGCCAGACACAGGAAGTTTCTTTTCTCAGGCCATCTACCTCATGAACAGTTAAATACTCCCCTACTGTGCAATAAACGTGCAGTACATACGCACTTGTACGCAGCACCTTATAACCTGTATATTTACAACATATCTGTACATACAATTCAACATCCAGATCTTTTTGACAAACTGCATGTCTGTTTAATGTGTATTGCCTTTTCTTTCTTCTTGTATTTAATTTTGTGTTGTCACTTGTCACTTTATGTACACTGGAAGCTTCTGTTGCCAAAACAAATTCCTTGTGTGTGTGAAGCACACTTGGCAATAAAACTGATTCTGATTCTGATATTTTTTTCCATTAAGTTTTTTTTCCTCTCTCTCAATGCTGAATTAATAATGATTGTTGAGTTGATCTTGTCTTCAATATAATATTTTAGTATTGTTTAGATCAGGGGTGTCCAAACTCGGTCCTGGAGGGCCGGTGTCCTGGAGAGTTTAGCTCCAACCCTAATCTAACACCTGAACCAGCTGATCAAGCTCTTACTAGATATACTAGAAACTTCCTGGCAGGTGTTTTGAAGCAAGTTGGAGCTAAACTCAGGAGGACACTGGCCCTCCAGGACCGAGTTTGGACGCCCTTGCTTTAGATCAGGGGTCTTAAACTTAATTCCTGGAAGGCCGCAGCTTTGCATACTTTAGCTCCAACCACCTCCAACTAACACCTGCTTATAGTCTCTAGTAGTCTTGAACACCTTGATTAATTGGATCAGCTGTGTTTGATTAGGGTCGGAGCAAAACTGTGCAGAGCTGCGGCCCTCCAGGAATCGAGTTTGAGATGTATGCTTTAGATATTCATGAGACCATAGTGTTCAAAAGAAACTCCAGACGCACCTCATCTCCCTTACCCTGATGAAGGCAAGCGTTTGCCGGCACGCGTATAGGCGCAGTTTTAAGGAATAGCCATGTCAATAAAGGCTTTTTAATATTTTTTCCCATATTTTTCGAGTGCCTTGGACTGATCATTGCTGTTTATTCTGAAATGATGTGTTTGAGTAAAACATAATCTTTAAATTGTTCTGCAAAAAAATCCTTCAAATTGTTCAAATTATGTTTTTTTCCTTGTTAGATCACACTCTTCACGCCAGATAAGTAAGATCTAGCCCCAGATGCCAGAATTTGTCAGGAAATGTCAGTTTCTCCAGGTATTTGGACAACAGGTCAGCAGAGTTTTCAATACCCAAACCTGTTAACCACACTGTAAAAAAATCTGTAATTTTACAGTTTTTTTCTGGCAGCTGGGGTGCTGGAAATAAACCGTAAAATAACGGCTGTTAAATCACAGAAATTTACTGTAAAATAATAGAGGTTGAATTACAAAAATTTACCAGAAATTTTTATTTAAGTAAATTTCTGTAATTTAATGTCCATTATTTTACAGTTTATTTCCGGCACCCCAACTCAAATCATTAACTAATTATCAATAAAATGATATAATGATAATTATATAAACGACTAATTATCATATGAAAAAATAAAATAATTTTAAAAAGAATAAATGAATACAAACAAATGAAAATAAAACACAACACAAATGAAAGGTTGCTTGCTTGAAGCAACACATGCATATAAAATTGCTACAAGAACTCTCAGATCCTTAGTTAGATTATTAATTTTCTTAAAATATAAAAAGATATATGAGCAATTTCATGCAAATGTCAACCTTGCCATGAAAAAAAATCAAGTTTTGACCAAAATATCAAAACCGTTTCTGCGTTTTTTTGTGTAAGCAAGTATTTTACAGTACTTGAGAAATGCTCAAAAATGTCTCTGTCAGTGTTTTCAAACTATTATATTTGATTTACCAAAGTCACACAAGTGGCAATTTCACATCCATAACAAAGCTTTTTTTTTACTTAATAAACACGATAATGAAATTATTTTCATTTATTTTATTTTCTTACTTTATTAAACAAAGTATATAATACAACTATAAATGGCCTGGTACAAAATACAAACCTCCTTAATCAGACAACAGACAAGCATCATAAACAAAATGTAAAATAATAATAAATAAATAAATAAAAAACATCTAGGGGTTTTCAGCAAGATCAAGTTGTTCTATTAAATCACAGAGAATTACAGCATTCTTTTTCTTCATTTGCTTAAGTGATATAAAATAAAGACATAGTTCCTTGTGAAAAACATAAAATTTGGGAGAAAACCTTAAGAACCTTTTCTTATGTAAAAAGAACTTCCCAAGAATAATAATTGTGTTAATTGCTAAATCACATGTTTCATCTTTCAAAAATAAACCAAACATTACATTTTCTTTTGTAAAAACATGTAAATCTTCAAATTTTGAAAATAACCAATAATGCAAATCTTCCCAAAAAGCACAAGCAAATTTACAATCATAGAAAAGATGCTCTGTAGTTTTAATTTGATCATCACAAAAGGAACAATTGTTTTCATCAAAACCAAATCGACATCTCAAAAATTCTTTAGAAGAATGGACTCCATTTAGAATTTTAAAATGAACTTCCTTAACTTTTGGTGCCACTGGAAACTTTAAAGATTTTGTTCTAAGCAATTTAATTTTTTCCTTGGAGAAATAATAAAATAATAAATTTTCATTTGAATAAAAGGGATATAGTTCTTCAATAAAAATATAATTTCCTCTAGAGTGGAGGAACTATGACGTCACCTTGTAGGCGAATCGGCTGCTAGCATAAAACTGGTTCCCAGGGAACTACATTTAAAAATACTTCACAACATTTATATTACCAATTATACATTATCGAAATTTATGCAGACTGATGAAAATTGCTCATTCTGTTTAAATCACCCAGAGTCTTTGGTTCATCTTTTTTATGAATGTCAATATTCAAAGAAGTTTTGGGAAGATTTATCGTTGTATGTCAAAAAAAAAAATCAGGTTGTAGATGTAACTTGACCCCTAAAGATCTTATATTTTATTTTGTATCAGACAATTTATCTGTGGATTTTATAATGAATCTTTTAATTTTATTTGGTAAATTTCATATTCATAAATGTAGATTGAATAACTCTAAACCTGGTTTACAGGTTTTCATTATAGATTTTCATTTGTATATAGACTCGCTCCAGTATATCAATAGTAAGAAATGTCAAGATACAGTTATAGTTGCAAAGGAACTGAACTTAATTGAATAGTAAATCTATCTAATCTATCTCTACCTATCTAATTGTCAATTGGATAGGTTTAATTATAATATCATTGTAAAGCTCTCTATATTGAAGCTGTCTTTTTATTTATTTTGATTATGTAATCTATACATTTTTTTTGGTTTATGTTATTAGTTACATATGTATTTTTTAGATGTCATGTTTAATTTGTATATTTACTGTTGTTTAAATAAAAAAAATAATAATAAAAAAAGCATAAAACTGGTTCCCTCGATAAATTCCCTATGGGATTTTCCCATAGGCTTTTCGAAAATTGCAAATACTAAGCTCTGTGTTCAAACACAGTTCATTACACTTACACGTTTTGTCCAGCCGGATAATCCTCACACGAAAATACAACTTTTAGCACTTTTGGTGCCACTGGAAACTTTAAATATTTTGTTCTAAGCAATTTAAATTTTTCCTTAGAGAAATAATAAAATAAAACATTTTTATTTGAATGAAAGGGATACATTTCTTTAATAAAAATATAATTTCCTATAGACTCTCGTGGAGTTTATTCACACCGGAAGTAGCCTGTGATTTGTTGCCTGCTCGGAGATCACGTGACACGCGCTCTCCCCTGAGAACACTTCCGGTAACGTTTCCTGTGTTTGTAAACTGAAGAAAAAAATTGTCCGACAAGAAAATATTGGGCTACAATAAAAGACGAAGAGTAAGGTAAAAGAATTACTCTCTCCCCCCAGCACTGCTTTTATTAAACCTATAGGCTCATTTAAGAACACACTCACGGGTTTAATAGCTCCGAAATGTGAAGTTTAATAGGCGACGAACTCACGCCCTGTTGTGATGTGGATGAATGGAGGAGTTTACATTAGTAACGTGTTTACACTTCAGACTCAAGAACTACGAATTTATCTCAGATACTAACATTATGAATATCTAAATTTACGTACTTTATCGCATTAAACGCGTTCAGACTTGTTTTAAGTTCCTTAGACACAAATAACGCCACCATGTTTTATTTATTTGTATAAATGTATTCATATATGGTTATGATGTGCGACTTAACGCGCAATATTTTTAATATACGTGATGCAGTCATACATTTTAATTTCAATATCTATAATTTGTAGAGTCCATTACTGTTCACACTGATAATACTGTTGATACATTTTTGTAATGGCGACACGGTGGCTCAGTGGTTAGCATTGTCGCCTCACAGCAAGAAGGTCGCTGGTTCGAGTCCTGGCTGGGTCAGTTGGCATTTCTGTCCATTCTGTTTGCATGTTCTCCCCGTGTTCGCTTGGGTTTCCTCAGGGTGCTCCGGTTTCCGGCTCTAGTCCAAATAGACTGTAGGTTAATTGAATAAACTAAATTGGCCATAGTGAATGTGTGTGAATGAGTGTGTATGGATGTTTCCCAGTACCGGGTTGCAGCTGGAAGGGCATCCGCTGCGTAAAACATATGCTGGATAAGTCGGCAGTTCATTCCTCTGTGGCGACCCCTGATGTGTATAGGAACTAAGCCGAAGGAAAATGAATGAATGTTTGTAATGCTAAGTTATTATACTTTTAAGTTATTTGAAAGCAAATGGTTTTCTGGAAGTACATTTGAAGAGTTCAGATGCAAAAACCTCTAAGTGCCATGTGAAATTTTCTTCTAAAATGAGCATTTTTCTCAGCCTCCAATATTTGTTGTGCAAATATTTAACTTTAAAGGCAATGCAAAGAACCTATTTTTTTGCCATAAAAGGAATTTACTGAACATACACATAGGAGATTGGGAGCAATGCTCATTTTAGAATAAAATTTCAGATGGCATTTAGAGGTTTTTGCATCTGAACTCTTTATTTGTACATAAATATTACATTTAAATAACAATAGTAGATACATTTCATTTGTTAGTTATGAATTTCACCTCTAAGAGGAGATAAAGATAAAACTTTATTTTTATTTACAATGCTCGAACAATAAAAGAAAGGCATTAATACTTTAAAATTAGACAAAAGACTGAGATAACAATCAATTTACATTCACAATCTTTCCATCCTCATTAATAACAATAATACAACATATATAAATAAATAAAATAACAAAAATTAACAAATAAAATAAATAATAATGAAAAATACGTAGCAGGGGAATTGAAGTTCTCAAAATATTAAATCAAAGTTCTTTAATGATGAATATAAATATCTTGCATTTTGGCTTTTCGTCTCTCTTAATGTCTTTAAATATATAACAGATTCTTCTTTAAACACCTCTAGTCTTGGGGGAATTAAAAAAAATTACATTTATGAATTTTAAATTTTAATAATAACTAATTATACATTATATATAATATTTTTTATTCTTAAGTATTAAGCTAAACTTAAGAATTTCCCATGAAAATATAAGTCTTACAGATATTTTCTGTTGTAAACAAACTAATACTTAGTCCCAAAATGTTTGCACCAAATTACATTGGAAAAACAAGCGTTCAATTATTTTAATATCTATATTACAAAACTGGCATACATTTGAGTCACCAATATTGAATTTTAAATTTAATACTTTAAATACAAAAACCTGCAAAATATCCAGATACTTTTTTTCCACAGGAAACAATATCAGATGTTATATTGACTGTAGCTATATGACTGTATCAAAATATCTTGATGCGATAATTGCTTAAAGGGGACAGTCAACCAAAAAAAAAAAAATTTTGTCTCAATTTCCTTATCCTTTACTTGTTTCAAATCTTTATGAGTGTTTTTCTTCTGTTGAACTTCTATTGACTTCTATGGTATTCATATCGTAGTATCTATAGCAGAGATGCCCAAAGTACTGTCCGCGGGCCAAAGTTGGCCTATTGTAACCTTTGATTTGGCCCACCATCCCATCTTAGAGGAGAGTGAGAATGATGGAGAGGGTTGGTGTGTTTTATTGCTAAGCTAAAAAGCTAATTAATAGTAAATATTTCAATTAAATGTAAATTAACCTGATTTTTAAAAAATTTAAATACTGTCACTGGACAGACAGAGGACTATGCAGAAGACATCGGTGAGTAAATCAAGGCAAAAACTAGTGTAACTCCATTCTGTTATACATGTGATTGTTTTTGTTTTTACTGTAGTAAGTTCGTTATAAAATGTATTTTACGCATGGCATTTATATTTACAACTGGCCCACTAGCCTCAATCAAGTTTGGTTTTTGGCCCTTCATAAGGAAATGTTTGGGCACCCCTGATCTATAGTTTACCTACTATGTTAGTCAATGCCTACAGGTTTTCAACTTTCTTCAAAATATCTTGTATTGTTTTCTGCAGAAAAAAAAAACATAAATGTTTGGAAACATTTGAGAAACTGTAAATAGTGAGTAAATTTTCATTTTTGGGTGTTCTTGTGCCATACATTGACTTTAAAATATTGATAGATAAGATTAGATTCAACTTTATTGTCATTACACATGTACAAGTACAAGGCAATGAAAAGCAGTTTAGGTCTAACCAGGAGTGCAATAGCAGCAAGTGCAGGATATTGGTACTGTATAAGTTATAAAGTACAATTATAGAAAAACTATGGTGATATTTACAGATGGATGTACTATGAACATTATATACAGATTTTATTAGCTATGAACAGAGATTTACAATAGGTAAATATATGTACAGGTTGCTATGAATAATCAGAGGCATTCAGATAGATATAAACATAATTACAATTGTATATGTATAGTGGATATGTACAATTCAAAAATGAATCAGTGATGTGGCACAAAATAAGATATTCATTGTAATAATGTCTGCGTCTGGTTAATGCTATGGCTTTAACATGTACAGTTATAATGTAGATTATAATTTAAAGGCAGTTTGGTTTTTTGCCCACAATTATCGCACACATGCTTCAACACAGTTAAGTTGATCTTATAAAGTTTGCTGTCTGTGTTTGCGTTAGATTGCTTTCTGTTTGCCGTGTGATAAGACTGATGCAATTTTATTTTCTTTCTCCTGGAATTAATTTCACCTTAGGACCCCGTTGGTTGCCAGATCCCCCAACAAACCCAACAGTCACGCTTTGTTAATATCAAATTCATCTGCTCTGCATTTATCCATCTTCCGTGCCTCATTTGTGAATTATAATCATCTTCATCTTAGTAAGTTAGTCGGGCTAATGCACAGGAATAAGCGGAAAAGGGGTGGTTAAAATAAATCTTTTTTTTTTTTAGATGTATTCCAGTAAATCACAGAATCTGATCGTCCAAATCCAAAATCAACAGGTCATAAATGCTCGGATGTATTTCTACACTTTAAGTTTTGACAGAACCAATAAGAATCCTGGTTGGGTTTTGACCCGGTTTGTATCCAGATGTCATTTAGGGACTCGTGACGCCTGGAAATGAAGCCCGAACTCTTATGGCTTAAAAACACGGGCCTATACGCCTACATAAACAAAGGCTTGGCGATGCCGGCATGGAAAATGTCTGATTGTAGCGAATAAAAGCAGTGATTTGTCCACAGTTGACAGGTTCTGTTAGTGGTGGGCTGGATGTGTGGCAGCGTCAGACAGAGATGGATGTTACCCTGGCTTTCTGTTTCTAGGCTCGGGCCCTTGATGATTGGGGCTTGTGTGGTCTCTAAACATTGTCCCAGCCCAGAGCCCCAACACACACACACACACTCTCAGCACTGAGATGTCACACCTTTCCAACAACACAGTGCGAGATCACATGAAATGGGTCAGTGTGTTTTGTTTTTTTATTTTATTCTCTTCTTCATTTGCATTTTCTTCACCTTTATTTGAGAAAGAAGGTGTATGTTTTGTTTTTGCTTGATTTCTTTTGTGGGTGTGTGTTTAACTGTTTGAAATTCACTTTTACAGCCTGGAGGACCTCTGACAATTAATCTCTTTTAGGACCGTATTCTTATTTTTATGGCAATTATTAAATGCAGTGTTGTACATTAGAGTATTTTTCTTAGCTATTTTTAATTATAGATTTTTAATACTGCAATAAACAGAAATATTAGTGTACCATAGTATTGCAAATCGCCTCAGCATTATTTAGAAAAATGTGAATTTAGGGGGAAAATCATTAACATATAAATTCAGAAATATTCTGTTGTTATAAAAAATAGTCTATAAATAAATATAAATTTTTATAAAAATATTAATATACTATAAATATAAACATATGAGCAATTCCATGCAAATGTCAACCTTTTCATGAAAAAAATTTGGTTTTCGCCAAAATATCAAAATCATTTTTGCATTTTTTGTGTAAGCAAGTATTTTACAGTGTTTTAAAAATAATCAAAAATGTCTTTGTTAATGTTTTCAAACTATTATATTTGATTTATCATAATCACACAAGTGCCGATTTCACATCTGTCACATCCACAATAAAGCTTTTTTCTCATAAAAAATGTAAAAATGTCAAATAAAATAGAATCAATCATGTTTGTTCTACAGTGAGCCAACTCTTATCTTTTTAATTAGCATTATTTCTTTTGGGTTGTGCAGCTTAATTCACAGAATTTCTACAAATTATGTTGTATATTGTAAACTCGCTAAGTTTTTTCATCACATCCATAACCCATGAATCTCTGTGAATTTATGTTTTGAGATTTTACTGCAAATGTCACATTCATAACACTGGATTTGCTCATATACAAATATGATATTTCTGCCAAACCCTTTACTCTACAGTAGTAATGAATCACTACGGTAAAATTGAAATTTAAAAACAGCAATGAGGCAAAATGTATTTAATTGTCATGAAAGTGAAAAAATCCTCATTTATTTTTTCAGTATATGTACCTTTTTTATAATAATTATTGTTATATTTGTAAGTTTTAGGATCATCAAGAACACATTAATCAGGGTGTCCACGGGGTCTTAAAAAGTCTTAAAATGTCTTACATTTTTAAAACAACATTTTAGGCCTTAAAAAGGTCTTAAATTCATGGAAATATTGTGTTGTAGGTCTTAAATAAATAATTTTAAACAAGTCTTAAATTACCTCTGTCCTAGTAAAGCTACCCAATCAGGCCGAGATCCATCCAATCACCAACTCTCTCTTTCTCTCTCTCTGTCTCTCTCTCTCTCTCTCTCTTTCTCTCTCTCTGTCTCTCTCTCTCTCTCTCTCTCTCTCTCTCTCTCT
>CAIGQZ010001345.1:22628970-22645980 GCA_903798205.1 Danio tinwini | reverse complement strand
TATATATATATATATATACATATATATATATATATATATTTTTTTTTACGTTTTTTTATTGCAGAGATACAGCAAATTCCCCTAATTAAACACAATTACTCATGATAATAACAGAGCAATATATCCCTTTACATGATCTTTCATTTAAACAAAAACTATTTACAGAAGTAAGGGTGAGTAGACATAATATTAATAAATAGACTTAAAAATTAAGGCTTTATAACAGAAATACATTAGGTTGAATAGGAGTTTTGCTCAATACATTTGGACCAAAAGCCAACAAATACTGTATATATATATTTAATTATTCATGTCATTTTCTCTGTAATAAATATACTTTTAACAATGTTAAACTTGTCATTAAAAAAAAAAAACGAAACATTTATGTTGAAAAAGACAAAAATATTTAAAATATGTAGCTAGGAAAAACTACATTTGTTTTTTTTGTGACAAGCAGAAACAAATTCCATTAGCCTAACTGGGCCATTATCAAAAACCTTTAGTGTTTAGCCATACTGCATTTCATTGCCTTGTACTTGTACATGTATAATGACAATAAAGTTGAATCTAATCTAATGTATAAGTTCTAAATTTTATTTATAATGGTCTTAAAATGGTATTAAAAAGTTTGACCTGAAACCTGCAGAAACCCTGATTAATATTAATGCCAATGATAATAAAATGCTGATATGATGATGACAAAATCAAATAAACACCATATATACAGTGCTTAACATATATGAGGACACCTCACAAATCTCTCATTAAGTTTATGCTAAAGCCAGATCTGGGGCCAGTGTAACAAAATAACTTATGATAACAGTCCAAAATTAGTGCACTCACATTTATATGTTGGGAAAAATATTAAATAAAAAAAAAATTCAAGAGAAACAAAAAATTTATCAAATTTTGTTGAAATTATGTAGTTTGTTTGCATTTTCTTTCTATTTCTAAAGATGTTCTGTGACTATAATATTGTTTTAAACAATATATCTGTTTAATCAAGCTGATTTGTTCAAATGCACCAAAATATGTTACATATATTCACTAAGAAATGGATAAAATATTCGTTTTAAAAATGGGATGTACTTGTTTATGCTGAGCACTGTATATATGTATGTGTGTATGAAGTATTGTTATTGGTTGTATCATGACAAAATATATTGGTCACATTTGTTCCAGATTCCAAGCTTAGTAAACTGTAGCAGCCCACCAGTTGAGTGACAGGAGCACTGTTACTGTATTTCTCATGGATGTGCATGTTTGTGTTTGTATTTGTGCTCAGGCTGGGTTGCTGGGCTGTGAAGCAGTGCTGTCCAGCATGGCGCTCATGCAGGCCGGCTCAATGCCCAGCCATAGGAAGATGAGAGAAAACAACCACATCCAGGACACACATAGCCAACACACACACATGGTGCTGCCCTCTGGAATCAGCTGTCCACCACTGGTAAGAGAAAAAGACATGCATTGTAAAAGCAAGTCATAATGGTTTGGAATGAAGTTTTGGGTGAACTGTTCATTTAAAAATTTCTTACAATCCTGTGGCTGATGCTAAGATCATGGGTTCAGTTCATGGAAAAATGCTGGTGCAAAAATATATAAGAGCAACGTCAAGTTGCTAGACTTGAGTTAATATTGGTTATATGTGGATACTGGATATGCTATTAATGTGTACAGATGAGGACAAAATTATTTAGGGTAGTCAGAGTGAAATTTAATACATTTTAAGACATTTTTTTAAACCTCTACATACATTTTATAACTCATCGCCCCTTTAGGTTTCAACCGTTGACATTGGTGACATTTAAACTTACATTATATTTACTAAATATTGATGGTAAGAAACTAATCCTAAGCTAAAACATTATTCATATGCTGAATAAAAATGCAAATCCAGCAAGTGATGCCCTTAGAACAGCAGAAAATAATGGTGCTGCCTTGGTTACTGCAATAAAAAAGTAGCGTGATGTCAAATCTAGCAGGATTTTTATAGATTTAGCATCCCACTATTCGCAGATTAAATGCTAGCATACAACTATACATTGTTTAATAAAAAAATTTACAATATTTAATACCTTGCAACTCAGCATTTAAAACTTTTTAATACTTTTTTAACAGTCTTAAATTTCTTAAAATTGATTTATCAACTTTTGATACTTTTTTAAGACTCCGCGGACACCTTGTTATTTGCCCTCTCGTATGAAATTAATTGTTTTTCAAATATTTCCCAAGTAATGTTTAACAGCAAGGATTTTTTAAAATAGTAATTTCTGTTATGTTTTTTTTTATTGTCTTTGTTTTGCTGGAATAAATAATATAAAAACTGCTGAAGTCAATTATTAGCCTGTATGAAACATTTTTTAAATTAAAATATTATATACTGTCTTCATGGCAAAATCAAAAGAAATTAGTTATTTGAAATTCATTCATTCATTCATTTTCTTTTCGGCTTAGTCCCTTTATTAATCTGGGGTCGCCACAGTGGAATGAACAGCACTTTGACAAATATTGAAAAAAAATCATGGAAAAATAATAATTTGCTCTTTAATCATGATGTAAAATGTTTTGCTCTATTTCTGTTTTGCTTAATAAACTCAGTTTAATGTGTTTTTAATATTTCAAAGAAGAATGTTATCATTTACTGCTTTTATTTGCAGAAAATGACAGTAGATGTGTATAAAATATTACATGTTTTCAGATGTAAATATAGGGAAAAACATGTCCAAAAACACGTTTTCTTTTAGTATTTAATTTCTGAAAACATTTATTCATTCATTTTTCATCAGCTCAGTCCCTTTATTCATAAGGGGTCACCACAGTGGAATAAACCACCAACTTATCCAGCATATGTTTTACACAGCTGATGCCCTTCCAACTGCAACCCAGTTCTGGGAAACACCCATCCACACTCATACACACTCGTTCACACACATTCACTACGGCCAATTTAGTTTATTCAATTCACCTATAGTGCATGTCTTTAGACTGTGGGGGAAACCAGAGCACCCAGAGGAAACTCACTCGAATACAGGGAAAACATGCAAACTCCACACAGAAATACCAACTGACCCAGCTGGGACTTGAACCAGCTACCCACTGCGCCACCATGTGGCCCTTATTTATTTATATTGACCTCTATAAATATTCTTATTTGAAACTTTGAAGACACAATGTCAGTACTTTCTAAAATTGATCTTAAGCCCACAACTCAAATATTTTGGCGCCAACTGCGGCTCCCAAGATCTAAGACTTTTAGCCACTTGTTGTCTTTCTGAAGCCTCGAACACAAAAGCATTGAGTTGATCGAGCTGTTGACTAATCTCTGTAGTGCAGAACTCGAGGTTACTGAAGCGAAGATCATGATCAGTCATACTTTCGAAAGATGTTTTGAAAGTCTTCTGCGATTGAGACCCTAAGGTCGTCATGTAATGTACTTAGCTCAGATAACGTAATGCTAGCACTTGGCGAAAGACAGCCTACTTTTTCTCTATCGGCCTGTCTGCCTCTTCCCTTTAACATTTCAAAAGTGAATGAAGTCACAGAACAGTAGATAAACAAGTAAAGTAAGATACTAACAAAAGCACAGGTTAAAAGACGTAACTAAAATTGATCCCTAATTGATCCCTAAAATTGATCTTAAACACAAATGTTACTCCGAACACGTATCTATTAATGGCAAGTCAAGAGAACCAATAATAAGTTTGAAGTGGTCTCTAGAGCTGTTTTAATCATTCTGACTGTTTCAACGTGGATAATCATAATACTAATAAATGTTACTAAATTACTATTACAGCATATTAGAAGGGATCACTAATGAGTGAAAATGTGAACATTTAACATGGCCATTACAGCCTATTATGAATTAATATTACATTTAAACAAATATTTTCTCATCATTACTGTATTATTAATCAAATAAATACGGTCTAGGTGAACATACGATTTTTAAACTTGTTGTGTAATAAAACTCTAGAGGCAGGATTAAATTTTTTATTGAAACAAATTAAACACTTTAGTTAGAGTAACACTAGAGTAACACTTTAGTTTAAGTAACAATTCACACTATTAACTACTGCCTATTATTAAGATATTAACTGTTTATTATAGGGCTGTATAATGTATTGTTTCAGCATTAATATTGCAATGTGTGTGTCCGCATTAGTCACATTTCAGGATATGCAATGTTGCATTTCTTTGATAATTAATCTGCACCACAGTCCAGAATGCATGAGATTTGTGGAGTTACTGCAAAGTGCAAAACAAAGTGAAAGTTTGTCATCTGCTTGTGTTTAAAATGCATTCAAGAGAGTGAAAGCAATCAAGCACAAAAAAGTACCTTTGTAACATTAATATGCAATAATTTGACTGAATTATTAATAAAATTAAGTTTATTGTCATTGCAATTTCAAATAAAGAGACTCCTACTGATCAGGAGACAAAGTCTTACAAGGTTTACTTCCAAAAAGATTTTATACTTTGTAAAGAACAGGTCCGACAGGCATACAGGAACACTGGTTGCTGCAGAGTGTGACCCATAGGCTAACCAGACACCAGGTTTTATCTTCTTTACCTTACTTCAAGGCCCACTTCGTCACAGTTGACACCCAGTTCTCTTTAGAGCATTAGATTTTAGAGCCAGGAATTACACTTATTGAATGCATATGTTTAAAAACAGATGACCACCCTCTGAATGACCCTTCTTGTAATATTTGTTTTCGTATCATCTTTAGGAAGGCATATGTTTCTTAATATATGATGTTTCTAGTAAGAAAGAGTTTTATAGAAATCAATGTTTTAGTAATAATTAAAATGAATTTTTTTCTTCCTCCACAGTTATGCTGTTCTTTTACATTTAATCATTCAATTTCTGTACCTGAATACTGTTTGACTTTCCAGAAAAGCAGAAATCTGTTTGTTTTTACTTTTTTCATTGCTCTATTGTATTCATTTTGCTTGCAATTTGTTGTTTATTTGTCATCCATAATTCACTCTCCTACAAAATCACCACCATCAGTCTAAATTTAAGATTTCTTTCCAAAATAGTGCTAATAAACCACCTTGTGAGCAATATATATCACAGAAAAAAATTATATTCAATATAATGCAGCCCTAGTTTATTACTATTTATAATATATGATCTTGGTGTCAGTGGCGCAGTGGGTAGCATGATTGCCTCACAGCAAGAAGGTCAATGGTTCGCTTCCCGGCCTGGTCAGTTGGCGTTTCTGTGTGGAGTTTGCATGTTCTCCCTGTGTTCGCGTGGGTTTCCTCCGGGTGCTCTGGTTTCCCCCACAGTCCAAAGCGCTATACATGCACTATAAGTGAATTGAATGAGCTAAATTGGCCGTAGTGTATGTGTGTGAATGCAGTGTATGGGTGCTTGCCAGTACTGGGTTGAGGCTGTGGAAGGGCATGAGCTGCGTTAAACATATGCTGGATAAGTTGGCGGTTCATTCCGCTGTGGCGATCACAGATTAATATAGAGACTAAGCTTAAAAGAAAATGAATGAATGTGTGATTTTAATTCTACATCCCGAATCCTACCCAATACCTAAACCCTACCACTACATTACTAACTAGTAAGCAGCTTATTAATAGTTTGTTGAGCTAAACGTCTTTGTTAATGGTTTGTTAATAGCATAAATTGTGACCAAACCTAGATTTAAGGTGAACGTTTACATCAGTAAAATCTTCCACAATGGTCTGCTTTCAAACTGTAAATGACCTAAAGGTTGTGTTTACTCAACAGCTCATCCGCAAAGACCGAGAGTTTCACTCGTCCAGGCTTTTGGATGAAAAGGATGTGCAAATCAGCCAGAACGTGCAGCCAAAAAAGAAGAACAGGAAGTCTGGACTTCCCACCAGAATGAGAGAGAAACCCCAGCCCTGCATTGAAGTCTGTCCTGCATCTCTGCCTGTTTATCCCATTTGTGCAAGTTTGCTTGTATTTCTGCGCTAACATAATGCTCTTTTCATGAAGGTGGAGATTCCTGACGATCACGACGATCACTCGCTCGGCTCTCAAGTGCAGAAGAATTTCATATGCGAGCACTGCTATAGTGCTTTTCGCAGTAGTTACCATCTCAAACGACACATTCTCACTCATACGGGTATGACATTAGATTTAATGCCCACATCAGCTTAACATTCATACATGAATTTAATGTGTGTTGATGTCTGCGTGTGTGTTTTAGGGGAAAAGCCATTTGGTTGTGATATGTGTGATATGAGGTTTATCCAGCGCTACCACCTGGAGAGACACAAGCGTGTTCACAGCGGTGAGAAGCCTTATCAGTGTGACCGCTGCCAACAGGTGAGGCACAACACACACATGTGCTTTTATACACTGAGAGCTTGTGATTTGCTTAATACATCTATGAACATACACCGTTAGGGCTGTAGGACTCTTTGTTAGCATATTGCATCAAAATGGGAACTTAAAGAGATAGTTAACCCAACAATTTGAATTCTGTCATAATTTACTCACCCTTGACTCGTGCCAAACCAGTTTGAGTTTTTTTGTTTGTTTGTTCTGTTGAACACAAAAGTAGATGGTTTAAAGAATGTTGGACTTTCATAGTAGAAAAAAATAATACTATGGAAGTCAATGGTTACAGGTTTCCAAAATATTTACTTTTGTGTTTAACGAAACAAAAAAACTCAAGCTGGTTTGGAAAAAGTCAATTGTGAGTAAATTTTATCCACTTGGGATAGAATTTATTCACTTGTTAAGTCATGATGTATCGTATGAAATACTGTTTCCAGGTCCAAATCTCTACTGATTTGAATTGACAAAATATTTGTTTATGACTACATTTAGTCATATCAAATTAAAGTGAATTTTATATAAAATCATGGTGTACACAACAGTCTCTGGACTTGCTGTATCACAGACACCAATATTTGAACAATTTATAAAAAGTTAGTCTCTTTCTGGCTACCAGATATTAGGCATGGATATATATATATATATATTGCAATAGTGTTTTTCGAAAGCATTATGTCGCTTTGTAAACATTTATTATTACCATTTGTTGAGTCTCCCTATACAGTTTGATAGAGCAATTGGACCCAGAAGCCACTTTGCGTGACGTCACACTTAAGCTAATTATTTTTACCCATTTTACAATTATTTTGAAGTAAAACAGGAGAAAAAAACACACTTTTGTTCACAAGGAATTGATTTGATTGAGAAAAGGAGTTATTTTGCATGAATTGAGTAAGGTGATTAAAGGGGAGGAGTTGAAATAATAAGAAAAAGTTAAAGTAGAAGACATTATTTTCATTTGGAGATGATATGTATGGATCATTGTTTGCAATATGACCTCAAAAGAGTATTGATAAAATAAGAAAACAAGGTAAATTTTAATTCACCTTAATAGTTTGTCTATCTTATGTGATTTGCTGTCATTGAGAAAGGCATATTATTAACAAGTCTGTCTTTTTGCATCATCTTTTATTAACGATTATTTCTGAATCGTGCCTGATTATGAGAAATTGGAATTTTTTACTGATATACAAATCAGTCTTTAAAAAACTCTGTTTTAAAATTAAAACTGTGTGTGACATTTATATTTATAAAAATATATAAAAAATATATATATAAATAAGTGAGTGACATATTTCGTCCTGTCACAATAATCAATATATCGACTTATCGTGCAATACATTGACATGACCTCAGTAATTGTTGGCCACGCAATATATATATTGTCCATCATGTGTACAAAAAAATAATGTCTTGAAAATTTGAGCAGATTACGCAGCTTCTGTAATCACATCTAATCTCCATTGGAGGTGTCAGCGACACATTTTTTTACTAACGCCAAGAAAATAATTTTCAATTTTTTTCAGAAAACTACTACCAGTTTCAAAGTAAACTCCTGTTTCAAATCTGCAGTCCAGAAAAGTTATGTTTCATGAATAACATTAAAGGAAAAAGGACATTTCTATGTGTTTTTTTGTGCCTTGAATGTGTTTATGCCAATGCAAATCCTGTTGTAGAATCATTATATAAATAGGCATAAATTGTTCTTAAAAGGACTATAATATCACTTATCGCAATAATTTCTAAGACAATATATCGCACAACAAAAATGACTTATCATGACAGGCCTAGACATATTGCATAAACTTTACATTTGATATAATGCTGTTTTCAAGCTGGTATGACAAATTATCTGACAAAAAGACATGATCTGGATCAAACATCAAACAAAACACATTCACCACTGGAAATGCATATATTTTTATTGAATATTAATGCATAAAATTGACCCAAACTCAAGGGTCAAGACATTTAAAATGGTACTTTTAACTTTAAAGATAAAAACATGCTGAAAAAGTATCACAGTTTCAACAAAATATAAAAAATCATACTAAGCCTGTACAGTTTACATTAATACAAGTAATAAAGCATCTAAAACTAAAGTAGCATTTAAAATGCGTTCATGGTCTTTTGCAAAACTCCTGACACTGGCATTTAAAATAATCAATTGAAAGCATGTCCGAAAGTCCCATTTCATTCAAACGTGTGTCTTCCCTCCTCAAAAATGAGACTAACTCCGAACCCCCTTCTGTCACACAGAACTTTTCCAGAACCGACCGGTTACTGCGGCATCGACGTTTGTGTGCTGTGGGCGTCCCTAAAGAGGAGAACCAGCCGTGCTGTGAGGGACGGTCGTATTCTCAGGACCCGTCCCAGCACGCGGCATCCTGGAGCCCACTGCAGACAAACAACAGCAGGCTGGCAGTGTGACAGTTTGTTCAATCGCTCGTAGCAAACACAATGGACTCCAACGTGACCTGACTTGGGGTCTGAGCCTATAAACTGTTTAAAGACACCAACACCACCCAAGTGGACTCTTTTATACCGGCTAGATTCTGGAAAATAGCGTATTTTGTATTTTAGATGGTACTGTGATGAGCGAACGGGTTAGTTGTGCATTCAGTCCAGGCAAATAATGGCATCTGGTAGTTTAGAAGTAGTTCATTCTGTAGCTCCTGTGCAAAACTGTAGATTGTCGTGATTAACTCGATGCTCGATCCGATTTGATGATGGGTCAATTATTAGAATTGCCCAAAAGTGAAAATTCATTATTTACTCCCCTGATCTTGTTTGAGTTTCTTGCTATTGTTGAATGTTGGAAACCAAATGCCATTGACTATGGAAATCAATGGCAACAACAATGCTGGATTGTTGCAACCCATTACTGAGTCAAATATGAACAAATATAACTGTTGGGTTATTAGTGCAATTTAAATTCAGTTGGAAAAATTGGGTTACAGCAATCATTGGCATTTTTCTACAAATCCTCTTTTGTGTGTTACAAACAAAAAGTGCAACTCGTAAATGGTTGAACCACATGAGAGTGAGTAAATAGGGAGTACATTTTGATTCTTGGTTGAACTATTCCTATAAGGGCACGCCTGGAGTTTCACATGAGATTGAAAAAAACTTGGTCATGCAAATTTGTTACAAAACAATAGTAAATTCTTCCTGTGTAATATATTACACATCTCTGGACTTTTGAAAATAGATAATAGACTTTTTTCAGCTCCCCCAAATATCACTGGATTTACACTGTCCCAGCACCTTTACGATCTGAATCTGTGAACAACTGGAGCTGGTACACGTGGCCTTTCATACTGAGAAATTAGCTTAGTGACAGTAGACACATTGTGACTTTAGACCAGGGTTGTCAAACTCAGGTCCTGGAGGGCCACAGCTCTTCACAGTTTAGTTCCAACCATGCTTCAACACACTTACCTGGAGGTTTAAAACAAGCCTAGTTTGACCAGGTGTGTTTAATTAGGGTTAAAGCTAAACTGTGGAGAGCTGTGGCCCTCCAGGAATTGAGTTTGACACCTGTGTTTTAGACATTTTCTCAACATGCACATCAATTAATCAACTCCTGTTTTTTGAGGAGTATATTCTCAATAAAGAAATACTTCACCCTAAAAGGAAAGTTTAGCTCATCTTTATGGTAAATATGTGCTGTCAAAGTAACAAGCAGCTGATAAAAATAATCTGCACTGCTCCAGTCCATCAATCAATTTTATGTGAAGCAAAAAGCTGCACATTTGTAATAAATAAATTAGTCATTAAGATGTTTTTAACTTAAAATTGTAAAATATAGCTGCTTTTCCACTATCAGGCCAAACGGTTCTGTTTGCTTAACTATACCATTCTGTGCGGATCTGGTGCAGTCAGCACTGAAATGGTTTTAAATTCCACTGTAATGATTAAATTAAGCTAGCTGACATTTAATACAAATGCATCAGTTGCTGCCTTGGGAAATGAAAGTGTAATGTAAACATCGATAAGGACTAAGATCAAATATTTGTGTTTTAGGAGTCTTTTTTTTCTGAAATTTACTTTGTTAAATAACAATAAATAGTGTTCTTCTGCTTAGCCAGATATGGAGAAACTGCCAGCCAGGCAATAGTGACAACTTTATGCACTCCACCCGGCCAGTGCAGTTGAGCATGATTGTCTATCCATGCCTAGATTTCCAGCCCAAGATTTATAGTCAGCACCAATAATCGACAATAGTACTGAGGTGTTCACGGCGACCTGAGTTTGTTTCCCAGATAGAGGTCCAGTAATCTCTACTGTTTTGTTCAAAAAAAAGCAAAAGGAAAAATCTGTAAAATGTATTATAAAAAATTGTTTGTAATAGTGTCTGCGTTATTAGGCTCATGTGGAAGCACAACTGAAACCAGACTTGATGGTTCATAAGACAGTTCGACACTATAAGCAGCTTATGAGTGCTTTGTCTGTCACATTGCTTTCTCTAGTGAAAAACTTGTATCAATCTGTATCAAGTTAGAAATATATGGAAGTTCATTTCTGAATGGCAAATTTCTAATTCTATTTCAAGAAATAGTGAGATACATCACGCATTTCTGTATATTTTTTTAGTTTACATCTTGTAACTTAATTTTTTTTCTTAGAATTGTGATCATTTATTTCAGTTGAATGGTTAAAGGCTTTTTATTTGCAATTCTGAGTTTAAATCTTGGAACATTAAAACTTGGAAACTGAGTTGTATGTTCAGTTCTGAGTTTTTATTTAATAGAAATATGCATTTCTTTAAAAAAGGTCAAATTGCAAGATGTAAACATAGAATTGCTCGAATGAAGGGCAGGATTCTGATTTCATATGAAGTTTTTAGTCTTGTTTTATGAATTTAATTAAAATATATAAAAGAAAGAAAGCCTGACTTGTGAGATATTAAACTCAGTATTGACAGAAAGCATACAAACAGGCAATTGCAAGCTAAATTGTAAGCTTGTAACTCCACATTGTGAGATATAAACACGATTTTGAGGAGAAATGTTCTTAATTAAATGTATATAAATAAAGATAAAAATATATATAAAGCGATATACAAGTTTTGGCCCTACAAGGCGAACATTTATAAACACTTGTCAATGCCAAATTTTAATGTAAGAGCTCAACAGGTCATGGACTTTTTCACTGGAGTAAAGCATTATTATGGGTTATTAATTTTCATATTTTGCAGCTAAATGACAGCTTAAAATGAAACGCATAAAGGTTACATTTTCATATGACAACGTGTTATTTTATGGACTGGAGTTGTGTATTGCAGATTATTGTAATGTTTTTATCAACTATTTATACTTTCATTCTGATGTTACCCGTGTCTTCATCTCTGACAGCCTCAGGGTGAACACATTGTCAGCAAAAAAAAAATAAAAAATTTGGGGTGAACTATTCCTTTAAACACCGTGAGAATGGCTCGTGGCCATTGACAGCTTTACACAGGCTTTTTACGGTTTTAGCGGAAACATCTGGAACATCATCCATCCTCCATCCACAGGAGAGCTCGTTTTTTTTTTTTTGTGAGCTACATTATGGTGTCAAGCTTTTGAAGTTGGCCTTTCGGTCAACATGAACTCTGACTTCTCATCACTATTAGAGTATGACTGACAAATCTGGTCACACTATGATGCGACTCGTACGGTAAGTCTCAGTTCCTCTTCTGAAGTCACTGGATCGATCAAGCCGAGCCAAGAATAACAAGGAAAACCTTTTAACAGGTTGTACAGTACAAAGAGAGACAGATGTTTATATATAAAAGGCTAGTTTTTTTTTTGCAGAAGGTCTTGTTACGTTTTGTACCTCGTAAACCTCGGCCCTTGAACATGGACTTCTGGCACGGTTCGAGCTTGAGTTAATATATTTTTCACAATGTTTCAGATTATTTAACTAGAAAGCATAGTATTAGAGTGCTGCCACTGTCTGACTGTATTTTTTTACCTGTATATTTGCATGATCCTTTTGTTAAGCGCATATCATAAAGGTTCTTGTATTGTGACTGACTAGAAATACACTTTTTTTAGTAAGGACATTGTTCTGTATTTATTTTATCAATTTTAAACGCGATTTATTCTTATCCTAGTACACACTATTTCGTAAAGCCCTATAGAACTTAAAATGCACAATAATTATTAAACATAACAAACAAAAAGTGGCTTTTGTTGTAAAACACAGGCTCATTTTTGTTTTTAAACTAGTAGCGTCTACACTGTAAAAACAAATTTGATAGATAACAGGCTCCATAATTTGTGATCTACAGGTTTTTTCCTGTTTATTTACTATAGTCAGTGTTGGGGAAAGTTACTTTATGGCCCGTTTCCACTGACTGGTACAGTATGGTACGGGTCACATTTATTAGGCTTGCGTTTCCACTTCCTAAAGGGTACCAATGGTACTCTTTTGGTGGGCATGGTGTACGACAGAAAGATTCAGTTGACGTCATTCTCGCTCAAGGGAAAGTCAAAGTAAACCTGTACGGATCGTTCACATATCATATGAGAAGCACTTCTTACAAAACAGATGCTTTACACATAAATATTTGTGTATAAATGTTTATTACGTTTCTTTGAACATAATTTGATTATAACTGCAGATCAATGACAGTGAGAAATGGCCTACTGTAATGTCTGCAATTCTGTTAAATAAATAAATGCATAAACCCAGTAGAAAGTAATGCATTACAATATTGAGTTACTCTCCCAATAAATATCTAGTTGAGTTGGTTACTTTTTATGGTAAGTAATGAGTTGTTACTTTTGAGTTATTTTTGCGTTACTTTTTCTGACCTGGCTGAGGCCTGATCTCTTTCAGAACTTGCATGGGGTTATTTTCTTTTAAATAAAGAAGCTCTGCAATTAACAACACACTGTATAACCTTCATTTACCCTATAAGAACACACAAAAAATGTATGTAGGATAATGTTATCTTGA
The DNA here is from genome assembly GCA_903798205.1 of Danio tinwini. Taxonomy (NCBI): domain Eukaryota; kingdom Metazoa; phylum Chordata; class Actinopteri; order Cypriniformes; family Danionidae; genus Danio; species Danio tinwini. Next base: position 22,632,704 of record CAIGQZ010001345.1, on the reverse strand, counting down.
CCTGACCCCTGAGCTATACATGCTGAATATACAGATTAATAAAGTTTAAAGCAGTGCATTGGCTATTTTTGTACTTTGTCTTATTAAAAAGTAAAATCACTGTCTTTTCAGATAGTCCTCTTTTCCTTTTCTTCAATGTGCTGAAAATCATGAGAATATTTCTATTGCAGAAATGTAATTAGTCAACTGTTTTTTTTTTCAAAGTGAAATGTTTTTTTCTGACTGTTTCTGCATTCTCTCATTGCATGTGGGATTCAGCATGACTATGATCATTTTAATTCAGGTTTTTATTTATTAAAAGCAAATTAACTAAATAAAAAAGTAACTCATTGCATTTTTTTAAAAGTATTATTACTTAATTTGGAAAAGTAATGTGTTACTTTATTCGTTACTTAGAAAAATAATGTTATTACATAACTCGCATTACTTGTAATGCATTACCCCCAACACTGACTAGTGAATTGCATTATGTGACCTTGATCTCAGCTCTGTTGACTTTTGATGTTGAAAAATGTAATTATGCAGTTTAGCAAAGCGACTTTTATTGACATTTTAGTACTTTGAAATAATATATTGGGTGGCGCAGTGGGTAACGCTGTCACCTCACAGCAAGAAGGTCGCTGGTTCGAGCCTCGGCTGGGTCAGTTGACAGTTGGTGACCCCAGTGTAATAAAGGGACTAAGCCAAAAAGAAAATGAATGAAATAATATATTGAACATTGTAAAAATGTAATTACAGAAAGTCAAGAAGCAAATATTTTTATGTTGCTTTAACTTATTTTAGTTAGTTAATTAGGTTTCAACTATTATTTAACTATTTTTTATATAGTAATGCTAATTTAAACTTTACATTTTAGTCAGATTGATGTAAATGACTCGAAAAGTTGATTTGATTCAGCCAAACTATTTTAAGGCAACAAAAACTTTTTTTTAATAGTGAATAAGAAATATTATATAGAGAGTTAAGCTTGTAAAATAACAGAAAAAAACTATTGGCAGGTTTTAACCAGGCTTTTGTCCCATAAATTATTACACCAGCACAAACAATATATTACTTCAAACTATTTACAATGTCAATAAAAGTCACTATTTCTCACTTTTCAACATCAATAGTTCAAAAGATCAAAGCCCCATAATGCATTTCAATAGCACAAATAAATGAAATGAAAAATAAAAAAGGATTACAAAATACACAGACTCACTGTATGGTGTGCTGTGAGTTTTCATTTGTATTTTTTTTTAATGTGTGCCTTAAATGCACAATGAGCTGCTTTAGATCAGGGGTGCCCAAAATTTTTCTTATAAAGAGCAAAAAAGCAAACTTGATTGAGGGCTGCATGTGGGCCGGATATAGCAAACCCTATATATTAAATTTGCCATGCGTAATTTTCAAATTTATTCTGTAATATTTAAAAAATAACTAGAAAATGTTGCTTTAAATCATACTGACTACTGCAGTATCAGTTTAACATTATATAATGAACTTATTACAGTAAAACATAATCCCATTTATAACACAAGTTCAGTGCTGAATACACTAGTCAAGCATACTTTGATTTGCTTGCAGATGTCTCGTACCGTTTGCTGACAGTATTTACATTTTAAAAGTCTACTTCATGTACAGTATTTAACTGAATCATTTAATTTTAGCTGTCATCTTTGTAGCTCAGCAATAAAACAAAGAAACAAAAGTTTACATGAAATTCGAAATGATGATCACTGATGAAGGCATTCACCCCAACCACCTCCCCATTTTCAGATGGGATGGCGGGCCAAATCATAGTTACCATGGGCCAACTTTGGTCCACAGGCCCTGCTTTTGGGCATCTCTGCTTTAGAGAAAAGCATCTGTCAGATGCATTACCTTTTATGTAGAAATGCATTCACAGTTTAATATATATTGTTAGTTTTATTAAATACATTAATATTTTGTAAAAATATATTAGTATTGCTTATATGCTAGAATGATTTAATACATTTTTTTAAGAAAAAAGTAAGCTATAAATTATTAATCTCACCAAATCTTCCTTTATATACTTTAAAATAATGTGACACTGAAGACTGGAGTAATGATGCTAACAATTCAGCTTAGCCATCACAGAAATGTTATTATTGTGCCTCACAGCAAGAAGGTCGCTGGTTCAAGCCTCAGCTGGGTCAGTTGGCATTTCTGCATGTTTTCCCCGTGTTGGCGTGGGTTTCCCTGAGTGCTCCGGTTTCCCCAACAAGTCCAAAGACATGCGCTATAGGTGAAATGGGTAAACTATATTGTTCGTAGTATGTGTGTGAATGAGAGTGTATGGGTGTTTCCCAACGATGGGTTCCAGCTGGAAGGGCAATTGCTGCGTAAAACATATGCTGGATAAGTTGGCGGTTCATTCCACTGTGGCGACCCCTGATTAATAAAGGGACTAAACCAAAAAGAAAATGAACAAATTTAATTAATCTAAATTTAATCATGTTTGATAGCTGAATTAAAGGATTCATTCCACTGATAAAATAGCCCATATGTCCCATATATGAGCAGTGGTGAACTTGCTCTCCAGCAGGTGGCGTGATCCACCAACAGCTGTGCTGAAGTGCATAAAAACAAATTTTGCCTTTTTAAAAACCATTAAAATGATTTAGCAAAAGTTTTTAGGGTTTTATTTCAGCTGTCATCATTCACTAGCTACATTACCAGCTTATATGTGCCTACATAAATGTCCCACATGCTGTAAAAATCACCCTGCACTTTCTGTATGATCCAGCAGAGGGCATGACATGTATTAAAAACTATTTTCACAACAATTTGGATCCATTTATTGCAGTGACAACCTGTACTTTTACAAGTCACTTCTATAAAATATCCATATGTATTTATTATTAACCTAGTATCCACTATTTTCCTATGTCCCATGCTGCTTTGCGTGGGAAGTAATGATAAGTAAAGTGATTTAAATACCAGGCTACAATGAGATGTCGTTATTCTCCTCACAGTTCATCAAATATTAAAAGCCAACCTATTGGAAATGCCAAATCACTTCCAGCAGACCAATAACCCCAAAAACAAACATGTATTGAATATTAGGAAGTATGAAGAGAAAATAAACAAGAGAACTCAGAAAGCTTTGGTCACAGATATACCTACACTGTAAAGAATTATATGATCAATTAGTCCTGACAGCATATGCAACTTATTAAACTAAGTTAATCATGTTCTAACTTAATTTGATAAGTTACACAAGCTGTTTTCAGTCAGTTTAACTAATATAAGTTCAATGGACTCATAAGGTTAATTTGATTCAGCTTAATAATTTAAGGCAACCAGGAATTTTTACAGTGTAGTATACGAATGACACATTATTTTCATGACAGATATAAATAAAGCATAAAGCGAAAATGTATGTCAGTTTTCAGTATGTTGGTGAATTATTTGTAGCAGCACTTTATTATTGGAAGTGATTTGTTTCAGATCGTTTGAATGAAAGTTTGCCAACCCGTAAATGCAGCCCCAAAAAAAAAAAAAAACTAACAAACTAAATAAAAGCAAATTTTTGTTAATGCTTTATAATTACGACACACTGAATCATTTATTAAGCATTAGCAAATAGTTAGTTTCTCATTTGTTAAGCATTAACTCTACATTATTAGACAATAATAATACAGCTATAATGCATATAGTACAGCTACAAATGGCATCTTTTTGACTTATAAGCACACACACACACACACACACACACACACACACACACA
>CAIGQZ010001345.1:22607276-22626177 GCA_903798205.1 Danio tinwini | reverse complement strand
GTGTGTGTGTGTGTGTTTGAAGCGTAATACAGTATAGTGCATTATAGTATTTACTTCTCTTTGATGGTGAATGCTACAACATACTGTAATAACTATAGTGATCTGATAAACTGTAATAAATACTGTAGTATACATTACTTTTTACTACTACAGTAAATGGTGATGCATTGTAGTATAAAATAGCCTAGTTGTAGAAAACTACAGTATTGGGTCATTTGTTTATATTAGTTGTTGTATTATAGCATGGTATGGTTAAGAAAACTATGGTATTTACTATAAATTGTAGTATTTTTTATATCATGTGGGCAGTTTACCTAAAATCAGTAGCCACAATATCAATGCTTTTCAAAAATTGATGTTTTGATTTATTGAAGTGATGTTTATTAAATCCAGGAATTTTTTTTCACAGTATTTCCTATATTTAAGTTATTTTTTTCATAACACAATATATATGTTTTATTTTTCTATTATTATTATACATATATACTCCTGCGGACAATATTATTAGCCAGTAATGAAGTTTGCACTGCGCGCTCGCGGTTTTTAAACTTTTTTTAGTTTGTTAATCTTGTCAATAATATTATTCAGAAGGTCATGATTCACACTCATTAAATAATTTTCTTTGTATAGCTTTTATTTTACATTCTTAGGTGATACAAAACACAGACGTTTCGGCACAAGGTTTTCCTCAGTGTGTGACAATCTTCTCACCCCACCCTTTTATCCCACAGTCAATCACATTACGTCATTAGTTAGACGGCCACTCAGTAGTCAAATCTCATTTTCTTTTCAATATGCTGTAATTAACCACAAATAAAATTATTAGCCCCTTTAAGTTTATATTTTTTTCAATTGGCTAGAAAACAACCAATGACTTGCCTATGTAACATAACCAAGTTAAGCCTTTAAGTAGCATTTTAAACTGAATATGAGCTTCTCTTACTACTCGTCTCTAACTAACTAGTAAAATATAAGTTGTTCGAAATTAGTATTTTGTGTTGAATTGAGTTAAAATGTGTTGAAAAATATCTCTTGGGAAATATTTGAAAAAGAATATATTTTTCACAGGAGAGCTAATCATTTTGTCTTAAACAATATATATATATATATATATATGCTGGTTTTATTCTCCATAGCTGTTATCATTTGTTTAATATTTAATATGCGTTTTATTCCATAAAGTTCTGATAACATTTCTTTCAAATTCTTAATGTAAATATTGTCATTTAGAGATTTTTTTTTTTATAAGAAAATGACAATTGAACAGAATAACACATTTTTCATTTGTTATTATTAAAACTATTGCTTTTTTATCTTCTGAAGTTAAAGCTGAGAGTGTGTGACAAAAAATGAATATAAACATGACACAATTTTTTTTACTCAAAAAAAATTATTTTACATTTGGCTTCGGCCTCAGCTTAGTCTCTTATTACTCAAGTGTTGCTACAGCGGTATGAACCGATATCAGAACTTTACAGAAAAACAAGTATTTTAAATCTTAAATCCAGAGCATCTTTTATTTTACATGCAACCCTCCCTAAAATCCTCAACGTAGGGCTTATTTCACGTCAGATTGTGTGCAGGCCACTATTCAATGTTTAATTCATAGATTAATCAAGCTCGCAGCCATCTGTCATTGTGCTGACGGCGTACCTTTACGTGCTAATTAACCATGATATTTAACCAAGCAGAGGTGTGCAGTGCCCGTCAGCGAATCTTCATTAAAATTTCAGTCTTTCCCTGATACATGCAGACGTGAGGGACGGATTAATGCGGCGCCCTAAAATGATGGAAGTGAAATATTAAAGTGTTGAGACTTCTTAAGAGTGGTGGAGGTTTGCGGTCTAACATATGGGATGGTAATTGTAAGGTTTAAGCCATTCCAGAAGTAATCTTGAATTATTTTCATTGTGCCTTGGAGATGTTTTGAGTGTGTAAGAAGTGCAGGAATGTAATCGTTGTAGACATTAAAAGAGCTTCCTTTTGATTTTCAGATTAGAGGATGATCAATATGGGTTTTTCAGAGACTCAAATTGCCTTTGGTTTCCCTCAAGTGTTGAATATTTGATTACTCTCTATACTTTAATTCCTTAAGTTCATGTTAGCACTCGCAGATCATCACTCTCATGACACAACATATTTTTTCAGATTTTTAAAGTCATCAAGGCTACGTTACTTGATCAAATAAAAATTTACAATTTAAAATTTATGTTTCCATTTTAATAAACACTCACCGGCCACTTTATTAGGTACACCTTTCTAGTACCAGTTTGGACCCCTCCCTCTGCCTTCAGAACTGCCCTAATCCTTCATGGCATAGATTCAACAAGGTACTGGAAATCTTTCTCAGAGATTTTGGTCCATATTGACATGATAGCATCTCCCGAATCTCCCGTTCCACCACATTACAAAGGTGCTCTATTGCGTTAAGATCTGGTAACTGTGGAGGCCATTTGAGTACAGTGAACTCATTGTCATGTTCAAGAAACCAGTCAAAGATGATTTGTGCTTTATGACATGGTGCCTTATGCTGGAAGTAGCCATCAGAAGATGGGTACACTGTAGTCATAAAGGGATGGACATGGTCAGCAACAATACTGTGGGCTGTGACGTTGACACAATTCTCAATTGGTACTAATGGGCCCAAAGTGTGCCAAGAAAATATCCCCCACACCATTACACCACCACCACCAGCCTGAACCGTTGATACAAGGCAGGATGGATTCATACTTTTCTGTTGTTGACGCCTAATTCTGACCCTACTATCAGAATGTTGTAGCAGAAATCGAGACTCATCAGACCAGGCATTGTTTTTCCAATCTTCTATTGTCCAATTTTGGTGAGCCTGTGCGAATTGTAGCCTCAGTTTCCTGTTCTTAGCTGACAGGAGTGGCACCTGGTGTGGTCTTCTGCTACTGTAGCCCATCCACTTCAAGGTTCGACTTGTTGTGTGCTCAGAGATGCTCTTCTGCATACCTCAGTTGTAAAGAGTGGTTATTTGAGTTACTGTCTGGCCATTCTCCTCTGACCTCTGGCATCAACAAGGCATTTGCACCAACAGAACTGCAGCTCACTGGATATTTTTTTTGTAAACCTGTAAACCCTAGAAATGGTTGTGTGTGAAAATTCCAGTAGATCAGCAGTTTCTGAAAAACTCAGACCAGCCTTTCTGGCACCAACAACCATGACATGTTCAAAGTCACTTAAATCACCTTTCATTCCTATTCTGATGCTCGATTTAAACTGCAGCAGATCGTCTTGACTATGTCTACATGTCTAAATGCATTAGGTTGCTGCCATGTGATTGGCTGATTAGAAATTTGCATTAATGAGCAGTTGGATAGGTGTACTTAATGAAGTGGCTGGTGAGTGTATTTAAAAAAAATTCCTGGTGATGGAAAAGCTGAATTTTAGGGTCTCTCTGCAGACTGCAAGACAGGGGCATAACATGAAGGGGGAGTAACTTGCAGTAAAGGGCATAACTTGAAGATATCAAGTTCCACGTGTCAAAACTGAGGTTTTTCAGGGTTAATTATTGTGATCCTGATTGCAACAGAGAAATACTGTGAAATCTCTGTAGACTGATGGTATTTTATGCCGTTCAGCCTTATAATCTTAAAATGTGAGCAAAAATGACCTGTTTTGTCATTACTTTCGATTTTACGCTAGAGAATCATTCAAATACTTGCTCTAAAGTGACGTTTGTTAAAGTAGCAATGGTTTCTGCTGCTCTGACGTCAGCTGCAGATGTAAATGAATGGTGGAAGAAAGTAGTTTCTCATACAAAAGGGTTTTTGAGACTCCGTGTTTGATTTTCTTTTTTGTTTATACGATTGTGCCATCGAACTGTTTAACGCAATATATATATAAACGCAATATCACACTCAAAGCAGTGTGGAAAAAAATAAAAAAAATACGCAAAACTGTTAACTTGCAGATGTTTTACAGTGTTATATAATACAGAATTCATAGTATATATTTTATTTTTGTGTCTTTATACTGAAGCGAGCATAAAAACATTTCAGATGTTTCCACCAAATATCGATTACCTAACTTATAAAGCTAACATGATATTTTGTTGTCTTTAAATAAATATAAATATGTCTAAAAACATGCCATTTTTATTACTATTGTAAGAAATAGCATCAGTAGTTTAAAGAATAAAACCATAATTACATTTTACTTTAAAACAAAACAAAACTGTAAGAGATCTCTTAATTCTTTTCATAGCTGTATGAGTTACAGGCTTACTTTGAGAGACTTTGAGTTGATGAAGATTAATTAATCAGCTCATGGTGTTTTTTTGGCCATGCATTCTCAAAAACATGGAGAACCAGGGAATTCAGATTCGTTGACCTACTTTTCTTTCCAAATAATTCATGCATATTCATGTGCAAATTTCACTTTTATGTGCGACGGCACAATTAGTTTTCTTTCAGCACTTTTACAGCCCTCACACACAGCTAACAAGAAGCTGAGAGATGATAAATGACGACCTCATGTTATTCTCCGATGGCTGTTGAGTTTAATGAAGAGGAAAACATAATAGAGATATAGCTCCTGTTTTTTTCTGTTGTATCAACATCAGGATTAGCATTTCATTAACCCAGCTTTAATGAATAAAATCTGACATACTAGTTAGCATTTAATAAGGTTATACCACCGTTTGCACTGTTTATTGTATTTAATAATAATAAATGCCCACCAATTCAGCATATTAGGATGATTTCTGAAGTATCACAAGACACTGAAAACTGGAGTGAGGATGCTTAAGATTCAGCTTTTCTATCACAGAAATAAATTATGAACAAGTTATTTTAAATAGTAATACTGTTTTAAATGGGGTGGCACGGTGGCTTAGTGGTTAGCACTGTCGCCTTACAGCAAGAAGGTTGCTGGTTTGAGCCCCAACTGGGTCAGTTGGCGTTTCTGTGTGGAATTTACATGTTCTCCCTGTGTTGATGTGGGTTTCCTCGGGGTGCTCCGGTTTCCCCCACAGTCCAAAGACATGCGCTATAGGTGAATTGAATAAACTAAATTGGCTGTAGATTCCCAAATTATACCAAATTATAACTTTTGAGAAATTAACTGCTTATTTACTATTAATTTTACTAATACACTCATTAAAAATAAACGTTCTTTACTTCTTTTAAATTGATTTCATTCATTCATTCATTTTCTTTTTGGTTTAGTCCCTTTATTAATCAGGAGTCTCCACAGCGGAATGAATCACCAACTTATCCAGCAGATGTTTTACGCAGGGGATGCCTTTCCAGCTGCAACCCATCACTGGGAAACACCCATACACTCTCATTCATATACGGACAATTTAACTACCCAAATCACCTATAGCGCATGTCTTTGGACTGTGGGGGCAACCCACACTAACAGGGGGAGAACATGCAAACTCCACACAGAAATACCAACTGACCCAGCCAAGGCTCAAACCAGTGACCTTCTTGCTGTGACGCGACACCGATACCCACTGTGCCACCATGCCGCCTTAGATATTATTTTTTTCATCTATTCATTTAGCGGATGTTTCTCCAAAGCGAGTAACAAGCAAGAATTAAAAAACACCTAAAAATCATCATTGCCGTATAAATGCTATGACAAGTCCAAGTTTTTTTCGATTTTTTTTTTTTTTCTGAGGAGAGTGAGTCCTACAGGTGGTTTGTCAAACCACCTACATGTAGCACACTCAGAATTGCACAATTTTCTCTAAAGTAGTATGAGGCACTTATACAAAGGTGTCTGGTGCACATGGAGAGCATGCTTTTATGATTCCATATAGTTGTCTTTGCACAAAGTTTCTCTACAGTGAAAAGTTAAGAAATATACAATGGTCTTCACTTTAAGAAAAAAGGAGAGAAAGGTTTTTGAGAAGCTATTTGGGGAACCAAAATGGTCCTTCTATGGCATTGCTTCAGAAGTTATTTTTTAGACTGTTACTATGTCACTGATTGAGACAAATTACAAGACCTAAACACTTTATCATCACATTCATGATGCTAATTAACACCACACATATGGTGTAATATATTTAAAAACAACCACAAGTAGCAGTTTCAGTGCACAGAATCCACAAAACTGCATTAATTTCCTCTTTCCTTTCCTCTGCGTTTGGCTGTTCCTTTGTCAAAGCCCTTAAACTCTGTTTTACAAGGGAAACTCAAAGTGGCGGGACCAGCGCCTCATTGTCAAGATTTATCTCGCTCAAGAGTCATCCACATTCCTGATGACAGGACGAATGCCTCGGCGTCCTGCCGAGAGCGTTAAAATCACTCTCACGCTGAAGCACATTTCGCCTCGACAGATACATTAACATACAGTGGCCCCGCGCCACCCCATCAATCTGTGCTTGTTGGGACCCACCATCACTGCTTTAGGCCTCGCTGCTGAAGCCAAACAGGCCTGACCCGAGCAGTGGTGGGCCTTTTTCAGTCAAGGGTCCATAGATGATGCATTCTGGATACCTTTCTTTGAACACCTGTGGAGGTTATGAGAACTTAAATTCAATCTGGATGCAACTGCAACGCATCATGTTTTTTTTTTTTTTCCATCACTGGTTTAATGAAGAAGCTTTAGCATTCATAAAATCCTTACCAAAAGATTCTTTAGTGGAAAAAGTTGAGTTGCAGTTGCAATGTTTTTCATACTAATAAAAGGGTGGATCTTTTTAGAACTTTTTTTTCAGAATGCTTTTTTGGAAAAACTAAAAATTAATTACAGTGCTTTGCTGCAAAAGCCATTGTTTTACAGCTTCCTTTTTTAGAGTGAGTTTGTTATGTTAAGTTTGATATCATTAGATGTTGTTTAGTGCTTCTGCATGCTGTATTTTACAAGCCTAGAACCATGACTACTTATTGAGAACAATTATAAAGACCCTTTGTGGAATAAAGATTCTATACAGTAGATGTTAAATCTGGTAACATCAATACAATACAATACAATACTATAAGTGCTTTATTGTTTTCATGAAAAACTTTCAGCATCTATTGAATCTTTCTACTTCACAAAAGTGTTTTATTTACTCATTCATTTTCTTTTCGGCTTAGTTCCTTTATTAATCTTATTAATCTTATCCAGCATATGTTTTACACAGTGGATGCCCTTCCAGCCACAACCCATCCCTGGGAAACATCCATACACACTCATTCACACACACACTCATACACTGCGGTAAATTTTTAGCATACCCAGTTCACCTGTACCACATGTCTTTGGACTTGTGGGGGAAACCCGAGCACCCAGAAGAAACCCACGCGAACATGGGGAAAAGATGCAAACTCCACACATAAATGCCAACTGACCCAGCTGAAGCTCGAATCAGCGACCTTCTTGCTGTGAGGAGAACGTGCTACCCACTGCGCCACCTCATCACCAAAAGTGTTTTAAATTGGATTGATGGACACTAAAATGTTCATCAAGAGACTCTTAAATGTAAAGGGAATAATTATTGATTCCCCAAAGAACATTTATGACAACATCTCTTAAAATAAACCTTTACTTCTTAATGTGAAGATAATTTTAATCATCTAAAGAAACATTTTTTTTTGTTTAAAAAAACATTCAGGGATTTGAAAGGTTCCAAGTTTGATAAAGTTTCTTCATCTATGACAATTAAGAACTTATTTAAGTCAATGACTACGTTTACATGGACATCAGTAATCAAATTATTTGCCTTAATTTGAATAAGACAATAATATAATTAAGGTGTTTACATGAGTTACTTTTTGAATGTTCCTTTCATGATCCTGTTTTACATGTTATAGCACATAATTTGATTATCATTATTGCGTCACCGCGCTATCCACATTTTCTCCAGAGTTTCATGTAATTTTGGGTATTTTATTTTTAATGTGTCGACTTTAACTGCAGTTTGGCACTTTCACTTTCATTTATGAACATTTCATGCATGCCCCCCATTATAAACAAGATATTGGATGCGAGTATGAACTGCTGGAAGAGTGTTGTTTTAATGGATCGCACATCGTATGGGAAAAAAACTCAGCATTTTGCGATGCAGGTGTCTGTGGTCCTTTTCTGACTCGGTAGATGTAGAGAATAGTGTCAAACAGCCATGTGTGTATAGACTATCTGTTTTTTAGGGAGCCCAAAATGGATATTTTATGGCATCACTGCAAAAACCTCCAAGCTTTATTTTTTATACCATGAGGATGGGTTTATTATCTCTTATTTAGTGTTTCTGCACACCTTATATCACTAGCCAGGAACTGACTAAAAGACTACCACTAAAGCTAATATTTTATTGAAAATATTAGGTCAATATTTAACTGGCCTCTCTAAACATAACTTATGTTAGACAAAGACAGCTTCTTTAAGAAAAAACTGTTCGATTAAAGGTTCTTTATGGAACCCAAACTGGATCTTCCACAGCATTGCAAAGAAAACCTCCTTTTGGAGGATTATTTTTAAGAGTGTAGACATTGAGTTTATTAGCTGTTATTTAGTGTTTCTGTGCTCTTTATATCACCAGCCAAGATCCATAACCGCAAGACTACTGCTAAAGCTGCTATATTTTTTGCTAATACCAGATTAATACATAACAGGCCTCTCTGAACATGATATTTCCTAGACGGCTACATATTCCCTGTGTGAAGTTATGCTTAATGGGAATTCTCCAACTTATCACCCAGATCTCTTGCAGTACATCACACTGCTTTATGAGCTTCAGCAGTTTCACTTCAATATTGAATGATGAACTTGGCAGAAGTTTTGAGACGCTTCTCCTTTGGCATTTTCCTGTGGATTAAACGATATTAAACATTCATCCTATCGACTGCTGATTCAATATTTTATACTTGCGCTGGTGTGCTCTCCAATCCCACTTGTGATTTGTTTACAGACTCTATTGAAAAAAATTGATTAAACTAATAAAGGTTTGAACATTCGCACCTCCCTGACCTTCCATAAACAGCTAGTGTCATTGTTTCCACCACTGAGACATTTATGAGTCCTGTTTGCTCTGAGAGATACATAACGCATGGTGTGCGAGTATGCAATATGCCTCCAGCAGAGAACCGTGGAGTTCACACAGCGACTCGCATGCAGGCTCGCATGTTAAAAACCCCTAATGCGTCTCTTTAGATGTTGTGCAATTACATGGGAGCATGGGAAGGCCTTTCATTTCGCCCCATTGCAATTTTCCACCTGAACAGGCAAGGTGAGGCGAGAGGTGAGGCCGAGGTGCACGTCTTATGAATCCTTGAGCTTTTGACAGACAGCAGCGGCCTTGCTATTTACCCTTAGAAATTTTCACGGGTCATGGCTGTTACAGGGGGTTCACACTGATCTCCTCGGCATCAGCAAACGCGACTGATGCACAGATAAAGGGGATAGATGGACGTTTAGGGAGATGAGAGTACAGATAGACACTAGGCCAAAGTGACTTTGGCAGTGCGCTGCTATTGATCAGCTTTATGATACATTGATTTATACCAGACACTTTCAAGTGCTTTGAAGAGATATGAGTCATGTACATCCTCGCTAATCTCAGGGGCAGCAGGAGGGGACTGTGGTTAAAAAGCGTCTCTGATACGAGAAGACATGCCTATGATGTCTTAAGACTAAAGCCGCACGGTCTGTATCTGTTGGGAATAGAGGTGCACAGGGAAATAAATGGCCGGAGAGCTGCTTTTGATAATTTCTGGAAAATTTTAAGGATATGTTCTCAGCTTTCAAAGGAATAAGGGTTCTCGGGCGAGACGTTCGTGTACACGCCCTCGCGCAAATACACACACATACGCAGATAAAGAGATCGAGTGAAGATTTATGTGACAGTGAACTAATTGCATGCCGCCATTTGTCTTGAGGAACTGTCACCCGATCCTTTCTCATGGTTTTTAACAATTATATCAGAAGAAATATATGTACTGCACACCATTATAGGAAATTATAAGCAAGTTAAAGATCAAGTACGTGAAAAAGGCATTGGTTGAGATGGAATGTAAAGTATGTGACGAGAGGTTGACAATTGCAACAAAACTCATTTAAATGACACACGTGGTTGATTTCATAGTAAACGTATTGTTGACACTATTTGATTGCATTTAGAAACACAAATTTTATATTTATTTCTCATATGAGAAGAGTCTGTCATTTTAAAAAAGTTAATTCACCATTAAATTAAAGTTTTTTTATCCTTTACTTTAGCTTCTGTGACTTTTTCTTCACAGAGACGACCCTTTTAAAATCATTGGTGTCCAAACAAATATCATTGGAGTTCAAACAACATTGTTACCCATCAACTTTCACTGCTTGAACATTTCTCAAAATATCTCTTTTGTACTTTAGAGAAGATGAAAAGGTCAACTGAAGTTCTTTTGAAGAGTATTTTTGGTCCAAACAGCGGTAGTTCTTGCTTACTTCCATTGCATGAAGAAAAAACTAGGGATGTCCCGATCAGGTTTTTTTGCCCTCAAGTCCAAGTCAGAGTAATTTGATTTTAAGTATCTATCGATACCGAAACCCAGTCCGATACTTCTGTAATACATAAGAAAAACAACATAGAAGAGCGAAGAAACAGATCCAGGATGTTCCTTATTTTTTGTTTAATTCAACATTCAACAACTCAACAACTCTGTTAACAAAGCACTTCTGTGAGGTATAGCTTGAACAATTAAGTAATAAATAACATAAATTCTTTACTTTTGGACTTTAGTTTAACAGTAAACATATATAAAACAAATCTAATATAAAAAAACAGATAGCACCTCAACTTAAAATACCCAGCAGGCAATCCCAAGTTTACATATCTCACAGTTTGGTATGGAAAGGTTGTCGCCATCAACTTTATAATACCTCCAGACCGCAGACATACTCGCCCTTTCCGCTTCAAGCTGCTTCCATGTTCTACTTTGCCACCATTTAACCAACAGCGTCTCCGCAACTAAGTGATGTCATGCCGCACGCGTTGCTGTTTCTGTGTGAAGTCAAGAAAGAGGTCTTACTCTGTGCCACTGCATAACTATAGATGTGTTAAAAATAATATATACAGTTGAAGTCTGAATTATTAGCCCCCCTTTGAATTTTATTTTCATTTTTAAATATTTCCCAAACTATGTTTAGCAAAGCAAAATGACATTTTCACACTATGTCTAATAATGTTTTTTCTTCTGGAGAAAGTCTTATTTGTTTTATTTCGGCTAGAATAAAAGCCGTTTTTAATTTTTTAAAGACCATTTTAAGGTCAAAATTATTAGCCCCTTTAAGCTATTTTTTTTTCCAATTAGTCTACAGAACAAACCATCGTTATACAATAATTTGCCTAATTACCCTAACCTGCCTAGTTAACCTAATTAACCTAGTTAAGCCTTTAAATGTCACTTTAAGCTGTATAGAAGTGTCTTGAAAAATATCTAGTAAAATATTTTTTACTGTCATCATGGCAAAGATAAAATAAATCAGTTATTAAAAATGAGATATTAAAACTATTTTGATTAGAAATGTGTTGAAAAAATCTCTCCATTAAACAAAAATTGGGGAAAAAATAAACAGGGGGGCTAATAATTCTGACTTCAACTGTATATAATATATATATATAAAAATTATATATATATATATTCGATTCCTGATCGGGAGGTAACATAACACTTTGTTTTAATGTACAATTTACACTATTAACAAATCATTAATGCTTAAATTACTAATTAACTGCTTATTAGTTAGTAAAGTAGTAGTTTGGTAGTATAGGGAAGAATTACGGATGTAGAATAAGTTCATACTTTATAAGTACCAATAAACAGTTAATAACGTAATAATAGGCAGGTAATAAGCCAGTTGTTCTAGTCAATAGTGTAAATTTTTAACTAAAGTTTTACTGATATTTTGAAGAATACTAAAGTCAAAACACAGAGACGTTTCTCAAAATACATTTTGGAGTGCTTCACAGAAGTAAATAAGTCTTGGTTGAAATGAGCGTGGCTTTCTTTTTTCGGGGGAACTGTCGCTTTAAGCTGTCAACTGCACATGTTCATTCTTTATGATGTACTTGAGTGAATTGTCTGGAGTTTAACGGGTATCACTGGGAATGTTGTTTCAGAAGAGGCAGAGGAAGTTGAAACATGTCGAGAGGTCGTTCATTGCCAGCATTGATTGTAAAAGGTCTTTCCACGTGGAAACAACACAGTATGTTGCAATACTGAAGCCAATTTACACACATAAGACAGAAGCAGGGTTTGCTAAAGCAAGCATAGTTAGTGCTCATTCCTGCATATTTCTTTTGGGAATATTTTACTGGATTCTTGCATAGAGATGTTATTGTGCAAATCATCCAGCATATATGTTTTACATTACTGCATTTGGCAGATGATTGCAACCAAAGCAATTTTCACTTGATGCGTTTTGCTTAATGCATGCATTCCCTGGATACTGAACCCATGCCGTGCTGTTTTTGAGCTTCAGGAATGCATTGTTTGTGATGCTTCAAATAATGAGGCTTGTTGATGAGAGTTGTGCTTTGTGTTTCTAAGAACCCAGATGTGTAATTTTTGTGGGGTGAAATCATAGTAACCACCTAGAGCAACCTGGCACACACACATGTTAGTAAAACTCTTCTTAAAGTGATAGTTTACTACAAAATGATACACTTTTATTATTACTCATCATTAATGACTTTTGTTTCTTCTGTGAAAAAAAATATATTAATGAGTGTTTATATGATGCAAGTCAAGCTCCTGTATAGTCTTTAAAATCCATATTTTTATAGAATAGTTAAGTCAACTACTACTTTAAGCAATTAGCAACTGCATCTTGGTGACCTTTCGAACATCTTAGAGCAGAAATGTCCAAACTAGGTCTTGGATGGCCGGTGTTCTGGAGAGTTTAGCTCCAACCCTAATCAAACACACCTGAACCAGCTAATCAAGCTCTTTATAAATATACTGGAAACTTCCAGGCAGGTGTGTTGAAGCAAGTTGGTGCTAAACTCAGCAGGACACTAGCCCTCCAGGACCGAGTTTGGACACCCCTGTCTTAGAGGCTGCCAGCCCAGGCTTATTGTGAAAACGCACCCCTTTATACATTTCTGGAGAGCACCAAATACATCCCAGGAGGTAAGGTTTTTTTTTGCAGTTTTTGTTTTCGCGAATCCGCCAGAGGCCGCTGTGTATGCTTTTTGAGACCCTAAATTTATCCGGTGACTGCCATTTGTGCCTGCTCTTCTCGCGTACAGAGACCGCTGTTGACTGACTGACTAACTGATCGACTGACACACCCTCTTCTTTCCCTAAACCCAAGCGGTAGTGTTTTCAAAAGCACCGATTGACCCGATCACCCACTTCCTTAAATCCAACTAAGTGTTTTGAAAAACAATGTTTTCAGATGTTACCACATTCTCACCCTGTTATTTACTTGTTTTTTTATTTTTTGGCTTTTGTTTTTGTCTTACCTGTTTTCTGGAACAGTTCTTCAGCAGACTTGAACCCTGCCATCGTGGTCAACTCTTCTCTGCGTCTCAAGTAGAGATCTGCGCGGGACTAAATTTTTAGTCCCGCTCCCGCCAGGTTTTATTTCACACCCAACCGCTCATGCTGTATATTCAGCTTTAGTTCACCCGCTGCCCGAGCTGCTCCATTTTCTACCTGACCATTCCTGATAAATTTAGATCTGGTTTGGGTACTACTAAAAGAGAAAGATAACAGATAAAAGTCTAGGTTGTGCAAGGAGTGTAGGCTAAATGTTTTGTTTGCCCGTTTGTGATGAGATATTGATTGTCACGTTAAACAGTGATGTGTGGTGAGGTTTGTGGCTGGTGAGGAACTGACTCTTTTAAAGTCAGATTTGCAAACATATCCACTCAATATATATGCCAACTACCGATTGTGTTTCATATATCATTAACATTATTTTTATACTCATAGCAGGTACATATTGGACCAATGAAGAATGTAAAATGTATAGCGATTAAATATGCCTCCCAAAATAAAAACCACCCAGCTGGATCCTACAGAGTCCAGACAGCCTATAACAAGCGACACACAGCACCACGGCAGATCTCTCTATCTCTCGGGAACGCTATATTGTTAAACCTCCCGCTCCCATTCAAATTACACCAGAGTTACCGAAATTTATTCCTGCACCGCAAGAAATCTGGTCAGGAATGCAGACCTCTGGTCTCAAGTACAACAATGTAAACAGCAAGCTATTGGACAAACTGGTAACAGTGCAAAAGTCATCCATATGGAAGTAAGCGGTCAGCTGGTAGCACAAAAAGGAACGGCATCATACAGCCCCATAGTGTTCATTTTAAAGATGAAATGGCAGCCATTCGTACCTCTGACTTCATAATTCGCAATCTCCAAAAATGTATATAGGGGTACATTTTCAGAATGAGCAAAAATAGTTAAATCAATAAGTACTGTTATAGTACTTAAAGCAGAGTTGTAAGTAGCAGAGCACTTAAAGCAAACTTCATCCTGGAGGGCCGGTGTCCTGCATATTTTAGTTCCAACCCCAATTAAACACACCTGAACCAGCTAATCAAGCTCTTTCTAGGTATTTTAGAAACTTCCAGGGAGTTGTATTGAAGGAAGTTGGAGCTAAATTATGCAGGAAATTATTTTCTCACCCTTCATTTGTTCCAAACCAAAATAAGTTTCTTCTTTTAAACACAAAGGAAGATAGTTTTAAGAAAGCTGGAACACTTTAACTATTGACTTCCGTTCGTTTTTTCTACCATATAAGTCAATGGTTACAGGTTTTCAGCTTTTTTTCCAAAATATCTCCTTTAGAATTTAACATAATTAAATTCTGTTTTGTAACCACTTAAATTTTCTTTTTTGGCTGAACTAGCCCTTTAAATTATGCAAATTTAATAAAAACAATTGCAATAATCAGCCAATGGCACTGTGAATATTTAACTATGAGAATCGTAGCACACTATATCAGTGGTTATCAGTGGCAGGCCACAAATTGATCAAAAGCAAACATCAAGCCAGCAGTAATGGGATACGGCAGTGACAGTGGTGTTTGCATTTCTGTTGTGTGCTGATTGAGATGAATCGTCTAGTCGGATCGTCCACATTTTTGGGTCGCATATGAGATGTTTTCTTAGAGTGTCGGGTGTTGAAACAGGATATTATTTTGGAGTCGGAGAGCTGGATGTGAGCACATTCCACAAAGAAACTGCAGCAGGCCTGTGTGAGTGAAAATGACTGCAGCTACAAATCATTCGCTCTCTCTCTTTCTCTCTTTCTCCTCCTCCTCCTCTTGGTCTCATGACGTCAGGAATGTCGAGCACTCCCTGCTCCTTCCCTTGGGGAGAGGGTTTTACGATTGAAACCTGACACCGTTTCTGTGTCCCATAAGCAACAGAGCGGTAACTCACATCAAAGACAGCCAGCGTCGAATCACAGCACGGCCATAAATTTGCCTGTCGCTTATGGACCAATCAGGAGCAAGCATTAAATCAACTCTGTCACGCTGGCAACCAATGGCGGGGCGGCAGCGGTAAATCTGTCAGGCGAGCGTCTGTTAACGGGCGCTGTGGTGCAGATGGGGAATCCACTAGGGTGAGGGGGGAATGAAAGTATATATGAGGGAGAGAAAGAGAGAGATGGAAAGATGGAAGAAGGGAGGGGAAAAGCTGAGCACTTAGAGCTAAAGTGTGCAAAAATCTTCCTTCGGTTACCCAAAGATTCATTTCAGAAAGCCATAATGGCCTGAAAATCAAAGTGTTTTGCAAGTGGTAAGCCGTGAAAACTCGAGTGGAACAAGACCAAACATGACCACATGAGAGAGAAAGAGAGAGAGAGAGAATACAGCCAAAGAAAAACGTCATAAAGCTTAATTGCTACCACTGCTGTGTGACATTGAGTGTCTACAACAAAAGTGAAATACAGCCTTGTCTCGCTCTACAATTACATCACTATCTTAATCACTGCCTCTGTCACGATTATTTCGGTTCACGACACTCATTATACACGTTTGAAATGCGCGATAGCTTGTCAAACGCAAACCTCAAACACTACTTTATATGATATGACATAAAAACGAGACTGAAACATGTCGGAGTGTGTGAAACCATGACCTGTGGGCCTTTGCACGTTGCTGCAATGGGTGCTCACCAGATGTGCTCACACGCAAGAACGTGCACGGCTAAAAAGAGCCTGTTTGTGTGCAAATGCATGTGTGTGTGTGTGCAGATGTAACGCAGCGGGACGGACTCTTCAGGGATTTGAGTCTCCTTCTAAATCATGGGGAAGGGAAAGAAGGGCCTCCTCTCTTAAAATGTCAACAAGCTGCAGCTTATACTCTGCAACAAACATCTCCGGCTCAGATCGACGGGCCCCCGTTTTCAGCAGCGGAGCACGGCCAAATTCAGTGACTAATGGCGCAGGAGAATCGAAAATAGAAATGTCTAAACAGGCTTGCGGACATATCCAACTGCCTGGCTGATAAATGTAGCGTGCCTTCGCCTGAATTTATGTGTTTTTAAACTCTCCGTCATGTGATATGAAAATAAGGTGTACTCTTACCCTGCGATCCAGCCAGAGTAATAACATCTGAATGGCATGCTTGAAGCGCATAACGTGCTCTTGAATAAATATTGTGCGATTATTAAATGAATGTAAACAGTTAGATTGCACGAAGACCTGAGAAAAGTGACAACTTTGATGATTTCAGAAGACAGACAACTTAGTTGTAAGATAGAGCAAAGAAGATGTTTTAACGCCAGATAGAATAGCTTGCTGAAATACTACTGGATCAGCAAAAGCTGTGGCATTGCTGTTGATTTTGGCTGCCTCTGCCTCCAAGGTGAAATGATTTTCTATTCGACGGGAATCCATAAACAGGCCCTGTGAGGGCGAGAGGCGCCATAAAACACATCAGCCCGTATGGAGGCGTTTCCGCTTTTGACCAGGGACCGAGGCCATGGCAAGCAGCGCTCTTATCTCAGCCTGGCGGTGACCGAATTCATTCATGCATTGCCCGTCCTCTATTCCAAGTCGTTTTCTATGGTCTTTTGATGAATTTTGCCTGTCTAAATTTGCCTGTTCCGAGAGCACGCCGTAATTTACCTACATTTATCGCAATGAACTGTTTGCTCAGCTTCGGCCCTGAGCTGCATGCATGATTAATACGAAACACTGACGCTTCTGTGTCACCCTCCCCCCTCACCTGAGAATAGAAAATGACTCCTGCAGATTTTTGGTGAAAAGGTGCCAGTTGTTGTGTGGAAGTGAGTCGGGAGTACTCATGCGCTGACAGACAGACTGTAAGCTTGAAGATGATGATAATTTATTGACTGTTGCACACTGCACACACACATAAGCAGCTCCTATCAATTACAGGCCTCTATTCCACACGCCTCTGACAATTTTACTGCGTGTTTTGTACCGTGTGTCAAGCCACGCTGTTTCAGTCTATTATACTCATTCCTCTATAATTAATATAAATGACCTTTTTTGCCTTTTTACTGCAGTGCCACTGTAATTAGTCGATGAAAGGCATTCGTCGGCTGCCTGTAGGCAATGCTGGAATATCCTTATGAAAGAGCCATTTTAGTGGGGCGTAGACAGAAACCAGAGGTCAGATTTACCTCATTTCTGCATTGCTTGGGTCATACAGAAGGCTGATTTCAACACCTGCCCTTTTGCTATGTTTACAGATACTTTTATCGTCCTATGTAACCTTGACACTGCTCAGCACCTCCCATCTTACGCCTAGGGTTGAGAACATGTCATTTAAATCAGCTGCATCAATATGGTGATTGCTTCAGATCATAAACAGGGCTGTTTGAGGGAACATATTGTTCCTGAGGGCAATACGCTTTTTTTCCAGGTGCATTAGCATATGGTCAAGGTGCATGCAATTTCTCTAGACTTAATGACAGTTTCAAACTGGTCTTTCTTCACACAGATGATCGTAAAGTGGCATCAGAAAGTGTTGAGACTTTTATAGAATGGAGCAAATGAAATCAAATGTGGTCTCTGCACACTAATGAAAATGTTGTCTGTTGGTGTCAAGCAGTCCCTTCAGGATTCTTGCATCAGTTTAATGCAGAATCGTAAAAATGCCACTCAATTTGGAGGAGCTTGAAAAGTTTTTCAAGATTGCTGTAAGTTTCGGACAGCCTTATAAACGTCATGATGTTATCCCACTTATAGTCGCTGTAGAACTACAATGCTGATTGATTGAACAAATACAATATCTAAATTTCATAAATGCATTGTATCACGCTAAATGCTAATGCTAATATGTTTTTTCTAATGCAGAAAATATTTGTTTCAATAATTCGATTTTTGATCCTTAGTCCATCTGTCAAATGTGATATGTTATGCTTTAGGGTTAAGATCTAAATGGGCTATATATGCACACAGACTTTTAATTTCAGGCAGCCAGCCTCATCGCTTTTGGTGAACTGTCTTTCCATTATAAAATTGCCATGTTTAAAGGGGTGGTCCAGAGTGTATTTTTAAGGCTTGGTTGTGTTTATAAGATGCAAAGCAATGTGTGCTCATGCTGCACTTGTAGAAAATCACATTATTTTTTTTCCATATATCTTACTTTGATTATATACAGCTACTCAGCTAACATGAAAACGACTATCATATTGCCTAGTTCCTCTTAAAGGCCCGCCCTCAAGAGGCTCTGATTGGTCAGCTAACATAATGTGCTGTGATTCGCGGATCAACTCCACGTCACCCGTAAAGCGTCACGCCTCCACAAGCATGCTTTTTGCCTCAGCTGTGTAAACTCTGTCAGTCAGGATGAACTTCATGCCTGCTCTCTAAAATACAACCTGACAAGTGTCTGTAATGAGTGAAAATAGGGTGTGGCTCCTTTAAGAGATTCACCATTTTATGTGTGTGTGTGTTTGTTTGTGTGTATGTGTGTGTGTGTGTGTGTGTGTGTGTGTGTGTGTGTGTGTGTGTGT
>CAIGQZ010001345.1:22596965-22607266 GCA_903798205.1 Danio tinwini | reverse complement strand
TGTGTGTGTGTGTGTGTGTGTGTGTGTGTGTGTGTGTGTGTGTGTGTATGTGTGAACAGTCTGTAGACACATGTAACAGGAGAACCGCATGTGTGCGAGACCGATATTTATTTATTTTTTCTCTGATGCTCAAATTAAGTTATTTTTCTGTAATATACAGTAATGCTGTTGACAGGAGAATAAAGCGTGAGATGTGGGATGCGACCTGTGTAAGCTTAGATTGATTTTTCTGCTGCAACACGAGTTGGCAAGCTATCCTGTATTTTTTTTATTACCTAACTCAACGCGTTACTTGTCATTCACATATATCTGGAATAAGCATGTGTAAGTATTATGAAACAGTCACATTACTTTTGCAATTTTATTATCTGAGATGTAGAAGGCAGGGAAATCGTCCGCATAAAGAGACACTGCAGTGCTGCTGAAGATTGTGTGTGTTTACAGCGGTTTGACTATTAAATATGAATTTGTAGCTAAATTGTTGGTGGTGCCAAACAGCATTTCCCGTTGTTTACATCCTTGCTTCAGCATAGGGTTAAAGCTAGACACTGTGCATGCCACAGCCATATCACCCTGCAGCCCAGGACCAGTTACTCACTAAAGCTAAGCAAAAACTGGGAAAAACTATCGTTGCTGTTGGAAGTGGTTTTAGAGAGGCCAGCAGGGAGCGCTTAACCTGTGGTCTGTGTGAGTCCTAATGCCCCAGTGAAAGTGAGGGGGACACTACACTGTCAGTGGGTGCCGTCTTTCAGATGAGATGTTAAACCGAGGTCATGACTCTCTGTGGTCATTAATGGCACTTCTCGTAAAGAGTAGGGGTGTAACCACGGTGTCCTGGCTAAATTCCCTCTCGGCCCTTACGATTATGGCCTCACAATCATCCCTTATCCACCAAATTGGCTCTATCACTGTCTCTCCACTCCACCAATAGCTAGTGTGTCGTGAGCGCACTGGCGCCGTTGTCCCGTGGTTCCCGTCGCATCATCCAAGTGGATGCTGCACACTGGTGGTGTATGGCTGTACACAATAAATGCGCTATATAAATACACATTACATTACATGTCATAGATCAATTTTAACAAATTAAAAATACTTACAGGTTGTGGCTCACAATCCACAGAGTTTTAGAAGAAATTCTGTGGAAATAGCAGCATTTAGATGACATTTTAGCTTTCTCTGCTGCAATATTACAGCGCCTCTGCGCTGCGCAGGGGCATGGTAAATGAGCGTAACCTGAAGCGTTTGTGATCTCACTAGCCCGGATGTATTTTTTTGTCCTCAAAGTCCTCAAAGTTCGCTCACTGGCTTTGCTAAGCTAACTCTGTAAAAGCCAATGTCTCGCTTTGCATTGAACTTTGAGCATCTTACATTCAGAGATGTTATTTATGTTCACACAGCTACATTACACATCAACTAAAGTTTAAAATATGATATCATAGTGAACCCCTTTAAGGTCTGATTTCTTTCTGTAGTAGTAGATGTCGTTGGTATAGTGGTACCAGAAGTAGTAAAGGTGTTGGTGTAGTAGTAGTAGTAATAGTAGTAGTAGTAGTCTGTGTAGTGGTATCAGAAGTAGTAGATGTTGTTGATGTAGATGTTGAAAAAATAAAAAATAATAAAATAAATAAATTATGATATCATAGTGGACCCCTTTAAGGTCTTATTTCTTTAAAAATCAGTTATCTTTACTGCCTTATAGATATACGATATAAAGTCGGTCTCAGACTGGACAACAAGCACTGCATTAAATTCTATTTCTCCCCACCATGCCTTTAAAATATGACAGTTTATTTTACTCCAGTATTTTCAATGGAGTTTCTGCACTAGCCTGCTAATCCTGACGTCGCTAGCACTTACACATTCTTTTATCCAGTTTTAAGCTGGAACAACTAAATGAATGCTTAAGTCTATTTAACTGAATGTATTGTAATTACATTTCAACATCGATGCTGTAAAAGAAACCTTATGAAATTGAAAATAGTCACATTAAGCTTTCACTGAAGTTTATCATTTGCTAAAATATATAAGCTGTACTTATAACTCATTGTAGAAATTACAGAGCCCAATAACTCTTGATGTCAAAAATAAATATTCTTTATTAGATTGTTGTCTGTTATGTGAAGGAATTAATAAATATTGCTACAAATTTAGAGAAAGCAAAAAGCCACTAAATCAGTATTTTTAGGCTGCAAAATATGTCTGTAATGTAAGGGGTATTTTAGTATTATTATGAATGATATATTCTGTTAAGGAATGCAAAGGTATTCACTCCAGACTTCCATGATTGGTTAAGCCACTGTCAGTCTGGTTGGGATGCTCAAACTGGGGTTGAAGTTTTATCTTTATTCTAAAAAAGCTTTTTGCAAGCAACAGATAAATCATGAGCCAAATAGTATTCGTTTCCATTAAAGGTTCTTAGAAGTCCAGTGTGACAATGATTAAATTAATTCAGTGGCACTGCAACGGCCCAGATTCATCTACAATAAAATGTCTGATTTTCTTCCAAATGTCTCTTTTAAAATATCAGACATTTTTGCACAGTCCAATTGATGCAGGATGTTGTGGTGATTCGTGAACGATAATGGGCATTGTTTTGTCCTGTATAATGTTTCATAGTGAATAACAACACATCTGGACCTGTTTTTTTACCTTAAGCAATCCCGTCACATTGGTAATGCTGACCAACAAAGCACAGAAACTCTCCTGTACATGACTTTCAAATGCTGCTGCTTGGAGCAGACATTCAATTGTACTTTTCCATATTTTTTTCCAACATACCTCTTAGTCAATCTAAGGTTTCACTTTTAAAACCAATGTGCATTTGAAAATTACTTTAGATGTTTTAAAGCATATTTACTAAAAAATGTTACTTTCATAATGTTTTAACTAAACCAAAATAAAGATATTAGTTCAACTTTAATACTTTCGGTCTTCTGACATTTTATTAATTAGCATTTTTAACAGTGTACAGTGCTGACAACTTCTATTCCACTTTATGGTCTGGATCTATTGAGCTGCATCTTTTAGTCAATCAAGAAGACATGAATGAAGTCATGAATGCACTCAGCATTTCCCAAGGCTGTGAATGAACAATAAGAATGTTGTAAATAAGTTTTTGTGCATAGACCTGGGGTGTTCTTATAAGCTTTTTTGGAAGGCCACTGTCATAAAAAGTTCAGCTTCATGTATGATTAACACTAAGACCTTAATTAGCTGGCTCAGATGTGTTTAATTGGAGTTGAAGATGATTTTTAAGGACAGCTGATTTCAGACACTTCTGCTATTGACCAATCAAATTACCAATCACTATTTAGGGCGTACTTAGCTACAGTTGCCTTGAACCGTGCCCAAGCGCGTATGTCCCCCCTCCCCTCTCCCCCGATGAGGACAATGGGGATTGCTTTAGTTATATTGTCTTATTATTTTAGTATTAATATTCTAGTATTATTTTTAGTCACTTGATATGCTGTGACACAGTAAAATATTTTGTCAAACACATCCAGCACTTTTGACGCTCATAAATTATCATGAAGTCCTCATGCTGCACGTATTAGGAGGTTTGCTGAAAGTGGCACAGCGAGGGCTTTGCGTCTTTAATCACCTATGACAGCTCACGTTTACTGAAAAGTAAGAATGATTAATGAATCCATATGAAACAGTCCCTTAAAAGTGACAATGTATGTGCAGTTTGCACTCACACTACAAGCGTACCACGCCAAAGCCGAACATGCTCTGGCACACCTCGTCCAACTGCGCCAGGGCTGGCCAACTGAACCGCGCATGGGTCCGAATCGGAGCACTCGCACTTGTCAAACGAACTGGGAAACGCGTCTGGGAACAGTTCGGATAGCATAGTGTGAGTGCAACCTTTAAAAAATATAGTAGACCAGTGTTTCTCAACCACATTCCTGGAGTGCACCCCAGCACATCCACCAGCTCTGCACATTTTTCATGTCTCCTCAACCACATTAGCAGAGACTGAAGGACATGAAATAGGTGTGACAGACAAAGGAGACATCCAAAACATGCAGTGCTGGTGGTTGAAAACCACTGTATTAGACCTTACTGTATCATTTGGAGGCACGTATATTAATTTAGTTTTGCCTGTATGTGTTATTTTTGACTCTCAAAGTGCCAGAAGCTGTAAAATTGAATTTATGAGTCACCAAATACCTATAACTAAACTCAAGAAAAGAGAATGTTGCTGCTTGGTCAAACTATTTATTTAAACTACTTATTTAAAATAAGCTAAAACAACACAACTCTTGAAAATTTTTTTTGTTTTACTTAATTGTTTTATGTTTAATCCACTTCAGTTTGTTAACAATCACTTTGTGTTGGGACTTCTTTTGTGAGCTGGTATGGTCTTTTATGGGTCTAGTATGAAATTTTAGCTTGTTGCTTGTCATTTGTGTTCATGTTCATACATTCAGATTCATACATATTCATAATTTTTACATCGATGTATGATTTGGACAATATATGAAATACAACAATTAGGAAATTTGTAATAGAAATTTGTCATGATCGCCAGCGATCTATGCAGAGGGAGATCACTGGTGAACTACAGACTAGTAATGAACTACAAATCCCTACATTCCGCTATGCACACACCAGCTTCCACTTCCAATAATCACACACTCACAACTGTAACCCATTTTCTAGGATTGTTTGGACTATAAATGTACCTGAGTACTGAGTCTTTGTTTGTATTGCCATGTGTGTGTATCAGAGCTTTGTCTTAGTTTCGTTTGGTTTCTGTTTGCTTATTTGATACTTTGTTTTTGGATTGCTGTTTTGTGTTTGACTATGCCTATCTTGATTTCTGTCATGAAAGGGTGTTGACCACTAAGAACCTTTCACTCCAGAATGTCCAGAAAATTGTCCCAGAAGTTCATCGGGCCATTTCTAATAGCCAGGAAAGTTAACCCTGTTTCCTGTCATTTATTTCTTCCTTGTGTGTTCTTGTTTCCTTAATTTCGATCACCTGTGACTTATTCCAGCCTGTGTATTTAGGTTGTCACTTTTTCTCTTTTCCTTCTCTTTTCCTCACTTTTGAGTCAGTACTCTGTGTATTTGCCTAGCGTTCCCTTGACCTCCTGATCTACATCTAGTAAGAGCCTTTAGTTTTCCCCTGTTGCTTGTTGCCTTATTGTTTGTTTGTTTTCTCCTACTGTGGAGTTTTCTTTGCATATTTATAAAACTGTTAAAGGGAACCTATTTTACCCCTTTTTTAAGATTTAAGATAAGTATTTTTTGTCTCCAGAATGTGCCTGTAAAGTTTCAGCTTAAGACACCCATCAGATTATTTTTTATACTTTTTAGAATGTTAGGATTTGCTTTAAACACCATGTAGCTGTTTTTGTGGCCTGTGCCTTGAATGCTGGTTCCCTCTGCCCACCGTTCCCACGTGCCTGTCAGTGTGCCTCTGTTTCTTCCTCGTCTGCCTCAGATAAACAGACAGACATGAAGAAAGCAGATCTCACTTAACGTTTGTGAGAAATACTACAGTAAGAACTTTATCAATGAGTATTTGATGTATTTGTTGTGGAGTTAATTCAAGTTTTTCTGCAATGAGTCACGCACAATGTCGTTACAAATTTTACGCACACACAGCGGACACACAATCACACAGCGTGTGCGTTTAACTTTGCACTGTTTTTGCAATGCAAATGTGATAGGATACACGTTTATATCCATTGCTGTATGGATATCTGTTATGTTAATGTACAAAATAAACCTGATTTAACGTCCACAAACCAGGATTGAAGCGTCTTCTTTTATAATTGTACTGATACGCGGCTGTGGTGATAAAGAAAGCTGAAGTAAATCGCAGTAATTCATTACAAACATGCTTTGTTTTAAAAACGTTTTAAACTTGTAAAACTCATTCTTGATCACATTTGATGATAATTGATGATCACAGAGAGCTGAACAGATCTTTTAATCCTAGTTGCTTTGTGCACGTCCTGTCTTGTTGATATGATTATACGCATTACTACGGAGACATGTTAATACGCAGCTTTCATTCAATTTGGTGGCCGGAGAAACTGCACACCTAGGTCAAGTGGCCGTCAGCCTCAAAATGGGAGGGATTTGATTCCTGTTTTAATGTCAGTAAATAGAATAAAAAAAGAGACTAATTGTCTTTATATCACCCCCATATGACTGTGGACACACTATATCTACACACAGTTCTGTCTAAACAGCCTACAAAAGATGATTTTCATCATAGGTGCCCTTTAAAACCTTATTGAATACCTCATCTGAGGAGAACCTTTGTTGCCTGTTTTGTTACCTCATTCTGAGCAGAATCAAAGTAGATTTTTTTCAACTAAATCCTTGTTTTCTGGATCCCTACTTTTTCGTACTGTTTTGTTTGGGTCCAGCACAACTGCCTTTGTTGCTCAGTGGTTCAACTCAACAGTCTCCACGCCAGAGACCCAGGTTTAACACCCGTTCATGGCAGGAAATAATGAGAAAATCACCTTTAAGGTTATCCAAATGTAATGCTTAGCAATTTATATTAATGAAATCAAAAAAGATCTTCAGAACATGTTCTTAGATTAAAATCCTAATGATTTTTAGCATTAAAAAATCTGTAATTTTGGCCCATACAATGTATTTTGGATTCTTGCTAAAAATCAACCCGTGCAACATGTTTTTTTTTTTATTCCAGGTATTTCAGACCTCGTCTGCTCAAACAAACAGCCACAGTGTTCAAATGGTGCATTTTTTGGGGGTGAATCTGCACATTGACTTCAATGTAGCCTCTAAATACTGTCTTCAGAAATTGTGTATTTTATTTTATCTTTGAAGTTACTAGACCCCGTCCATGTGCTCTCATTACTTACCCACCGACTCCAGACTCCCCTTTGCTCTTTTCCTTTATTACACATGATAATATCTCCAAAACCTTGTTCCTCTGTCCCACAGCTCTGTGCTTTTCTTCAATGGGAGCATGTTGTAGACTTTAATACACACACACACACACACACACACACACAGACAAGCGAGACGTCTAGAGGTTTTATCTGCGACTCTTACCCATCCGCTAATGAATCATAATGAATGACCTCATAATGAAAGAGCTACTTAACTCAATTGGTCAAATAAATTTGGAGCTGAAGGCTCTCCTGCTTTAGAGATAAGACGGGGGGTTAGGGATCTCCCTCTGGGGCCAACATCATGTTTCATCCCTCAAAACAGCTCGCTTTCCCATATCAGCCGAGACAAAGAAAAGTTTCCCAACTGCTTTCATATGGATGCCAAAGCGTTATTAAAGAGGTTTTGGAGGTGCGCTGAATCTGGGCCAAGGAAGTTCTCAGACTGGCCTAAACAAGCCCTGTTCTAAAGCTGTCTCTCATTACAACTGTATATCCCACATGGCAGTGAACTTTCATAACCTTCAGTCAAAGATGCTGAAGATCAGTTTCCATTTCAGCTTCTGAGGTGCAAATCAGCAGAATGGATGTCGGTCAGGATGGAAACCAGTGAATGAAATTAAAGCTGTGAGGGATAGATGAAAAAATCTAGATGTTTTAAAAATGTAGAATTCATTTAGGAACGTTTTAGTGGGTCCACACTGTAGAAACCGATTAGTTACTTTGAAAAAGTGAGTAAACCCGTTGTAACTTGAACCTGTTAAGTTGGCTGTTAAGTTGACACTCCACTTCTTTTTGGAAATGGGCTCATTTTACAAGTCCCCTAAAGTTAAACAGTTGAGTTTTACTATTTTTGAATCAATTCAGCCAATCTCCAGGTCTGACAGGAGCACTTTTAGCTTAGCATAAATCATTAAATTGGATTTGACCATTAGCCTCTTGTTCAAAAATACTTTAGATAATTTTCCTATTTAAAGGCTTGTCTCTTCTGTAGTTACATCGTGTACTAAGACTGAAGGAAAATGGAGAGTTGCTATTGTCTATGTCAGTTTGTCTGTACATACATGACATTCATTCATTCATTCATTCATTTTCCTTTCAGCTTAGTCCCTTTATTTATCAGGGGTCGCCACAGCGGAATGAACCGCCAACTTATCCAGCATATATTTTATATTTTATGCAGCGGATGCCCTTCCAGCTGCAACCCATCACTGGGAAACATCCATACACTCTCATTCACACAAATACACTATGGACAATTTAGCTTACCCAATTCACCTACACCGCATGTTGGGAAACCGGAGCACCCAGAGAAAACCCACGTGAACACAGGGAGAACATGTAAACTCCACACAGAAATGCCAACTGACCCAGCCGAGGCTCAAACCAGCGACCTTCTTGCTGTGAGGCGACAGCACTACCCACTGCGTCACCACACTGCCCCTATACACTCTCATTCTGGCTTAATAATGAAGTAACTTTGCATCTGAACTATGGCTGCAACAGGCGCAATAATAGTATGCAGTGTAGTGCTGTTACCTGCAGGTAATAAGATTGTGCCTGCTGCAGCAACTTTTCAATTTCCATTGGTTTTAGTACACAATGCAACTACAAAAACTTCAAACTTTAAATAGTAAAATGATCAAAACTTTTTTTATTATTTATTTTTTTGAGTGAGATGCTAATGGTCTAATCCGATTCAATGTTTTATGCTAAGCTAAGCTAAAAGTGCTCCTGCCAGACCCAGACATGGGTCCCTTCAATTCCACTCAATCGATTTGTGTTCAGACAACATAAAGAAATTAAGTTAACTCATACACAATCGTTTTACACAATCGGTTTGTGTTGGGACAACATGAGGGAATTAAGTTAACTTGTTTTTACTACTTTAAGTAAATTAAACATAAAACAATTAAGTTGTCCCTCTGAAAACTCAAGGATTGTGTTGTTTCAGCTCAATTCAAATAAGTAGTTTGAACAAAAAGTAAATGTCATTTTTTTATGTATAATACTTTATTTAAGGATAATAATCATTAAAATATTAATTAAATCTTATTTTAAATCATAATACTTTGACATCATCCTTCCAACTACCAGGATTTCCCTATTTGTCACTTTTTAACAATTTAAAGTATAACAATAATCATTATAATCACTTCTTATTTTACACATTTTAAGTATTTTAATAAAGATGGAACATTATTTCTTGCATATTTTGATATTTTATTTTAAAAAATAATGATTTTAAAACATTTAAGAAGACACTTGATTTCCATTTATTATACTTTTAATGTCTATAAAATCCCTTTACCAGATAATCTGCGGCAAGAATTGGAGTCGATCAAAGTCTTCGACTAGATTCTCAGGAGGTGAAAATCGGGCATGAATCTGGCTAAAACTCCTTTAGTCTGAACCTGGCTTTAGTAAATTGAATGGATACAGACATCAGAACAGACATTTGAAACATTACTTTGTGTAAAGTTACTCTTTTTTTTCTCATTTTAATAAAATAATTAAATTTTAGAGAGGTGTACAGTAATAATACTAAAAACAATGAACAAAAACAACATAATAAAATTATTTTAAATGAAAACAAATTCTACAGATGAAATCCTACAAAACATATCTTAACACTACTTTTAAAAACTTCAATTATTTGCACAACAACAATTAAACAACAATTTTTGTAAATGACACAGTATTTAACTGTAATATGAACTGTATTCCACTGTAGGACTGTTATGCGGTATGTTACTGTATTTTAAAGTTGCATTGTAAAAATTACTCTATATTTAAAGTAAAATGCACAATACTGTAAATACATATATAGCAAGATAAATGCTGTTGTAAATGTAAATACGGTATTTTACTGTAATTGATCTACAGTTAGTTAATGTAGATTCTTCAGTAAACTGTTAACAGTGTACTATATAACTCTGCACAAAAGAAATGAATCTGTTATCAAAGACTTTTTTTCTTATCTCGTGATTAAATGTATTAAATGTGCTCAGGCAATTCATTCTAAATATTTGCAAGTCCTTCTTTAATTTGCGATATTAGATTTGTGATCATGGTATATGGTTTGCAAGATCATGAGCGAGTGCTTTCAGAGCCAGCAGTGCATGTGTTCTGCTATAATCGGCGTGAGCTCTCTGAAAGCATGGTCCCGGTGACCCCTGACATCACACACTCGTCTCGTCTCCACCGCCAGCGTCAAAACTGTCCTGCGTATGATTCTCAGGCATGTGTGTGATATACTGCTATTTTTACAACCCGTTCTCCAGGGGAACCTTTCATTTGCATTAAAATGAGAGACAGGGGAGGAATCCACCAGAGCAAAAGCAGGCACGCAGAGCTGTCAAAGCCCCTAACACACACACACACACACACACACACACACACAGACACACACACACA
>CAIGQZ010001345.1:22569635-22590191 GCA_903798205.1 Danio tinwini | reverse complement strand
TTAAAAACACTCACATATTTTTTTAAATATTGTAATTTAAAGCATTTTTGGCCCAGAAAATGACAATTGTTCTAAATAACACAAGTTGTATTGTTATTCCAACAAAAAATAAATTCTGAACTCTTCCAAAGTTTAAACATGGGCATTGAGCTGTCTAAAAATTCAAATAAACATTTAATTTTATGCTAAATTTGTCCTAAATGACAATTTTTTTTTTGTTTTTTAAAGAAATGGCATTAGTAATTTAGAGATTTTACTCCAGCAGAATTCTCAAATGAATTATCAAGGGGTCTTTTAATTGCACCCCCCCACCCCATGCCGCTCTACGCTTCTATATAATAACATGGCAGCTGGAGTCTAATAGATCTGAAGTCTCATGTCAATCAAACTTTTACTATTGCAGATGTCAAACTTTCAAATGAAGAAACATTACCCGGTGCTCCTTTAAATCCACTTTTAATGGCTCTTATAATTAATTTAGGGCGTCATTAGGATCTTGTGTAGGAACATCTGAAAGTAGGCTTCTGACAATTTATTATAACCCGATGTTTCAAATTAGGCAATGCTAAATAATTAGTCGCATTTAATTAGAATAAATTAGCAGCTTCAGAATCATTCATTTGAAGTGTTTTGTGTTCCTCGTCAGTAAATCAAATCACTCAAAAAGGACGGATTGACCAAACCACTCCTAAAAAAAGCTCACTTGTCACCAAAGCCACGAAAGGTAATTGAATTTTAACGTGTTTGTGTTCTTGACTCATTAATGCTATCACATTTCTTAAAAGACACACATCCATCAGGGTGGAAAACCCTCCATCTTTAAAGCATGCTTTATTAGATAGCGAGAACAGAAATTTTGAAGTCAAATAAAGTTTTTGACATTTCAGAGGAAAAAAAAAAGACTTTAAAAACCTGATATAGTTTTACCACAAGTGTTACAAAATTAAATATCCATAGAAGCTTACATGGAATTAAAGGGTTAGTTCACCTAATATTGAAAATGTAGTCTCAGTCATGAGCTTAGTTAAGTTGAACACAAAAGAATATATTTTGAAGAACAATGGTAGATGGGACTCATTGACTTCAATAGTATTTTTTCCTTAATTTTTTCCCCTAAACTGTAAAACAATATCTGTAAATAAGCAGTTTTATGGTATTTTGTGATTCATGTTTTTATTTTCCCCATTTGTTTATGCTTTTGAATTGCATTATGGTTGCCTTGATTGCCTTCTAACAACCTTTAACCTTGCAAAGTTCCAAAAAAAAGTGACTTTTATGAACATTTGATACAAAAACCTACATTTTCTGTTATTTTACACCCTTATTTTTTTATTTACTATAGTAGAGTTGGATTTTCAACATCACAAGTCATCAGAGCAGAGATTGAACACCCATAATGCAATTCACAACCATAAATAAATGGAAAACACTTGTGAATCACAAAATACAGAAACTATTAATTAACACATTACACAGTGTACTATTGAAGTCAATGGTAGCCAGCAACCAGTGTTCTTCAAACCATCTCCTTTTGTGTTCAACTGACCAAAGAAACTCAAAAACGTTTAACCAAATGAAAGAATAAATGAAGTTAAAAAATTTTTACTTTCAAAAAAAAAAAAAAATTTGGTATTTATGTCTTATAACAGCATTTTGAGGGGCTGCAAATGCTGAGTTTTAAAAATGAGCATTAAATGTAGAAACATTTTTATTAATGTTACCATCTATGTTTAAACAAAAAAAAGTGCATGTGTTTAGCATTTATTCCGATGTTTACATTAATGTATACAGAACACAGTCATTTTTATTGGTTTTAGCGGATTTGCATGAATGAGGATTGTATGACAGCATCGCCTGTGTGTAAAATGTTTTAAATACACAGTGGGAAAACTGGTCCGTTTTTAGGCATTAGAAATTGTTGCACAAATGTACCCAGGTATGGGGTTTAAAGATCTCAAACTACAGGTGAAATTCCTTAGAATTTTCCCTTTATTAAAAAAACTTATTACACTTTAATTTAACTACCAATCATGACTATTAACTAGTGGCCTTTTTAACTAGTAAAGCACTTTTCTCAAAAATTATCCTTTATTAACTCCAGATATATAACATATAAAGTACATATTCTGCATGATCTTATACTACATCCCTAATCCTACCTAATACCAAAACCCAACTATATCTTAACTATTAATATGCAGCAAATTAGTAGTTTATTGAGCTAAAAGTCATAGTTAACGGTTTGTTAATAGCGAGAATTGTACATTAAAATATAATGTAATAAAATATAATATTAATTTCTAAAATTGCCAAAGATGCGTTTACAACTCTTTTATTGCATTTTAGATTGTAATTTATTGCAGTAATGTCAAAGCTGACTATTCTGCATCATCAGTTATGAACGTTGAAAACATTTTAACATTGTGTAAAGTACAATACTTTTTCTGTTGTCTTTTCTATAAGAACTGCATTTATTCTGCTACCTTGTAGCATCATAAACATCTTCATTGGACCTTTTTATACATTTAAAGGGATAGTCCCCCTAAAGCTAAAAATTCTGCCATCATTTACTCACCCTTCACTTCTCACAAACCCATTTGACTTTGTCAAACACAAAAAAAGATATTTTAAAGAAAGCTAGAAACCTGTAACCATTGACTTCCATAATATTTAGTTTTCCTACTATGGAAGCCAATAGTGACCGGTTTCCAGCTTGTTAAAATATCTTCTTTTAATTTCAACAGAATAAAGATACTCAAAAAGGTTTGAAACCACTCGAGGGAGAGCAAATCATTAGTACATTTTCAAACCACTGACTTCCATAGTATTTATTTTTCCTACTATGGAAATCAATGATTACTGGTTCACAGCTTATGTCAAAATATCTTCTTTAAATTTCATTAGAATAAAAGAAACCAATAAAGGTTTGGAACTACTTGAGGAGAAGCAAATAGTACATTTTCAAACCATTGACTTCCATAGTATTTGTTTTTCCTACTATGGACATCAATGGTTACCCATTTCCAGCTTTCCTCAATATCTTCTTTCAATTTCAACAGAATAAAAGAAACCCATAAAGGTTTGGAAACACTTGAGGGAGGGCAAATAGCGAGTAAAATTTCAAACTATTTACTTGCATATTATTTATTTTGTCCTACTATGGATGTCAATAGATACCCGTTTTCAGCGTTCCTCAAAATATCTTTACATTTCAACACAATAATAAAAGGTTTTGGAACCACTTCATGGAGAGCAAATAGTAAGTAAAGGTTAATTTTTGGGATGCACTATTTCTTTAATGCATTTGCCGATTTAATGCAACCAACCAACTTCTTTCTTTTCAACCTACACCAAACTGTCTAAAAGTTCATTAGTGTAAATGTTAAAATTTTACAGGAAAGGTGAACATGTTTGAGACAATCCCTGTAATCGAGTAATGCAGGCGCAGCAAAACATTCAGGAATTAATTCATCATCTTAATTTGCAGGAGGCTCCGCATAACCATATAGCGCTGAAGACGAGGAGACAGCCATTAATCAAGCGCATGAAAGCCATACAGGCAGCTTGTCGCACAGCCTCTTAAACGAGAACATTAATCAGGCCGTGCTCACGACTAACAGCAGCCGCGGGGAGCCATCGCTAGGAGACAGCCGCCAATAATTAGCCATCATGTTTACATGCGGCAGACTAGCGGCAGCCCAGAGGAACCTTCCGAACCAGACCACCGCAGACACATTTGGCAGATGAATCATGGGTAAAAATCGCAGGGCCACTATAAAACATTTGTTCTGCCATGGCGACAGGTGTTGCTGAAGGAAAATGCGTGGAGATTTGGCTCACCTGAGTGACTGTCTGTTCTGTCAGAGGCACGTCATCTCCCTGAAATGACATGAGAAAACCACTTTAGGACCGCTGGCGTGCTTCCTGTCTCGTGCACGCAAGATTATTGGAAATCAAACTTAATAGCTGACTCGCTGAACCATAATGAGCATCAGTGGCGACAGAGCACTGTAGCAGCAGATACTAAGCAGATTAGCATTCACAATTCACAGTGTAATGAAAGGCAATGGAGGAGAACAGGAAGTAGTTACCCTCAATGCGACACGGTGAACCACCTGCTGTGGGTCGCTCTCCAGAATCACTCTGAAAAAACAGAAACATACAGTATTGTTCAAAATAATATCAGTACAACATAACTAACCAGAATAATTCAGGTTTTTCAGTATATTTTTTTATTGATACATGTCAAACAAGTTACCAGTAGGCAAAGGCAGACTTAACTAATAATCAAGGTAAGCAGCTGTTTGGGGCCCCGGGAAACTAGGGGGCCCCAACCAATGCCAAGAAGTCTATATTAACCACATAGCTCTTTTATAAATTTTCTATCATATGTTGCAAAATTTGTCTATAACCTTTAGGATTTTAATGTTATTACTTTCTTTTCAAAACCAGGGGCCCCCATGAATAGTGTAACATTCCTTCAGTACTGCACATGCAAATATTAAAATCTAAATCATAAACATGGCTTAGTTTGTGACCTTGTTTTTATTTGTGAATTTATTGTATTCATTTTTTACATAAGATAAAGGTTACACTTCAAATATATTTTTTTACATGCAGTTTATTTACAAAAAATAAATCTATAGAGAAAGAGAATGTTTAGAGTTTCAATGCTTGGGCCCAATACCTGAGATTGTTTTGGGCCCTGAAATCACTAAATCCACCCCTGCCAGTAGGTGAAGTAGATTCTCAGAAAACAAACAAGACCCAGCATTCATGATATGCTTGTTCTTAAGGCTTTGCATTTAGTTGAAAGGGTGTTCATAAAAATAGCCGTGTCTGCCAGTTGACTGTGCAAACGCAAAACTATTTTCATTCATTCATTTTCTTTTCAGCTTACTTGCTTTATTAATCAGGGGTCGCCACAGCGGAATTGAACCACCAACTTTTCCAGCATATGTTTTTACGCAGCGGATGCCCTTCCAGCTGCAACCCATCACTGGGAAACACCCATATACACTCATTCACACACATACACTACGGACAATTTAGCTTACCCAGCTTACCCAGTTATCCATGTCTTTGGACTGTGGGGGAAACCGGAGCCAGTACTATTTTGTACAAATGTTTTTGTTTCTAGGATTTCGCAATCCTGTGAATCACTAAACTAATATTTAGTTGTATGACCACAGGCTTCAGTCGTGTGGCATGGAGTCAACCAACTTGCAGCACCTTTCAGCTGCTATTCTACTCCATGATTCTTTAACAACATTCCACAATTCATTTACATTTCTTGGTTTTGCTCAGAAACAGCATCGTTGATATCACCCCACAAGTTCTCGACTGGGTTAAAGTCTAGGGATTGGGCTGGCCACTCCCTAACATGAATTTTGTTGGTTTGATTTACCAGCGTGTTTGGGGTCATTGTCTTGTTGAAACAACCATTTCATGGGCATGTCCTCTTCAGCACAAGGCAACATGACCTCTTTAAGCATTTTGACATGCAAACTGATCCAGCATCCCTGGTATGTGATAAATGGTATAGAAATATAAATTTGCCCATATCATAATGCTTGCACCACCATGCTTCACTGTA
Source organism: Danio tinwini (assembly GCA_903798205.1). NCBI lineage: Eukaryota > Metazoa > Chordata > Actinopteri > Cypriniformes > Danionidae > Danio > Danio tinwini. Next base: position 22,584,595 of record CAIGQZ010001345.1, on the reverse strand, counting down.
TTCACTGTGTACTGTGGCTTGAATTAAGAGTTTAAGGGTCTGTGGCCATTGGACCCCAAAAAACAAATTTTACTCTCATCACTCCACAAAATGTTTCTCGGTTTGTCTTTATGCTAGTTGATGTGTTCTTTGGCAAATTGTAACCTCTTCTGCACATGTCTTTATTTTTTAACAGAGGGACTTTGCGGGGGATTCTTGAAAATAGATTAGCTTCACACAGACGTTTTCTAAATGTCACAGTACTTACCAGTAACTCCAGACTGTCTTTGATCATCCTGGAGCTGATCATTGGCTAAGCCTTAGGGATGGCTGACGTGAAACTGATGTTTCGACACTGTGTCGAGGTCCCGAAGCGAAAAACACTGCACCGAAGCATGATCCGAAACACCCAGGTCACGTGACTAAGGCGATTCGAAGCACACAGGTCACGTGACTAAGGCGATTCAAAGCATCACTCATATCAGAAGCATTTCGAGATCGGTCTCATATAGCCCAGTGGACCGTGTGTGTGCAGATAGTTACTGTGCTGCAAATGTCTTTTAGGTTCAATTCCTGACTTGTACAAATACTCCAAAATTATTATTTTTTGTATTTTAATAATGTTACTTGTTTGTGGTGTCTATATAGGATACAGTTGCGGATACGCCATCAATATAGCATCATTTTTGTAACACTGTATAACAATAATTAATATTTTTACAGTACTGTGATTGTTGGGTTTAAAGTTGGGGTAGATGTTAATAAAATACAATAAATGGGAAATTAAATGAATAATATAAATAATTATTGCTAACTTCCAGCCGTAACCATATCTGGGGCCTGTTTTAGAAAGGAGGTTAAGTGAAAACTCAGAGTATTTTAACCCTGAAATGAGAGAAACTCTGGGTTTTCCGTTTCAAAATGGCAGGTTTGTCAAACTCGAGAGGCAGGGTAAGTCAAGCCTGTTTCTGAAAGAGAGGTAACTTTAACTCAGAGTCAGTTACTGTGGTAACTTACTCTGTAAACCTAACTTGGTCAGGAGCAGGTTTTATTCTCTAAACTCAGAGTTTCTGTCGGTCTCCTCAACTTTTTTAAAGACAAAGTGGTATTTCTCGCCTTAGCCTTACGTTTCCACCCACCTATTTTAATGCTCATTTTGGATATGCACATAAAAACGATAGATGGAAACGTCATAATGCACATAACTTTTTGAAAATATGCATAAAAAAACATGCACATAATAACTGAGTAGGATAAACTTTTATTCGATAAGATACTCATAAATTGCAATGAAAACACTTTTACTGAACAAATTCCAGTATGTGCATTAAAAAAAGGTTTGTTATAAGAGATGATGATGAAAATGTGTGTGAATAGACAAACCAGCAGGCTGAGCACATTGTAAAACATCTTAAATGTTGTTTTGGTCATTCTAAAACGTCTCAACCCTTTCAGTATTAGTGTAAATTATTAATTACCTCCAGAGTGTCTGGAGCGTGTCAAGAGCGTCTGTTCTCTGCGTCTCATGGCTTCAAACGCCACCACGTGTTCATTGTGTGTCAATTGTCTTCTGAGGTGCTAGTACATTTAGCCTGTAAATAAAGAAAAGACGTAGCTTCTTCTACCACAGTAAATTCTGTTTTTACTGTTGATATTTGGCGCCAGTTAATCAGGAAGTGACGATTATGTTGTCTTTGATTCATTGGATGGAAACGCTGCTTTATTCGCACGTCTTTTATGCGTTATTCCAGTTTTGCATTTAATTTAATTAATATTTTTGGATGGAAACATAGCTATTGCCTATATTTCAGTCACACAGTCACATACGAGAATGGCTTGTCCTTTTTTAATGAATAATTAGCTTAAATTCACTGACCTTCGACATGTACTATAACTAGATAAATGTTTGTAACTAGATTAATTAACCTCTATCACTTGATCAATAATAGAGGCAAAAGTGCACATTTAAATCTATTAAAACTGATCAACGTGTATAAAAGTGGGAACGTGTGTAAATATTTTTATAAACATCACACATTACATAACTTTTTTATTATACTTAAATATTTAAATTCAATATAAAATGACGCATTAACTTGAACAGCTATGTTTTCCTACAGTAACTGTCTCTGTCTCACTGATGCAGTGGTGTTGCTTTTTTAAATATATGGTCATATTTGCTATAACATGAGCACATCAAGTTCAGCACGAGAAAAAAATGCTGGTCTCTTTTTTTCTGATGTTGCCATGGTCACTCGTAATATCTGCGCTCCATTAATAATGCCTTTTTATAGTAACGGTGTGGGCGCTTAACTCGGAGTTGGTCTACTCAAAGTTGATTGACCCAACTCAGATCAGCTATTCTGAAACCGAAAACTCAGAGTTTTTAATCTCTCGGTAAATCAACTCAGAGTTCAAGTTTAAACTCTGAACTGGTTGAACCTCCTTACTGAAACAGGCCCCTGATCTAGCAACAACCCTGTTTTAAGACCAAAACAAGACATATTTATTCACAAAGTGTTCATTCGGATGTCAGACCAATATTAAAACAAAACACATTACAAGAACAGAGCATTTCAAACCTACCATCTATAGCTGGGTTCAAATCCACTATCGCTGCATGCTAGTCATAAACTCTCATTACTCCACTAAATCACTAGAAGCTTCAACTCTACAATATGGGGTTTAACACCTCAATTTCCAGAGTAATACATAAAAAATGACAACTAAATGTTACTGTATAGTGAGGTTTTGAAACGTTTCTAAGCTTTGACAAATTTGCTTCGACTGTTTCATGAAGCCTCGGTTTGCCCACCACTACTGAGCCTTTGCCATTCTGGTTATTCTTCGATTTATTTTGATGGTTGTCTTCCACGTCTTTCTGGTTTTGTCCTGTATTTTAAGGCACTGGAGATTATCTTAGCTGAACAGTCAATTTTTCCCCTCCCAATTAACTTTTTAATCGAGGGGTCGTTTAATGTCGTGAAAGACCCATTTGCTTCAGGCTTTCAAATGCATGTTCAACAAGTGCTGGCTTCATTCTTAAATAGAGGCCACCTGTTTTTTCACAAAGTTGATGACCTCACTGATTGAATGCCACACTGCTATTTCTTTTAATCAGACCCCTTTCAACTAATTGCTCAATTGTCAATTGCACAACGTGCATATGATGAATGCTGGGTCTTGTTTGTTTTCTGAGAATCTACTGCACCTACTGGTAACTACTTGTTAGCCATGTAGCAATAAAAAAATATATACTAAAAACCTAAATTATTCTGGTTAGTCATGTTGTACAATACTATAACAAACAGTGGACTCCTTTTAGAAAGTGCATTTTTGGGCCATATTTATTGATGGAAAGAAAACAGGAAAGAATGTGGACAAAAAGGGAGGAACAAGATCAGGAAATAACATATGCACGAGCACTAGTGGTCACTGTGGCTTTTTCAATGGCCCAGAAGTCCAGTCACCTTTATTTATATAAAGATTTATACAATAGAGATTGCTTCGAAACAGTTTTGTTGTAATGAAGAGGAGAATTACTGAATCGGTTTATCAATTCAGGCTTTAAATATCGAGCTGAACTGGTTCAGTTCAGTAACTTTAAGGTTCATCAATTATTAAATGAATTAGGGCTGCACAATAAATCATTTCAGCATCGATATTGCTATGTTATAATTTATTATTTGCATGTGATTTTGAGGCCTGTGACTGAATGAGGATTTTAAAAGCATTCAGGCCTAAAAAATCCCCCCGTTTGCAACTTTAATAATTAATTTTATTGAATTATTTATAAAGAAAAATGAAGACTAGGGCTGCACGATATTGGAACAATCTGGCATTGCGATATTTTGTTTTGTCTCGATTTAGATTGCGATATAAATATAATTTTATCAGATGATTTGAATGTCTCTATTTGGAAAGATTTCATTCAGTTAGATTGACAGGGATGATCAAGTCTTTCTCTATGCTGTGCATCTGCTTGAATTATAATAAACTACAAGCAAACGTAAATAAATAAACAGTGCTTTATGGTTTTCTGAGGAGTCAAACAGCATTCAAGTACAAAAATTGAACAATCAAATGTAAAATAACATGGTCATCAATTAATAATGTAATGTATTACAGTTTGTATGATTACAGACTTCAGAACCACTGAAGTGACATGGAATATGTTAATGTTTTTGGTTCCTTTTCTGGACTTTGAACGTCTCGGGACCCTTGCTGTAGAGTCAGAGAGCTCACTAATTTTACCTAAAATATCTTAATTTGTGTTCCAATGAATGACGAATGAATGTCTCAGGGGATTGCAACAGAAGGTTGAGTATTTAATAATAGAATTTTCTTTTTTGAGGCAGCATGGTGGCTCAGTGGTTAGCGCTGCTGCCTCACAGTAAGAAGGTCGCTGGTTCTAGTCCCAGCTGGGCCAGTTGGCATTTGTCACGTGGGTGCTTCGATTTCCCCCACAGTCCAAAAACATGCAGTATAAGTGAATTGGATTAACTAAATTGTGTGCGTGAATGTGAGAGTGTATGGGTGTTTCCCCTATGCACTGGAAGTGCATGGCTGGAAGGGCATCCGCTGCATAAAACATGTGCTGGAATAGTTGGTGGTTCATTCCGCTGTGGCAACCTCTGATAAATCAGAGACTAGGCCAAAGGAAAATGAATGAATTTTCATTTTTGGGTGAACTAACCCTTTACCAAATACACAGTACATTTTTAGGTGTTTTAGTATGGAGAACCAACTTTTGGGAACCTACTGAAAACAAATTTGTGTAATGTTTTTAGATGAAAATTACATTTTCAAATTGATCTGGATTAGAGAAGACTGAAATTGAAATCTAAGCTGATATTGTTGTCCTTGGTGACCCTTTCATAAAATCCAGGTCAATATCTACTGCCATTTTGAGAATAAAAAAGTATATAAAACAGAACTTGGTGGTGGATTGAAGGTAACAATTTAGGTAAACAACTTTCAGTTTCTTTCACAGACTGATTGATTGACTTCATAAGACCTCAGTGTATCCTCAGGAGTCACTGCTAATTCGTTTAGCTTTGCCTGTATCATTTTTTCTCAAAGCCATTGACCGGCAGACCAGATTCAGCTAAAAGTCTTCTTTAATGTTCTACTGAAAAAACAACACCACCACACCTATATCTTGGATGGCCTGAATGAATTAATTATAGTGATTTTTGTGAACTATGCTTTTAATTAAAGGCTTACCCTCCATCAACAATCTCATCAACGGCCAAGAAAAGACCCTCCATATTTTCAAGCAGGGCTCTCTTTTCCACATTTTTCCTAAAAGAGAAATTAAATCAAGAAAATTATCAAGATTAAATTGTTCTTATCTGGGAAGCTGACCACATAGCACATGATGAAAAGCTTTTTCCTACCTCAACATTTGGCTCAGAGAATCAAAGAGACAATTCAACACTGACATAAGCATCAGCTGTAGGAGAAAACACAGTGACACTGCAGTGAACACTGCATTTAGTATCATAAAATGTACATTACTAAACGAGGTATAAAAACATTACCTCATTTTCATGAGAGCTACCGATTACGTAGAAATATAAATCAATATTGCTCTTGTACACAACCGTTAGACCCTCCAGCAACGCAATTTCACCTGTCGAAGAGATGAGAAGATGATTTGATATCTTTTTTCATTTACGTTTTACAAACCAGACTGACAGTAATATGAGCACTTACTGTCTGTTCTGTGTGTCTTGTTGAAGATGTTCTTCTCAAAGGCTTTCTGCTCTTTCACTGTGGGATATGTGTCATCATAATACTGAAAAATAAACATAACAGTCACAAACTCTTATATGACTATAGGACTGGGCTGATAAACGATATTATATTGAATTGTGAAAAAAACATCAATAACAATGATAAGCTCTGGACTTTTTTTACTCTATATTAACCTAAGAGCCAATCACAGCAAAAATGTGGCACAATAGGAAACTAAAAGTGTGTTGATATTAGAGATGTACCGATTTTTCGGCCACCGAAAATGGATATGCTGAAATAAGTTATGCCATTAAATGGACCCTCTAATTTTTGTGGCTTTAAGTCATTGTTGGGGTACTCTTTTAAATGTGAAAGTATTAACAACTTATACCGAAATATATATCGTTATCGTTTAATATAGAAAATAATTATCGAGATTGCATTTTTGCCATATCGCCCAGTCCTATATGACTATATATGAAGTTCAGTTACACATATAATTCTGAGAATAAATAAAGAGCTAATGTATACATCGTATGCACATAAAAAGCTTACCATTGGGGTTTCAAATTACTTTTAAAAAAATTACATTTTGACATTTAATTCTGATATCTTCAGAAATGTATTTTATGTACATATCAAACAACATGCTTATGATACGGAGACCCGGAAGGGATGTGATGGTGGAAAAAAAAACTGAGTGGGAGAAAAAAAAATGGGTGGGAGAAAAACAGTGATAGGAAAATATATATATTTTTAAGTTTTTGCGTTCCCTCGCAAAAATGTTTTTCCACAAACACTTCCTGTTCACTTCATACATGTCAACCCTCCTGCTTTTGCCTGGATTATCCTGTATTTTACAATTCTATCCTGCTATCATCATATCAGTATTTTCCCATATTTCTCATGTATTTTTATCTTGAATGCATGCTAAAATGAATATAAAAATGTCTGCATTCACTTTCTTTCCATTAAAGCTGTGTGTCGATCATCACTCTTCATGCAACCTCTGAATCAGCGAATGCATGTATGAGCCAATGACTGGTATAAGCGCTGACTGACAGAAGCGCTCTGTATGATAAACTGATCCCAGATCAGCTTCTGTACAGGCCATTTAAAGAGGAGCGAAAGTGCAGGGCATTTTGGGATATTCGGGTGTATGTTTAAACAAGACAAATACTCTTAATAATATGTAAACATGTCCGTCATGCGTGTTTTATTTTAAACACACCTAATGACAACCTAATGCACAAACAGTTACGGAAGTAATGGAATACAGATCTGTGCATTCTTACAGTGACACCACTGTTATCAAATACAAAACGAGAGATTCATTTGCTGCTCTTTACTTGTTGGATAAGAAAGGTGTCACTTTAAATGGCGTGTACAGAAGCTGATCTGGGATCAGTTTATCATACGGAGCGCTTCTGTCAGTCAGCGCTTATACATTGGCTCATACATGCATTCGCTGATACTGAATGATATGATGATAGCAGGATAGAATTGTAAAATACTGGGTAATCCAGGCAAAAACGGGAGGGTTGACATGTATGAAGTGAACAGGAAGTGTTTGTGGAAAAACATCTTTGCGTTCCCTCGCAAAACATCTTTGCGTTCCCTCGCAAAACATCTTTGCGGTCCCTCGCAAAACATCTTTGCGGTCCCTCGCAAAACATCTTTGCGGTCCCTCGCAAAAATGTTTAAAACGCAAATCCAATTAGATTAACAGTAAATAGTTAACTGTAAGTAAATAAACAGAATTAATGATGGGCTAAAAATCTGCGGAAAATTTGCGAAAAATCTGCTGAATTCTGCACACGCAGATTCCGTGTGGGCCTAGTTATAAATAGAGTTTTGCTAAAAGTTTTATTGAGATGTATTGTTGCCGACTATATGTTGGATCAAATGGGTAGCTTTACATAAGCAAAGGAAAATTAAGACCCGTTTAAAATTATTTAAGACCTGAATATTTAATGATTTATTATTTAATGACAAGACAATATTTCAATGAATTTATAACCTTTTAAGGCCTAAAATTTAGTTTTTTAATTAAATGTAAGAATTCTTAAGACATGCCATTCATATGTGAACCATAAAATGTTGATGCATCAAATATCAAACAAAAAAACAATTATATATGCCAGCACGCCTCTTTAGGCTCCCAAAATGTTCGTAAAGCTGTTAAATGAAACCTCACTGTATATCAACTCAGATATGATCATGATCTTGTTGTTCATCAGATGAGCTCACCTTTGCATACAGTCTCTCTCCATCATTATCCATGATCAGAACCGCTTTTACAGTATACAGAGAAGGTTCCTGTAGAAACACACACAAATATGACAAATAACCAATCACAGCCAAATAAACCAGGTGATCAGGGCAAAGGTTCAGCTGACATGCAACTGTATATCAGATAAGCAATAACAATTACCGAACTACAATACATCAATGAATTATCCCACTAAAACGGTAAAATAAGATGCAACTTTTCAATACAATGATGTATAAACGTTATTATAAACTCGTCTGATCGATAACCGATTCATTATTGTTTTTGCGGATGTAGCGGACGAGCTATTGGAACAATAAACAAGGCAGATTTAACTGAAAGCGGATGTCAAGTCTTTAAATGCAAATACTAAATATAAAGAGATAAATAATATTAACATTACCAAAATTAGCGTATCCATTTTGAACTGTACAGATGTCGCTCGCTCTTCCTTCGTGTACTGAATTCTTGCGTATTCGTACTTCCGCTTACGACATGAGGTAAAAGGGCAAATCTAAGCGGAAGTACTTGTAACGTCATTGATCGTCGCGGGAAATTTTGGTGGGAAATGAATAAATAGGTAAATAACAGTGTAATCGACCAACACTTCCACATTGTTATCTGATTTTGCTGTAATATAACAATGATAAAACACAAATAGAAAACACAATGATTTAAAAACAGCAGAAATAAGATGTTTTTACTTTAAGACACAGCACAGTAAGAAAAGTACAGACAACACAATTACCCAAAATGTTTATAATCCAAGGCATAACTGATTGATTGTTCGACACATCAGACAGGTGGACATAATTATTGGTCATAACCAGGTCCAGACCGAATCTGTGGACATTTTTTTTGCTATTTCTGAGCAAATAAAAATTAGCAGATTTACATGGAATGATTTTGGGAGTATCGAAACTACAAATTTAATATATGAAATAATTAATAATAACTTTTTAACTTTTGATTATTGTCTCTCATTTAATATATCTACTCAAAGCAAATATTACTTTACAAACTGTATTGTAAATAAATCAAATGAACACTTTCATATTAGTCATTCATTCATTCATTTTCTTTTCGGCTCAGTCCCTTTATCAATCTGGGGTCGCCACAGCAGAATGAACCGCCAACTTATTCAGCATATGTTTTACGCAGCGGATGCCTATCCAGCTGCAACCCATCTCTGGGAAACATCCATACACACTCATTCACACGCATACACTACGGACAATTTAGCCTACCCAATTCACCTGTACTGCATGTCTTTGGACTGTGGGGGAAACCGCAGCACCTGGAGGAAACCCACGCGAACACAGGGAGAGCATGCAAACTCCACACAGAAATGCCAACTGACCCAGCCGAGGCTTGAACCAGCGACCTTCTTGCTGTGTGAGGTGACAGCACCTACTGCGCCACTGTGTCACCCCTCATGTTAGCCAATAATACTGAAATTGAAAACTGAATATAAATTTACCCACATTTACACAAGTAGTGTGGAAATCTTCATATTTCTGCACGTGCAGATTCCGTGTGGGCAGTCATAACAGAGTCTTATGCAGAGTTCAGATTGCATGATTTTCAAAGTAGTCGTGTCACGGATGTTTACACACTGCATGACTATCTGGGCTAGCGTTCAGTTGGCGCTGTGTTTACACTGTAAGATGGATCGGAGATAGGGGGTTTCACAATGCATGACTTTACAATAGGAAGAATCACAACAACTTTGTCCAAACTACGTCTCACAACCAAACACACGCAAGAAGTGACATGGAAACAATGCGAGGTCATGTAATATATTTTCCTTATTAACTACATAACAAAAAAAGAAGGCTTTATTCATTCATTCATTTCTTTTATGCTTAGTCCCTTTTTTAATCCAGGGTCGCCACAGCTTAATGGACCGCCAACTTATTTAGCATATGTTCTATGCAGCGGATGCCCTTCCAGCTGCATCCCATCACAGGAAAACATCCATACACACTCATTCACACACATACACTACAGACAATTTAGCCTACCCAATTTACCTATACCACATGTCTTTGGACTGTGGGGGAAATCAGAGCACCCGGAGGAAACCCACGCAAACACGGGGAGAACATGCAAACTCCACACAGAAACGCCAACTGACCCAGCCAAGGCTCAAATCAGTGACCTTCTTGCTGTAAGGCGAATGTGCTACCCACTGCGCCACCATGCAGCCAGAAGGCTTTAGTGGGGTAGTTTGTGTACTTATTGATCTTGTTCTTACTTTGCTCACCTGGCATTTAAAGGGAATACCCAGTTGTAGTATTTCTCAGATGACACGTCAAACAGACACGGGTGCTCCTGCCAAATTTACACTAGTTTTTCCCTCCATTTCTTGGGTCCAAATAAACTGAAAATAAGCGAGTTTAACTTCTCCCTCAACCTCCTGCTGGCCTGCATATACCTATACTAATGAATGCATGCTCTCTCATTGGCTGTAGGTAATCGCTAATGTTATTTTCAATCAGAACACATTTTACATGGCATGATTTTGTATCGCCGAGAGGTCCAGATATTTAGCATGCCAAATATCTCACAGGTGTTGGAGACTTATCTGCGATTCTTTCAGATCATGTCTTTCATAATTTACACTGTGATTGTTACTCACTTGAAAGAGCACCGATTTGCCTGTGATTTCAGGCATTTGTAGGCGATTTCTCAAAACCCATCGGCGAGTCAAAATTGGGGCTAAAATCATGCAGTCTGAACTTGGCATTACTGAAGCAAGACTTAATTTGCGTGTCATAACTTTTATTCATCTGTTCAGATGAGGCACTTCTCAGATCTTCTATGCATTGCACAATTTCTGGTTTTGGACTTCTGTGACTGACATGCAGCTCACACTTTCATTTTCACTTGAAAGCATGTAATGTGGCCATACACCCAAACCACTTCACAATCATGAGAAAGAGAGGGGGGTTGCTTTCCATACCACCTCCAGTGTCACAGGACTGTGGTGCCAGTGCGCTCACCACACTCCAGCTATTGGTGGAGTGGAGAGACAGTCATAGAGCCAATTCAGTGGATGGGGATGATTGGGAGGCCATGATGGGTAAGGTCAATGGAGGGAGTTTGGCCAGTACACCGTGGTTACACCTCTACTTATTACAAGAAGTGCCATGGGATTTTTTAATGACCACATAGAGTCAGAACCTCAGTTTAACATCTCACCTGAAAGACGGCACTCACTGACAGTATGGTGCCCCTTTCGTTAGGACTCATATAGCCCACAGGTTGAGCGCCCTCTGCTGGCCTCACTAACATCACTTTCAACAGCAACCTAGTTTTTCCATGTGTTCTTCCATCCAGGTACTGAACAGGCTAAGCTCTGCTTAGCTTCAGTGCGTAATCGACCTTGGGCTGCAGGGTGATATGGCTGTGTCATCCCTAACTTTAGTGCTCACTGATGGGACATTTACTTGCGGGGAGCCATGTTTCAGCTCATGGAGAGTCTAGTTCAGAGAGTAATTAAAGCAATGGGGAAAATGCTAAATACAGTTTTTAAATTTGAATGAAACATCACATTATCAATATGCGTTTTGAACCTTGGAGGTTGTACCAAACGGTTCAGTATTATATTGAGTATTGCTGCATCCATAGTAGCTATGTTTTATTATTCATATTTAACAAATATGACACCAGCAAATGACCGCAAACATACGAGAGAGCTTAACGCACTGCATCTTAATAAAACACATGCAAATATAAAAAACACCAGCAAATTAAGAAAACATCTTCATCGGTTTGACAGTACATGTTTTGCAAATACTCACAATGCAAACACAAACAAAAAAACTTCACGTGTTGAGCTCTCATGGCCACCATAAAATCAGGCCTTCTGGAGACAAACTATGCAAAGCCAAAAAAAAGCTAATATTTACTTTTACAACTAAAGTCATATTAATGTTGTTGTGTGATAGAAACTTCACAACCTGTTGAACCATAACCCTTTTTATTTATAAAACACAGGCAGGTGTGGATTAAAAACATGCAATATGACCTATATAGACATAAATATGACATGTACAGTACAAATATAAAAATACAATGGTTAAATTCTGTGCACATTAAGTAAATGTAACTGTATATAGGCCAAAGACAAGGCAAGGCAGGTTTATTTATATGGCACATTTCATACACAGTGGCAATTCAAAGTGCTTTACATAAACAAGAATAAAAAGACAAGTATGAAAAAATTAAAAAAGCTAATAATAAGAATGATTAAAAACAGATAAAAATGTGTTAAAATGTGTTATAAAAAAATAAAAAGAAAAGAACAATAGTGAGATCTGTCGGACGTAGCACAGTGCTCATTCAGTAAAGGCACAGCTAAACAGATGTGTTTTCAGTCTGGATTTGAACATTTGTTGGAGCACATCTGATCATTTCTGAAAGCTGATTCCAGCAGCGAGGGGCATAGTAGCTGAAAGCCGATTCACCACAAGATCTTTTATAATATCATTGAAAGCGTAGATAATGCAGGTACAGTCAGTCTATGTTTTAATATTTCTAAATAACTAGTGAAAATGAAAAGTCATACTAAAATGTTTCCTGGTCATACGTAGATTGAAGAATGGTGGCAAGTATAAAGACAATTAGTATTTTGCTGTTAAACTGTGATATTGTATGCCTGACAAGAACTTTTGGTATATAAACCATTTAACACTTAATGACAATTTAGTGGGTGTCTTATAAACCATTACAAAAACGTGTGTCTTTTTTTCTATGTAATTAAACCTACATGTTCTCAAGTATGAAAAGCAAGATATTGAGACATGTATAATGTATACAAATGTACAATACAAATGTATAGAAAAAAAACTCCTCGTTAATGCAAATTTCTAATCAGCCAATCACATGGCAGCAACTCAATGCATTTAGGCATGTAGACATGGTCAAGACGATCTGCTGTAGTTCAAACTGAGCATCAGAATGGGGACAAAAGGTGATTTAAGTGACTTTAAACATGGCATGGTTGTTGGTACCAGACGGGCAGGTCTGAGTATTTCAGAAACTGGGATTTTCCACGCACAACCATCTCTAGGGTTACAGAGAATGGTCCGAAAAAGAGAAATTATCCAGAGAGGGGCAGTTTTGTGGGCGCAAATGCCTTGTTAATGCCAGGGGTCACATGAGAATGGCCAGACTGGTTCAGCTGATAGGAAGGCATTAGTAACTCAGATAACCACTCGCTACAACCGAGGTATGCAGAAGAGCATCTCTGAACACACAACATGTCCAACCTTGAGGCGGATAGGCTACAGCAGCAGAAGACCACACCGACTCAACTCCTGACTGCTAAGAACAGGAAACTGAGGCTACAATTTGCACAGGCTCACCAAAATTGGACAATAGAAGATTGGAAAAACATTGCCAGGTCTGCTGATTCTTGATTTCTTCTGCGACATTCTGATGGTAGGGTCAGAATTAAGCGTCATCAACATGAGAGCATGGATCCATCCTGCCTTGTATCAATGGTTCAGACTGGTGGTGGTGGTGGTGTAATGGTGTGGGGGATATTTTCTTGGCACACTTTGGGCCTATTAGTACCAACTTAGCACTCAACGCCACAGCCTATCTGAGTATTGTTGCTGACCATGTTCATCCCTTTATGACCACAGTGTACCCATCTTCTGATGGCTACTTCCAGCAGGATAATGCAACATGTCATAAAGCACGAAATCTCAGACTGGTTTCTTGAATATGATAATGAGTTCACTGTACTCAAATGGCCTCCACAGTCACCAGAGCTCAATTCTATAAAGCACCTTTGGGATGTGGTGGAACGGGAGATTCACATCATGGAAGTGCAGCAGACAAATTTAAATGTCAATATGGATCAAAATCTCAGAGGAATAATTCCAGTACCTTGTTGAATCTTTGCCACAAAGGATTAAGGCAGTTCTTAAGGCAAAAGGGGCTACAACCCGGTACTAGTAGGGTGTACCTAATAAAGTGGCCAGTGAGTGTACAAACTTGCACAGTGTCTGTATTTGACACTTAGAAAGATGTCTAAGTGTGTCCTGTTTTGGGTAAAGCTGTGGAAAGACATAACCTCAACAAATCAAAAATCTACATTTTCTCTTAGTACATAAAAACAAAACTCACTCCCACTTACATTCAAAACAATAAAGTTAAACACTTTGTAAATATGAAAGTTTCATTTTTAAAGCCTAAAGATGATTCACTGTAAAGTCAACACTTTATAGGTACATGACTTCATTATGCAGGGGAAAAGAGTCTAGTGGTAGTTTTAACCTGAAGTAAACCTGTGGCTTTCCTGAACAGAAGCTTAGTCAACGATAATGAATAATTGGGATGCTGATTGGGTTTGGAATCTACTTGCCCTCCGTGAATGACACACTGGCCTCAATGACACAAGTCCTCCTCAAAATTGCATATGCTTCCATCCTGTCCTGTTTTTTCTGCGATAATTTAGGAGATCCTCCTACAACTGGCCATCATAATTACATTGGTCACTTTTTCTGGGAAGCACCACTGTGAAAAGTAATCCCGAACAGGGGTTTTCCCTGCACTTTACTACACAGCAGCTACACTGACATCAGAGCTGGCTTGTTTGGTTCTCACAGTTAAACACAGGTTAATCTGACGAACAGGTTAAGTTATAAGTAAAACTTACAATGCTATTCTGAGCTTGTTGGTTGGCTTGATTTCATTTTGCATTCATCTCGAAGCACAAAGGGCAAAGGGAGGTTTCTGTTTTTTAAAAAAAAAGTTCTTTATGTGCTCCTCAGTAAGGTGGCTCACCAGCGAGTTTCGCAATGAAACACTGGGTTTTCACAACTTTACCACGAAGAGCATTTCGAAATTACCCTATGCTATATCAGAGAGAATACAGTATGTGTTTCCTTGGTGTACTTTTTAGGTACAGTTATAATGTCACTGAAAGTGTGTATATATATACATATATATATAT
>CAIGQZ010001345.1:22529712-22559635 GCA_903798205.1 Danio tinwini | reverse complement strand
TTAAATTATTAAATAAAATTAATAATAAAAAAAACTGACCCCAAACTTTTGACTGGTAGTGTATACATATATATTCTTTATTTTTAATTAAACACTAAACATGGTTGGTCAGAGAATTTGGTCACATATATTCATTACTAGAGAAATGCTTTTAATAAAGAGAGATGAACGTAATGAAGGTGAATAGAGTTCAATTTTTGAATGTTTGTTACCATTGGCTTTTGTGCACTTTAGTGCAGTGGTTAGTACCACAGGTGATGTTGAAAGCAAAGGCCGGTCCCACAGCTCTATCCTCACAGAATTTCAGAAACTAGTCAAAGGAAATCAGCCAGACACAGCGGTAAAGGCAGGATATATGTCTTTTACCCTCAACATGACAAAAAGGAAAGAAGTGTTTTGTCAAAAACTTCACCACACGTGAAATGCCAAACCATTAGATGCAAACAGCAATAATACTAGCACGTCCTGTCAACATCACCTGACATTTCAGTTACAGCAAATATATGTACAGTATCACTATGGTTATGGCTTAATGATTTCATCAATTTCACTTTGTTTTATAAAGTTGTATTAATATATAAACCATGATATCTGTGTGCAAGCATGTTATTATTTCAGTTGCATGCCTAAAATAAAGAGATAGTTTACCCAAAACAGAAAATTTTTCACTTTAACTTGTTTCAAACCTGTTTGAGTTTTTTTTTTCTGTTGAACACTAAAGAAGATATTTCAAGAATGAAATGCTGTAACCACTGTCTTCTGTAGTATTTGTTTGTTACTACAAAAAGTCAATGATTACTGGTTTTCAGCTTCCTTCAAAATATCTTCTTTTGTTTTTCAACAGAAGAAAGAAAGAAGTAAATAGTGAGTATAATAAAATTTTTGGGTGAACTATCCCTTTAACAAGAACGCACCCATTTCCAAGCATCTGTCAAGTATAAAATAAATCCACAATATTATATAGCACAAGTTTCAGTTGTTTCCCAGTCATATGGGTAAAGAGAATGAAACACAACAGTAAGCAGGATGACTGCTAATGCGTGTGGTTGATTTATTAGCCGCGTGTAGAGTCTTCCTGATATTCTGCAGTCTGTGGTTTGGCCCCTGCCTTCGTTTACTGGAGAACAGGCTGCGTCCCGAAAGATTGTCTTATCATGGGCTGACATTACTGTAGAAACGTCAGCTGATAGGACAAATCCAGCCCAACCAAACTTCATGACCACTCACACAATATGACATTTGGAGCACATAGTAAGGGAAACACCAAACTGTTTTAAAGGAGATATACATTATACAGTATAAGCCATGGAGTAATATCATCTTCACATTATGGGTGTGTGTGAATGGAAAGTAGTCAAGTTAGAGTCAAGCTTGTTGGCCTGCTGACCACAGATGACCTATATTAGTGGTTATGTGAGTGATTGTGTTGTTTGTTTTGGTTTTATCATTGAATTCATGCAATGAAATGATGATTTGCTTGTGTTTTAGAGTGATTCAGTGCAGCAGGGGTTTGTCCTGAATGTGTTCAGCAGTCAGCGGTGTACTTCCCCTGAGGATCAGCTGTGAGGTGAGTATCTCTGAGATTATTAATCTGCTTTTCCCATGCAAAGAAAGGGGAGAAAGATGACTCTGGGTTTCACTGTAAGGGATTTTAAAACATATGTCATTTAAATCGAAATATTAAATATTTAAATTGCAATATTCCGTCATCTTGCTCTTATCATGACCCAAAAATGTACTCACCAACTCACCCTCAAGTAGTTCCAATCCAAACTTATATGAGTTTCTTTCTTACTACAGAAGGTTGTCTTCAATTGACTTTCATACACTGTAAAACCCAACAAGTTAAGGTAACTCAGACTATTTGAGGAAACTGATTGCACCGATTAATCCTAATGAGTACTGTGAACTTACTCCATTTGAGTAAACAAAGCAATTTGAGCACAGTAAAACCTGATAAATTAAGAGAAATGAAACCAACTGTAGAACCCAATATGTTAAGGCAACTCAAACCATTTGAGGAAACCGATTGCTACAAACCATTTGAGTTAAAAAAGTAATCTATATGAGTACTGTGAACTTAATCAATTTAAGTTGAATTAATGAGGTATTTAATTATCTCATTACCTTCAACACTGAGTTTAAAACTCTTTTCAAATGAGTAGAATTAACTTTCAGTAAAGCTTGAGTTAACTACACTCATTTCATTTGATAAAGATGGCAATCACAAACAGGTTTGAAAGTAATGGGTGTGTAAATGATGACAGACTTTTCATTTTTGGGTGAACTATGTATTTAAATGTTTTTTATTTCGAAATAAAGCTAAGGAAAATTAAAAATGCAGAATAACACTTGATCATCTGTATGTAATGTGTATTATTGTATATTTAACACTGTTAGAAAGTGTATTCATGTTGTCGACGCAATAGCCTAGTTGTTAGCGCGCCGACATATGTTGCAGTAGCACGTCAGGGCGTCCTGAGTTCGAATCCCAGCTTGTGGACATTTCCCTACCCTATCCCTCTCTCTCTCTCCAACTTCGCTTCCTGTCTCAATACTGTCCTATCTAATAAAGAAAAGGCCAAAATTAAATCTAAATGAAGAAAAAGAAAGTGTATTCATGTTATTAATAGAATTTAGCTAAAATAAAATGTGGGTGAAATAATATTACACTGCCGTTTATACTTATTCTCACTTTTACTCATTAAAATAAATGAAGAAATATGTAATCTCACTAAATGATATGAGAATTTAAGTTATTAAAACTAAATTGGTAAACAAATGGGTAAAGTGTAGTGGTCTGACGGTGTGAAATGTTTTAAGTAGTAGTAAAGTAAATATCAAAAATCCTTAAACATAACCTTTTAATTAGTAACCAAATTATACTTTACAGTTGTTTTGGTATAAAAACTGTTAAAATAAATGACAGTAAAAATGTATTATACTTTATTTTATTAAATAAAATTTGATAGATGCTAAGAAAATGTAACATTTTATTTTCAGTTGTCCTTGATATACGTGTTTCATGGACTTACTACATTTAAATTACATTAGACTAACGCTAACCCTATCCGCTTGTTAAGTGTGACGTTACGCAAAGTGGCTTCTGTGTCCAAGCGCTATATTAAACTGTATGGGGAGCAATGGTAATAATAAACGTTTACAAAGCAATGTAATACTTTTAAAAATTAGGATTGCTATATATATATATATATATATATATATATATATATATATATATATATCCATGACTATTATCCAATGGTCTGAATGTGATAATTGTTTTATAAAATGTTCAAATATTGGTGTCTGTGATGCAGCAAGTCCATAGCCCGTAGTGTACACCCTAATTTCATATAAAATTCACTTTATGTGTGATATGACTGACACGTGGTCATAAACAAATATTTTCTCAATTCAAAAAAGTAGCATCTCAGACCCGGAAACAGTATTCTTATGTCACGACTTAAGCGGATAGTTAGTACATGTAATTACCTAATAGTTAAATTAATAGTTACAATGTAACAAGGACACCTTAAAATAAAGTGTAACCCAATTAAAAAAAACAAAACACACACTAATGTATAAAAAAAACAACCGACTTACACTTTTTGTTGCTTTAATGCTTGAAAACTCATTTGCCCTGTTAGGTATCAGAGTTAGCAGAATAAGTTGACGTGTGTTTGTATCAATGTATTCAGCTAACCCCATCCAAACTTTACCTTAACTAAAGAAGTTAACTGACAAGCAGTTGCAGTTATTTACAGTCAACAGGATAAAGTGTAATTTTTAACACTATTTAAAAGAGAAAAATGCCATTTTGTTGCACAAATTGTATTAATCTCAACTGTAATTTCATTTCAAGGGACTGCCAAACCCTGGACGACTGCATGGGCAGGTGTCAATGTCCACCAATGTCACTGGATTACGGACACATCGTTCCCACCAGAATTTGGAGATGGACTTGGCCTGGCAGGAACTGATGGCCATCACAGAACTTCAGGTCGGTACATTTTTACAAGTGTCAAATACATCTGATTGTTTAGTGGTAGAATGAAAGCAATTGTATAAGCGTGAATACAAGCTGCCTTAATGAAACGGTGGCCTTATAACATTTTTTTCTAATGCTGAATCCCTATAAACACACACACACACTGAGCTACGATCTGCAACAATGGTCCAATTGAGTGATGCAAGGATAAAGGCAGACAGAGAAAGAGGGTGAGCGCTGTATATTGCCGACAGACCCCTGCATAGCACAATGACTATCTGTTTCGACATGAAACCTGAGCTCTGCTAAGTAAGACCTGCATAAGCTACGGGTGGCACATTCACCCAGGTGGGCTGGTCCTGACTGAACACAACCCAGACCACATCAACTGTTTCTCGGCTCAAACCTATGCTTTGCTAATTTCTCAGAGTGTTTTATTGTAAAAGAGTTTAATTTGAATCACTTCCAAGGTCAGTTTGGAGTAAGTTCCTGTTAATAAAACACTGTTTTTGTCACAGGAGTTTGAGGAACCCAATGAGAATCCTTTTGAAGCGATTCCATATCTCTCCATGGAGCCCATGGTATCTCAAGGGGGGTTCGGGATGAATCAGCCACAGCCTGAATCCATTCCAGCCACCTGTAATGCCCATCCTTCTGGTTTATATGAAAGCTCATACCCAGAAATGATGCCACCCTATCCACACATGGATATGCACTACGGTCTTCCTGGTGGCCACGGTTCTTCCAGAATGCTTGCAAATACACAAGGTTTCCACCCACCTCTTATGAGCCTTTTGGAGCACATGAACATGACCACACGCCATGGGATTGCGAAAGATGGTATTATTAACTTTCACTCCACAGGACAAATCAAACAAGTTTGCACAGATGATCTGGAGTCAGATTCTGGTTTGTCGCTTGGTTCAAGTCCACCGCTCGCCTCTCCTGAGAATGCAGTGCATGGAGTTCCTGCATATTTGCCTACTGATGCTTCAACAGGCTATGCTGAAAGCGAAAGTTTTGGGGAACAATGTCGCCTACGACATAATCTGCACGGTGCTGTTGACTACCAGCAGTCATACAACTCGTATCCTGGAGCTTCTTTTCCCACAGTTGCAAATTTGCCATCTAGCAACCTGCACACTTACAGTCCAGCGGCATCAATGAAGCAACCGGTTTTACCCACAGCCTTGCATGATCTACAGCTAAATAGCTCAAGACTAGGTTCATATCAATCTCCATACCCAAAGTGCAAATCCAGCAGTGTTCCTGTACCCCTCAGCAGGGATGAACGGCGAGCCCTCGCTCTAAAAATCCCATTCTCGCTGGAAAAGATTGTGAACCTACCAGTAGATGACTTCAATGAGCTCTTGACCCAATTCACACTGAGCGATGCACAGCTGGCACTCGTAAGGGACATTCGCAGAAGAGGGAAGAACAAAGTTGCAGCTCAGAACTGTCGTAAACGGAAGTTGGAGAATATTGTGCATTTGGAAAGTGAGCTGGGACAGCTCAGAGCCCAAAGAGAACATTTAGCCAGAGAGAGACTGGAGTTTCAGCAAAACATAGCCATCATCAAATGTCGGCTCTCAGATCTTCACACCCAAGTGTTTTCACAGCTGCATGATGAGGAGGGACACCCGTATTCAGTTGATGAATATTCACTACAGCAAACGAATGATGGCAACATTTACTTGGTGCCACGAAATGCAGCACTGGCTGGTGAATGAACTAGTGTTTTAATAAAGTGATTGTTCACCCAAAAATATTTTAATTCTGTCATTTACTCACTTTACTGGTTCCAAAGCTGAAGTATTCACTTCTGTTGAAACAAAATATTTTGGAAAAAAAAAACTCCATTAACCACTGACTCTCCTATAGGAAAACCAAATTCTGTGGAAGTCAGTGGTTACAGGCTTGCTGCTTTCTTTTGAACACTCATTTGATCAGTTAATAGTGAATCAGTTAGCATTTTTGGGTGAACTCTACCTTTAAAGGGGTATCTAAACCTCGTTGATTAGCTTTTGCACTAATTAAACATGAGTGAACCAGCAAACTTGTCAGTCCCACTACATATGGTCTAGTCAAGTGCTGCAATTTAAGCTATTAAAAAAATATAAATCTGCATCAAGCTGGTCCTTCATGAGCAAGATTGAACACCCCTTGACTTAATCTAAAAGGCTGAGTTATGGGTTCATTATGATCAATGAATTACATTTTTCAAATCATGTGTTGACAACTTACAAAATGATTATGTCCCAACGCAAAGCATAAATGTGTAATAAATTAAAAAATAGAAGTTAACATTAATGCTAAAGTTTAGACTATTCAGCGTATACACAGTTTCCACTGAAAGAATCAAATTTGATTTCAATGAGATAAAAAAAAAAAGCATCCGTTTTGGACCGTACTTAAGTCAAAAACAAAGCAGTAACTTAGAATGAACAGGCTTATTTAAGGGCCTTTAGTTGAGGTCACTTCAAAATTGGTCTTTAAACATGACTAAAAACAGGCAAAAAGTAAAAATAATAATAATTTAAAAAAAGTTAGCGACTACATAGCTCTATCAGCAAATTATAACCCAATATGCCATTTATTCAAGAATTATTTAGCAAAGTCCCTGGCTTCCAATGTCTAGAACAAACCTTTTAAAACTGATATTGGAGAAATCACGAGTGGAAACCCTGTGTAACACTGCAAATACTTGTACATTACTCTTCAAAAAAAAAAATAAATAAATCAAACAATCAGTATTACATGTACAAATAAGCTTTCATAAATAAAGGTAAACATAAGACACCAGTCACATTTGTAGCATTAAAAGTTTTATTTGTAAAAAAGGTAAAAAACAGGTAATAAAAATAAAGTTTCTTCAGCTGCATCTTGGTCCTAGAAGAGAGAATGAGAAGTTTGAGATACAGGAAAATCATAAACAAAATGGAGTGTTACATTAAAACCAGCAACTACCTTTCATCACTTCACCATTTTAGATAAAAATGCCCTCTCATTTCAAGAGATGATGATTTTTCAATCATCCAAACCTGAAATTGCAAGAGTAACATGGTCAGCAATTAGATTACACAACCTGGGGGAAAAAAAAATAAATAAATAGAGCATGCATTAATAAAGAAAGTTTAAGATTAACAAGAATTATGTGCACCAAACTATGCTGACTGCAGTTACTTCCCCTGTAAGATACACAACACTGAATGGGAAGTTCACGTTAACTGTACAGCTTCTGCTAATAAACATTGTTTTAAAAGTTACCAGCAGTAGTGGAGAAGTCTGTTCTTACCTACAGGAGTAATAAAAGCGCTGCCTGCTAGTCTTTGAGTTGCGCCCTGTACTCCCTGCTCTCTGCTTCTTCACAGGGCGATGATCTTGCTACTCCTCTCTCAGCTTGCTCCATGGCTAGACTGATATTGTCACATGTACACTACTCTAGGATTGTGCATTTAAACAGCCTATGCTTATTTTTTGAAGTACATATGACCATTTCACTTCAGTGGAGTTGCTTGCGTTTCTCAGAGAACAGATTTATTTATTTATTTTGAGCCAGAGGATTTAACTTGTACTAAAAAGGCTCAGTGTGTTCTACACTAAATCCCCCAGAAACCAAAAATGACTAAAACAGCACATTTAAAAAAAACAAAAAGATGTTTTTATTTCACCTTGATTGGTTACATAAATAAAAACAACTGAAAAAAAGGAACTCTACATAAAACCTCATTGGAATGCTTTTCCCCCCCCAAAGACAATATAAAATAAATCTGCATGATGACAAATTCATGATGTCCCACACACGATAGCGCTACTGTACACTTCTTCTGGTGGCAGCTGTAAATCTGCCACACCTGTTTGGCTGAGCAGATCTAGGGATGTAAACCTGCATCTGCCCTGTCACCTCTCTCGCTCTCCTCTCCTAAAGCACTGTCCTGTTGAACAATATGAACAACAATTGTTAAGCTGCACACTACCTGAGGGTTGATTCTACACCAGATGTACAGCAAGGTTACATTTTAGAGTATTTAGTTCAAGACCAACTTATTGGGATTGTTACCCCTATTGTTAAAGTCTATATGAAAGGTAGACAGCAGAATCTAAAACAAACCTTTAAGCTTAAAACCGTCTACCGCCAGAGCCACCTCCATAACCGCTGCCACCTCCTCCACCACCACTAGATCCACCTCCATAGCCACCTAAAATAGAGGTCATGTTAATTTTACATTGCTGAGATGGGATTATGAAAAATGTCAAAGCAGCAAACATTGACAACTAGAATTTTCTTTTCCCACTATGCAAGTCAATGATTGCAAGTTTCCAATTCTCTTCAACATCTTGTGGTTTATATATAAAAAAAATATATATATAAAAAAAAAAACAACTCTAAAGGTTTGGAATCGGCTCAGGTTGAGCACATTTAGACTTTTGAGTGAATTTAAAAGGATAGTTAAGAACTTACCACCATATGGGCCACTGTTTCTTCCACCGCCTCCAAAGTTCCCTTTCATGGGACCATAGTTGGACTGCTGGCTATTATAGTTGCCGAAGTCATTGTAGTTTCCACCTCCTCCACTGCTGCCACCACCACCTCCAAAGTTACCTTTACAAATTAATACACCCAGTTATTGTCTGGTTCTTCAAGGACTTGTATCCTGATCATGATTCACATTTACTCACCACCTCCAAAGTTTCCATTGCCATTGTTGTAGTTATTATAGCCGCCACCGCCACCACCACCACTGTTGCCGCCGCCATAACCACCACCCTGGTTGCCATAACCATGTCCTCCACCACCGCCACCACCACTGCCTCCACCATATCCACGGTTGCCTCCATAGTTACCAGGACTGCCGCCACCATTGCCACCACCACCTCCGCCATAACCACCTAGAGAAATGCCAAAGATAAATTGTAAAGGTGCTGACGGTACAGAATATGAAATGGTAAAAAAATAAATAATAATAATTCATACAAATCACCTCCTCCAAATCCATTGTTGTAGCAGTCACCTCCTCCTCCATAGCCACCGCCACCACTATTACCTCCACCAAAGTTATTTCCTCTTCCTCCTGAAATATAACAGTAAAAACTATTAAGTTAAAAAGAAATAACCTGTCAAAATCTTAATCCAGTCAGACACATACCTCTTCCAAAGTATCCATCACGGTTGCCACCTCCGCCGCCACCGCCAAAGTCATTGTAGCCACCATTATTGCCATATCGGTTGAAGTTTCCTCCACCGCCGCCACCCCCTCCTCCACCACCGCCACGACCTTTAGATTAACAAATTGCACCACAATACATTAAACACCAGGGAAAGTAGGAAACGATATTTAATATTAATAAAAATGTATTCATACCAGTGTTTTGCATTTCTTGTTTCGAAAGAGCTTTTCGGACTTCACAGTTGTGTCCATTCACAGTGTGGTACTTTTGAACTAAGGGAGAAGATATACTTGTTAGCACTGTATTTCTCTAACAAGTTCTAATACTACAAGTTTGACAATAAAACACTTACTGACGATGCGGTCAACAGAGTCATGGTCATCAAAGGAGACAAAGGCAAAGCCTCTTTTATTTCCGGTCTTGTGGTCAACCATTATCTCAACAACCTCAATCTTTCCGAACTGATCGAAGTAGTCACGAAGATGGTTCTCCTCTGTATCATCCTTGATCCCTCCCACGAAAATCTTCTTCACAGTTGTGTGAGCAAATGGTTTGCTGGAATCCTGTAACCCATACATAATTAGACATCTGAATTCTATCTTTTTTTTTTTTATTATGAGTTTAACCTCACCTCTCGAGACACAGCTCGCTTGGGCTCTACAAGTCTACCATCCACCTTGTGAGGACGTGCATCCATAGAGGCATTGACTTCATCCACACTGGAGTAAGTGACAAACCCAAAGCCCCTGGAGCGCTTTGTGTTTGGATCTTTCATCACCTAAAAGGAAACAACAAAAACATGGATTAAAACACCCAACGTTATGGTTTAAAATAATGTTGCTGTAAGATTATGATTTTTAAAAATCACTTTAAAATAATATAAAAGTATGATGGCACTCACCACACAATCCGTTAAGGCGCCCCATTGTTCAAAGTGTGCCCTTAAACTATCATCTGTGGTTTCAAAGCTGAGCCCTCCAATGAAGAGCTTCCGCAGCTGCTCTGGCTCACGTGGCTGGCCCTGGTAAGAACAACCGATTACAGTTAAAAAACACAGCAGCAGTGTGCATCATGTTTATTATCGGCAACGTACATCAAACCAACGATTAATGAGAGCACAAAGCGTCGTGAATCCATACGGCAACGCACTCTTTTTTGGGGGGAGGTAAACGAAACATCCGCCATGTTAGTGCAGGACTATACGTCCAATTTAAAACCGCACACTCCTCCCAACAGAACACAGGAGGTTGTAAATGCATGCAAACATAGCTCGAAACAACGACTGAATCAATAAAAGCTAAATAAATTGTGATTCTGCTAAACACGACCTTCGATGTAACCACGCGGCCTAAGTTATGTGTGCACATTACAGGAGTTAAAATGGCGGCTCGAACACGCTTACATTAACAAAGAACCACAAATGCGGTGCAAGCTGAACTATTAAACATTAAGAGCACGACGGCTACGTGCTTAAACGCACTATATATAATCATTCAAGAGCACTAGATTAGCAATAACGCTAACATACCTCTTTGGACATCCTACCGACTATTTCTGTCCGTGCTGCGCCACACGCTTGTCGGTGAGACACGCACTGGAGAAGAAGGGAGATACCATAAATAGCTTGGATGAATTCAGTCCCCTCCCACCGGGAACGATGGTTGGTTCAGGCTTCCCGCTAACGCGTTTGTTTTGCGCTTTGAAGACATCTGATTGGCTGAGACTCAAGTCAATCTAACGAACTGAGGGTAGGCGCTTAAGCAAACAAGAATATTTTATTCAGAAAGCTGAAGAATTTTCTTATGAAAAACAAAAAGGGGCCTTTATTGTATGGGTTAAATAATTTAGACTGTAAGTTCATTCATATGACTTAATATTACAATAACACTTTTGCATGTACACTCGTGCCTATCATCTCTTTTTAAAATAGTATTATTGACTTAGAATAAAAAAAAATCTCTCAAATATTCTTCGAAGTGTGTGGATTTGGTTGCAGTGTGACGCGTGCGCATCCCATTGTATGCGCCGAGGCCGTTTTTGGCGCGAGAGCGGCTCGCTGAGGCGCACGCTGATTGGCTGAACGCGCCGCTGGACGGATGCATGCGCGAAAGGCAGCAAACTCCTGTGTGCAAGGAAAAAGCCGCCGCCGCCTCAGCCTCATTATCCAACACGAATAGAGAAACGTCGAAAAATATCTCAGTAAGTATGACATAATCAGTCATATTAATGTACGAATGTGTCATTGTGGATTCGCTTTGCAATTGGGAGCGAGCAGCGCTGTCAAATGCTACGTTTAAAACGTGATAGGATCAGGTGAAATCTGTTCAGCTCGGCCCGCGCTGTTGCTAAGCAAAGACTCGGTGCGTTAGCGAGCACGACGATAACACTCAAATAAATGCGAAAACTCGGGAAAACGCCTTGTTTGCAGCTGTTAAACGGCGAAAACCTTGTAAAGAAGTAGCGCGTGTATGCTAATGACGCTAAATTAGCCTGCTATCCTGTGCCTAAACATCGGCGATTCTTGTTTATTGTTTTTTTTTCGCAGGCGATGGTGACTCGCTAAGCTTGCTTATAGTTCGTCATACATCAAAACAGCATTGTGAATTACATGTAATTATTTCGCAAACACGTTAGTTTTATATATTGTTTACTTGCAGGATGAGCTTTTAGCGATGCAAACAGTAGCAATCAATGAGACTTCTCTTGCTAAGTGTTAGCATTGCAGCTAGCACTGCACATAAATACGTTCACGATTTGTTTGTATGTTGTGTATATTGGAATACAATTATTAAAAGTTAGATTGCATATGGTAGGATTAGGCTGTGCAGACTTGCTCAGTGTTTTCAGTTTGGCCTTGCATGCTTGCAAATTTTTTTGATGACATTAAGATAAGAACACATGGCCGATTTATCGCATTCCTGGAGCAAGATTTGTTAAATGTGTCTGGTGGGCAAATGCTGACATCAGTGTAATGCGTTTATGTTAGGTTTAACTATGATAAAAGTGAGCCACTTTTACTAGTTGTTTCATAAACAATCTGTTGTTGTTTATTATTGTGGATTATAAGTTTAACACTAAATTTAATCACAGTCTAATTGGTCTTTAGTGCGTGTATATTACCAAATAAATCTGTAGGATAGTTTTATTAGAGCTGAGTTTAAGATCAGAGTTTTATGCATGTATTAATACACATTTTTGAGTGTTTAAATCAACTATATTTTTGTTTAGGGGAGCTCTGAATGCTGTAATCTAGGACTCATCTCTGCTCTTTAGGAGGTCACGCCCAACAATAGAAGACTGTAGGTGAGTGCAGGAAAAGCAAATGTTGACTTTTGTCATTGCTGCTGTAGTAATACGTTTTCCCCTAACCAGTAAGATTTTGATCATACTGTTTACTGTTTGTTATGAGTAATTTAATTAATAATTTTAGCTGGAAGTAGAGTTTTCATCACATAGACAACAGTCAATACTATGTTGTAGAGTATAGTTTATAATTATACAAATTGAAAGAGATTCAATTTCACTAAAAATCTAATGCTAAGTAAGCAAAGCATTGTTTTGTGTTCTTGGACACTGGGTAATTATTAAAGTAAATGGTTAGTTGGTTATAAAGGATAATTGAGGAGACAAATATGTAAGTAAAACCTATAATGAAAGATGCAATAGAAATAAACAGTTTGAAATTATAAAATAAATAATTAGTCTTGAAACTTGTGATGCTAATTATGTGCAGATTTTTTTAATAAATATTTATTTATTTATTTCCGTTCTAATCTCTGTTTCTTGTCAGATGTTCTTTATATTAACTAATTAATAGATTTAGACGTGTATATTAATGGACGGATCTTTATTGACATCAGATGTTTATTTTGTTTATTTCCCATGTTGTTCAATGCATTTACTTGCAATTCTTATTAAAAAGAATGTTTTTAATAAGAAAAAAAGCGGTCAAATACACATTTTCATTAGCTTTATTTGCAAAGTTTTTTATTTTTATTTATTTTCTCATGGTATAGTAAATGACATAACTATACATTTGTATTTATAACAATCAATTGCTATTATTTATTTAATTTTTATTTCAGTTCAACCACTTTCCTCCCCAGACCAGGGAGCCACACAGGTCAAATTTGCTTGTAGTAAAGACTTTCAGAATCAGCCATGGGAAAGAAGAGCCAGAACCGTGAAGATGATGAAGCTGCTTCCTCAGATGAGGAAGAGTACGTCGTGGAGAAGGTCTTGGACAGGAGAGTTGTGAAGGGGCGTGTTGAGTACTTCCTCAAATGGAAAGGCTTTACAGAGTAAGTGTTCATTGCATTCTGCATAATCCAGTACTGTCTGAGCAATAGTTTTCATGTCTTAGGACCCCTGATATGTGTTTCAGCATGTCCTAATGCATGAAAAGAGACTCAGTTCAGATACAATGAAAATGGTCTTAATATTTAGATTAAAAAGAAAGCTTAATATACCTGGTAAAAGAAAGTGTGGTGTGAATGTAAAACCTGTTAAATATTTTTGCAGAAAAAAACACCAATGCTTATTTGAATGCAAAAGCTACAAAAAGCACATACCATATGTTACTCTATGAAAAATAAAGTGAGGAAAATAGGAAATGTTTCTTAACTAAAACGTAAAAATTCATTGTGTGAGATACATGCGAAAATTCAAGACAATTTAAATTCAAAACCATAAAAATAATAAATCACTGTAACAGTAAATAGGGATGTCCAGATCCCATCACGTGATCGGAAATCGGGCCCGATTACGTGGTTTCAGACTCAATCAGAATCGGACGTTACCTCCTGATCAGGACTCGAATATATATATATATATATATATATATATATATGTGTGTATATGTGTATATATATATATGTGTGTGTATATGTATGTATGTATATGTGTAAATATATGTATATGTATGTATGTGTGTGTTCATTCTCATTATTTTTAACAGGTTTATAGTTATGCAGTGGCACAGAGTTGGACCACTTTCAGTTGGTTAAATGCCAGCAAAGTAGAACATGAAAGCAGCTTATAGCGTAAAGCGCAAGTATGTCTGGAGGTAATATAAAGTTTATGATGACAACATCGCTATAGCAAACGAGTTGTTAAATGTTAAAATAAGGTGAATTAAAAAAATAAGGAACATCTTAGATCTGCTTTTTTCTGAAAAACTTTTTTTTTTTTTTTTCATGTGTTATAGAAGTATCGGGTATCAGTAGATACTGAAAATCAAATGACTCTGACTCAAGGGCAAAAAAGCTGATTGGGACATCCCTAACAATAAACATAAAGAATTAAACGTGAAGTAATAGTTCGATACAGATTTATAATGAAAAACATTTCCAACGCAGCATTTTGTGTCAGTAGCCTATTAGAAGTACAGATATTTTGTGCCCGAATTATTTTATTCTCATAACTCTTTATTGGCTTATTGTCACAGTATCTAATTGTTACATTTGCTTATTTGTGTTCAGACATCCTCCTTGAATTTTAAAACAATAAAATCATGGCAAAACATTAAATAAAACTTCACATGAACGTTTACCTGGCACTAGTTTTGACACTTGATTTGAAGAAATGCAGTGGCTAATAGATCATGCATTTATTGTCTTGCAGGAAACACAACACATGGGAACCAGAGAAGAACCTGGACTGTCCGGAGCTCATCTCTGAGTTCATGAAGACCTACAAAAAAGGAAGCAGCGCAAGCCCACCAAGCAGCAAGTCCTCTAGTACAGGCCCCTCTTCAGCCCGTCCCAAAGACAGCAGCGGCAGCAGCAGCACCAGCAAGAGGAAAAACTCTGAGGAGGAGAATGGGAGCAGCAGCAAACCCAAGAAGAAAAAGGAGGTAAAGTCTTAACGGAGTGTGTTAGAGAGCCCACACTTAGGGTGCTTTCACACTAGTGAATCGATTCATTTGTTCCGAAACAGGGATTAAAATTGTTACATTGTTGCTCTTTGTTCTTGGTGCGGTTCGCTTTCACACGGCAAAGTTTCTAAACGGACCAAAACAGCTAAAACAAGTCACGTGTGAGTAAACGCTCCTCATATTGGTCATGGTTTCACGGTTTATTTTGCAGAGTCCTGCTCAGCTGTCGAGAAGGTGGTTTGGTGGGGTTTGACAGGGTGCGCACGACATGTCTGAAGAGCGAGGAGGGATGCTGTGGGGAGGGGTGATGAGAAGGGTGCGCAACGTATTTTGAGGACCGGGGGGAAGACGCGTGATTTCCGGGAGATTATCACTCGTTTGCGGGCATCCGGGAATCTCTGTGCATTTGCGGGAGAGACCCGGAACTTCCGGGAGACTTGGGATGTCTGGAATGATCTCCCGCCCTACTCATAATTCTCTCTTCATATAGCCGTATGCCTATTACATATTCATAAAAAACTGTGATATAGCCGGGCTCGGATCGTATCACTTTCTCACTACAATCGATCCGCTCCAGGGTTTGTTTCAATCGAGCCGAGACTACCTCATTCAGGCGGTCTTGGAGCGATTGCTTTGGCGCGGATCCGAGCGCGATTGGCCTATTCACATATGCCAAACGAACTGCGCTAACTGGGCAAACACGCCAGGTTCCGGAACAAAAGTCTAGGTGTGAAAGCACCCTTAAATGTCATTTGCATGCTATTACCATATCAATTACATCCAGTGTGCTAAAATACTTTCTCTATTGTTTCTACACATCAGTACTTGCCTAAGTGACATCGGGAAAAGGTGGCTATTAAGTTTTTTATGTGGTTTTGATTGTTGTTTTTGTTTTTCTTAGGATGAGATCCTTGTAGCGAGAGGGTTTGAGCGAGGCCTGGAGCCTGAGAAGATTATTGGAGCAACAGACTCCTGTGGAGACCTTATGTTCCTTATGAAGTGGTGAGTACTACAGTTTATTTCAGTGAAACTTTTCTTGTCAGCGCTTATAACCACAGTTAATCCAATGTCACAAAATCTGGCCATAGATTGGATAAAGGGATAGTTCACACAAAATGGACATTTTACTGTTTAATCATTCTCAAGTGGTTTCAAAAGTTTGAGTTTTTTTCTGTGGAACACAAAATAAGGTACCCCTTATAAATCAGAGACTAAACCAAAGGAAAGTGAATGAAAGAATGATTGAACAAAACAAGATATTTAGAAGAATGAACTGGTAAACATTGACATCCATAGTAAGAAAAACTAAGAAAAAAAAACCTCAAAGAGTTTTTGAATAAGTGGAGGATGAGTTAGCACCTTTTTTCAAGGTTTCCGCTACATTCATTCTTCCATGCCAGGGCGCCACACCAAAATTCATCCCGCCACAGCTACATTACAGCTTCTCATTTAAAACATTGACTTTTTTTTTTTTAAATAGCCTGTTATAATCGCACCAAAACGTATTAAAAGGTAAGTGGATTATTACAGCGCAAACTTCTCTGTAACCGTAGTAGTTCTGTGCATTATTTGTTTAACCCTTTAAGGCAGGGGTGTCCAAACTCAGTCCTTCCTGGAGGGCCGGTGTCCTGGAGAGTTTAGCTACAACTTGCTTCAACACACCTGCCAGCAAGTTTCTAGTATATCTAGTAAGAGCTTGATTAGCTGGTTCAGGTGTGTTTGATTAGGGTTGAAGCTGAACTCTCCAGGACACCGGCCCGTCCGGGAGTTTGGACACCCCTGCCTTAAAGGTGACATGCTGGCTGACTGACTGACTGACTGACAGGTGCGTGAGGCTAGCAAACATGACGTATAGCTTTAGTTATGATGAACACAGTTTCCATAATTAAACTTTATTTTAATTTCACATTACTTTAGGACGCATTAATGCCGCTCTGTAGGTCAATTGGAGACATTCATAAATATTCCTATAGCCAATCTAATAAATGTTGGAGACATTCACTACACAAACTCTAAATTGCACTTCAGCAGTGTTTATTTAAGAGTGCACAAGAAAAATCTGCACTTGAGCAGCATATATATTTGAGGGCGTGCGAGAAGTTTTGTACATTAACAGAGGAAATCCTCGCACAAGCTAAAAGATCTGCATGCTCGTATTACATAAATCCGATCTCGACTTGTAATACTGGGTCACGACATTTGTCATTGAAATAAGGCCATAGGTAGTTGGTAGATCAAAAGGCGTGCTGCCACAGCTGGAAAAAAACCTAGAGAAAACACAGCTTTTTTGTTCATAACAGCTGCTAGACTAAATATTGAGTATTCAGATTTGATTTAGATCCAAGCACATATGCTAATATTATGCTAATGCTAAAAGTAAGGCAGGTTGTGTTTCAACTGGACAATTTTGATTGTATCACCTGAAATGGAGGTTGGAACAATAGTGTCAATGGCCATGTTTACACCTGGCATTATGTCTGCAATTATTCAAACTGCCCTTTTAAAACGCACATTTACACCCTTTGCAACTGAATAGGTCTGGGGATGGAACTGTCCATTTCTTTTTTTTTTCCCAACTATTTACAGTTGTACATTTGAAAGCATTCATTTGAGTGTCCACTCTGCATTTATTTGTTTACCTTATTTACAGTTTATGTCTGTTTTTAAGTAATTGCATTTCCTAATTAGTAAATCAACCGTATGGTTATATTTAGCTTAGCAAACATAACAATTGTACAAACTGATAGTACATAATGAACATAAGAACTTATCCTATTTATGCTGGATTTTCTGTATAGATCAGTTTATTGCCTCTGTAACTTTTTGCATTGTATAGCATGTTTGGCATTATAAATCATTTATTATTCTAATAGCCTCTAGCCATTAGTCAAATGTTACAATAAAATAAGTCAATTGACATTTTTATAATCAATAAAACTTCTGATTTCTGCGTATTTCAGTGTTCACCACTTTCACATATTCAAAAATTACATTTCTAATTTACATCTATGATCCAATACAATGCTTGACAGTTTCTGTGGGTCTTTGAGTTTGATCAATTGGTATAAAGTTATTATTGTAGTTTTTCTTAAATTTGAGGAACTGGAAACAGAAGTCACGATGCAGCCTTACGATTTGTTTATCATTTACCAGCTATGATTTAATCACATCTAGGTCACATCATATATTACATATGGATGTAGGAGTGCATTTCATCCCCCTGGTATTTTTGAATATCCTGCTGGTATTAAGCACATACATTTCAAAATAAGAGTCCCGTTGTATATGATTTTTAGAATATTTATTAGAGATTTTAGAATTGCTTTGGTTCTGATTATTCTTGATATTCTGATTGTATCTATCTGTCAATTAGCCCAATACAATCTAATCTATACCACAATAATTGGTACATTACACATTACTGATATTCATATTTACTTTTATTACTTAAACAATAATTGTAGTGGCAAAATTCAGTCATGTATGTACAGATTATAGTGAATTGAAACAGTGTCAGTTCAGTTTACAGAGTTTAATATCAGTTCAGTTTAGCTCAGGTCAGTGTGGGTTAATATTCACTACTGAGAGTCCAAACACTGAGGACCATCGATGCACAGCTCTACAGATCCCGAACCATGCAAGCCAGTGGCGAGGAAAAAACTTCACCAATTGGCGAAAGTGAAGATTTAAAAAAACTAGAGAGAAACCAGGCTCAGTTGGGCATGACCATTTCTCCTATGGCCAAACGTCTTGTGCAGAGCTGCAGTCTAAGCGCAGGAAGCTGGACCTCAGCAAAGACTCGTCTGTCCCTGGGGCATCACAGGAATCAGTCTCGTGCTCAGCTGCTCAGGATACGGTCTGGTCCAGGATGATGAAAACCTTGGGATCATCTCGTCGCTGGTCTTTGATCGCATCAGTGGCGCTGCATAGTCTGAGGGCCTCGGGATGAGTACCCCCAGATGGAAATAGAGAATAAAGAGAATAATTAGCGTAGCTGCTGTTCATAGCATATATAAACAAGAAGCAAAAAAATATATATAATATGTGAAATGTTCTGTCATGCAAAAATAGTTACATTTAACTAACAAATAAGAAACCTAGTAAATTTTTAATTATTTAAAATCAGCTGACAAATAGGTAAAAGCGACAAATAGGTAGTTTTGTGTATTTAATTTATCCACTTGCTGCAAAATTGACTTTTCTGTGTTTCTGCTGTCCCACCACAGGAAGGACTCTGACGAGGCAGACCTTGTGCTTGCAAAAGAAGCCAATCACAAGTGCCCACAGATCGTCATTGCCTTCTACGAGGAGCGTCTGACCTGGCATGAAGACGGAGACAAGAAGGAGAAGAGTGCCACGGCGGTGTAAAGGGCAGAGGTTTGGGAAAGACACACAGTCCTCCAAAACCTTGCACCGATGACACTCTCATAGCCAACTTTTAACGGACCATTTAGAAAACGAAAGGCCAGCGAGTAATGGAGGTTTACTGCCCACCACAACAACCTCCGTCCACCTTCACCAAAACACATCTCTCACCAGACAGAGCGAACGGTGGCTACGGCAGAGCGGTGGAATGTGGAAAAAGCTCTCTTCTCTTACTCTCTCTCTCTGATCTTCCTTCTGTTTTGTCATGATTTGTGTATTTGTGCCCCTACAACTATGTTCTTATGATGTGTTGTGTGCTAGTGTAGATGTGAAACGATGAAAAAAAACCCGTACATGTCCAACTTTTAACTTTTATTCGTGCAGATTTCACAGTATTGCTGAACATGACTGAAAGAAATCAGTCGTGGCTGCGTTTGTTAACATCTACAATGCTGGATGAAGACACAACGCCATCGTTTTTTTATTTCCAAAACTGCATCTCGATTGATGTCGTTCTCATTTCTGCTCCCCCCCCCCAATCAAGTAGATTTAAGTTTGCTGTATCATAATTTTAACTGTCAAAAAAAGAGTCCTATGTGAGCCAAATTATCATGCGATTTTATTAGGTTTGTTTCTGATCAGTACGTCTACATAAATGATCTATATCTTACTACCCAAATTAAAATTTGGACATTTAGATATATTTTTATCCCATTTTCCCCTCTAACAGCTGTGTTAAAATATCTTTTCTAATCTCAAAATCGGCCCTTTTTTATCCGCTTTTTATCTTATCACTGTTGCTTGCAGGAGGACAGACAATCGTCATGTGAGTGTGTAAAGGGACATTTCTATCCATTTCTACACACTTTTCTTCCATGATTTTATTTTCCCTCCATAAAACGGAAGCGATTATACTCCCTCTTGTGGCTGATTTGCTGAACACATTCCCTGTTTGACCTCATTCACACGGTAGTTCAAGCATTTGTCGGGTTCTTATATTACTTTTTTTAACCTAGAGTTGATTCAATAAAATGGTGTTTATCAAGGTCACATGACTACACTAGAGTTTTG
The DNA here is from genome assembly GCA_903798205.1 of Danio tinwini. NCBI lineage: Eukaryota > Metazoa > Chordata > Actinopteri > Cypriniformes > Danionidae > Danio > Danio tinwini. Next base: position 22,539,164 of record CAIGQZ010001345.1, on the reverse strand, counting down.
TGCGCTTCTTCGCAGAGACACTGAGCAAAAGCTACTGATATCGACAGCGGTAGAAGAGCGAGAACGGTTTAGCTGGAGATGGAATAGTGTATCGGGGGGATGTTTTTAAACAATTATACAGGGTTAAACATGATGATGTAGGTACATTTCTATTTTTTTTTGTATGCTTTTATATTCCTGCCATGATCATGACTCATTTTTAGCTAATAGAAGTTTTTAAAATGTGCAACAATAATGTCTATTTGATATTTTAAGTTCAAAGCCATTTTTACCATCCTGTCCCAAGCTATAGTAAATCTAGTTTCCAACACTTACCAGTTTTTGGAAACTCCAGACCCTGGCTTTTTGACACAAGTCATGTACAATACATTTCATTGTAGTGCTGAGATTATGCAAGTTTTACTTTGTGCAATGTTTGTGGGGAAAACCAGTTTTTAACAATTTATGATTGATCAGTTAGCAGTTGGCTAAATCTGTGCGCATTTTGATCTAAAAAAAAAAAGAAATAGGTGCTGATGTGAACCAGCAGATGTCATAATGGAGCAACTCTTGCCTGTTTGTCTTAACTGGGCAAAAAAAAAAAAAAACGTGTGACTGTAAGAGTTGCACAGGGATTTTGAGCAAATCTAGTAGATCAAAATCTATACTGTTGGACACATTTGTACTTTAAATGATTTGCATCCACGTGCAAAGTCAGTTTACTTGTATTTAGGATCTCATATCTGCATTTTTCTCAATTTTGCCATATTAGGATGTCACTTTCAGTAGTATTTATTCAGTTTCGTGCAACTTCCTCATGCAGAACATTGATATGAATGCCATACTTTTCCATTTTATTCACGCTTAACGCATATCTTTTCACATGACAGTCTGCAGATTGTTTTAACCTCATTAAATAGACTTCCAGCTCACTCTTTTTCTTGTATCCTGTCTGTTGTAGCTTTGGAGTGGTGGCGTCTGAGTCCTAAAACCCCTCCCTGAAGCACTCGACTACCTCAGTAGCAGTGGAATTTTCCAAAGGGGAAAAGGGGGAAGGGGTTCAGCTCTGAGCTGGAATGCAGAGGTCACTAGTAAATTTTCAGCCCGGGGAGCAGAAGTCTCAGCAGATAGTGGAGAGGCAGCGTTTATGCTTTATGGAAGACTGGAGAGCATCAGGAGAGACCAAGCACAGAGTAGGCTATTGTATATGAAGTCACATTTAACAAAAAATATGGTACATCATTAACTACAAGGATAATTAGCCAATGATAATAATAGTTTCATGTGCATACTGCAGTTTTAGTGACTGCAGCTTAAATGGAATCATTTTCATTAGTTAATTGCTTTTCTATTGTAAAGAAACGACAAACAAGTCCTTCCTAGATTGTTTATATTAAAGTGATTTGTATATTAAAATTATTTTTGGCGGGAAATTGAAAAGACATTTTGGACATAAAAGCCAATTCGTCAGACTACAAAGATTGATTAACACAGTCTTACTAAAATTTAGTTTCCATTTGTTTATTTCTAATATTGTTGTTTTTATGGAACCAAAATTGTTAGTTGCATATATTCTAACACAGCCATTGTCTATAGCAGAGGTGCCCAAACTCAGTCCTGGAGGGTCGGTGTCCTGCAAAGTTTAGTTCCAACCCCAATCAGACACACCTGGCCTAGCTAACAAAGCTCTTACTAGGCTTTAAAGAAACATCCTTGCAGGTGTGTAGAGCTAGAGCTAAAATCTGCAGGACCGAGTTTGTACAGCCTTGGTCTATAGTCTTAAAATAAACTTTATACTTTATTTCATTAAAATTTTAATGACTTCACCAGCATCATTTTACAAATGAAGTGTAGAAATTCCATATCAAAATTGTAAGATTTTTTTTTTTTTAACCACAGTTTTAGTTGTTGCCCATCATGTAGGCTAGTTTGTTGCAGGGGAAAAAGCACAGCACATATTTCGATTTTCAGATATTCAGATCTTAAATGGATAGTTCTTCAAAATAATGAACGTTTACTGACAATTTACCCACTCTTAAGTGGAACTAAAATGATATTTGTTTTTAGTTGGAAGAACATTTTCAAGTTTTTAATTCACTTAAAGTAGGGCCGTAAAAAGCCTGTAAAAAATGTCATAAATTTTAAATATTAGGCCTTAAAAAGTCTTGTAGGTCTTAAAACATTTTATTTATGTAAAGCTACCCAATCGCTAGTGATGTGGGAACCACTGGTTTCCTATCCAATCCGATACCAAGTAAAATTAAGGTGATTATCGGCGATACCGATACTTTGCCCAAAAATTACTCTTTGGAAAATTAATGTAAGAAGTACTGTACTTAAAAGTGTCACTTTATACTGAATACAAGACATGTTACGGGTTATTGTTTATTGATGAAGAATTATCATACAAAAAAAGAGCCAACTTATTCATTGTCACGAAAACCCAAGCCCCCAAAATACAGCCGCATTGCCACATTTTCTCCCTCTGTACCTGGATAGTGCCTGCCTGCTGCACCTAAGGACTGAAAGCAAGTGTCTTGCCCTAGCAGTACCTATTGCCTCCTTTCCTCCTCGTCTGACCGTCTAGTCATGACATTGTCATATTCTGTCTTGTGATTTATATGTAGATGTTTGATTAGGTTTGTGGTATTACCACAGTACCTCACTGTTTTGTTACACGTGTCACAAACCGCATCGTTTGAGTTTATGGAAGTGAAGTAGCTCCACACATAACTTTGCTTGCGGTCACCCATATCCAATGACAGCGTGACTGAACAACATGTGCCAGCGGACTGAGTGGCTAGCTAGCGTGCTCTGAAGTTTTACAGTGCCATATTACGCACATGACTTGGCAGGCGGAAGAACAAGTAGTTCCGACTAAGTTGGCATTATTCAAATAAACTAGGGTAATTGTGGTTACTTTCCACTGTATTTCTGTTTCCAATAAAATACATATTCGCTCCAAATTACTGAAATATCAATAATTTGATAAGACAATCGATTCTAGAACATACAAAGTAAGTATCGGAAATATCAATATTTTTGTATCGATCTGCACATCAATCGATCCAACACACATCCATAAATTTTCTTTCAGTTTACTCGCTATTTCAGAGGTTACCACACTCACACTACGACCAATTTAGTTAATCCAGTTTACCTATAGCGCATGTCTTTGGATAGTGGGGGAAACCAGTGAAAACTCACGCGAACATGGGGAGAACATGCAAACTCCACACAGAAATACCACCTGGCCCAGCCGGGACTCGAACCAGCAACCTTCTTGCTGTGAAGCGACAGTGCTAATCACTGAGCCACCATGCCGCCAACACACATCCACTGGCCGACAATAAATCTTAATAACTTTTAGCAAAACTATATTTATAAGTGATATGATAACAGCCTGTTGTCCACACATTTAGTTTTTTTGAGTCATGTTGAAAAATATTTATGTATACAACTAGGGTCTGTTTGTTTTGACATTATTTAAAATATGTGGCTAAGAAATGTCTAATTAGAATGAGTTTTTTGATGGGCCAAGGACTTTCTTTTTTTTTTGCTGGACCATTAAAAAATATTTAGTACTTAGCCCTAAATATGTCTGAAATTTCATTCTTCGTGGTCTTAAAAAGGTCTTAAATTTGACTTTGAAACTTGCAGAAACTCTGCTTAAAGGAACCCTTTGAGGGAATAGAAGGATACCATAGTTCTCCATGGAACCACAACCAGTACTGGGCCAATAAAGAACCTTTATTTTTAACAGTCAGACGTTGCTGACATTCTAGTTCTACAGCAGTTTGGAACTTTAAACAATTACTGAATTGTAATTTCCAGGTGAACTGTTCCTTTAAAGTCATACAGTGAAACCCACAAAGCGGAATTTCTTGCAGGGGGTTGCCTTTTCTGAACGCCATTTTAACCAATAGGCAAACAGTGCACACTCTGAATATGTCTGGTGAAGCAAAAAAGTCACACACACAAAAAAAGAGGCTGTGTGCATGATTTCTTGGATGCATGTGGTCCGATGGGTTTTTGCTGCACATAAGCTCAAATAGATGGCTGTCAAGGGGACCACTGAACAGCTGTGGCCAAGGGCTGGAGTTTGGGAGGGGAGACTGCAGTAGTGTGTTCATCCACATTGCACCACCATCCAAACCACCCAAAACACAGACAGAGTACACTAAAACAGCAGCGCTTCAGTTTCCTGCAGGACTCTGAAGTGTGATTTCATGTGCCGCTTTTTCCAATCCCTTTCATAGCCTAAAAAGTTTAAACGCACACACAAGTGTAGTTCTCCAAAACTGTAGCGCAATATTATGTGCAGCGTCATTAGGAACACAAGGTCACATCATTAGCGCTGACCTTTTGACACCTCTATCAGCACTCTGTTGTTGAATCGTGACTCAAAGTGATTCCAAACTATTTTGTTGTTGTGATGTGGATCAAAACCTTTCTTAAAAGTTGTCTAAAACTATCGAACAAGACCAATTCTTGACTTTTTAATCAACTTCAAATGATGCCTAAAATATACTTTAATAATTTATTATTAAAAAAACTTTTTTTTAAATCATTCTTATAATTGAACAGGCCTTAACACTTTTAGTACTACATTAATTTAGAAATAAATTAAGTCTTGTGTGTTAAATGGGTAGTTTATCCAAGTAAAAAAACTTCACTCATCTTTTTCTACATCCCATGATACTTAAAACTTAATCTGTTGAAGTGTTTTGAACTGGGTGCAATGAGCAGTCATTCTCCTCATAGTTCATCCATCAAATATTAAAAGGCTACCTTTTAATATCAATGTACTGTAGCAAATACAGAGGAAATAGTCTAGAAGAACAAATACCCATAGTTTTTATTGCAGATAAAAAGTAAGCACAAAACCAAACACTCGGTTTTCACAATGTTTATTAATTGTTTGTAGCATCAACTTAATATTTGAAGTGATTTGTTTTAGTTATTTTGAATGGTAGTTTCCCAAACAGGATATACAACCCATAATTTGAAACAAATGTGTGGAGACAGATGCACTCTTTAAACTAAATAATCCAAAAAAGTCTACACTGTAAAAAGCATTGTGGTTGCCAAAAAGTCCTGTTAAAATACAGAAGAAACATTTATACTTTTACAGTCAAATACCGTATTTCATTGATTTTCATAAAATGTTATCAATCGTTTTCTAGGTACTCTATGTCATTCAAATAAGTACTAAACAGGCCTGCAGCCAGGGCGGGTTCGGGTGGTTCAAAAGATCCACCCCTCACTGACAAAGGTTTAAAATTTGTCTCATACATGAGCTCATTTGTCCTATCTTGACTTCTATGCCATTATAAATAGTGAAAATAACCCATCGAAAAAGGATTTAAGACCAAGTGGAATCCTCTGTTGGCTGTCGCATCAGTTTTGGCCAATGCACACAATTATTTTTCATGAGTCCAACATCCAACATTATAGAATATAATAATGTTTTTGAGTTTCTTTAAACATATGCTTTTAAATGGAAAAATATTCATAAAATCACTTTGCCTTTCCAGTCATATTTTATTTTCATAGATATTGAAATAAAGAGTTGTCCAACACTTATGTACCTTTTTATGAGAACAATTTTTATTTCAATTGTCTTTTCTGTATATAAGGTACAACTTTTACAAAGGTACAAAACCGTTCCTTAAGGAACATTATTTGTACCACCCCGTATCTTTTTTTCTGAGAGTGTACAATCTGACTAAGTGAAATCATCTTTCGATACTGTATTGTTTTTAAATAGAGAAAATATTTTACTAGTAACTTTTATCAATCTAACTATAACGATAATTAGCCAATGATAAAATATTAATTTCATGCGCATACTGCAGTTTTAGTACCTGCAGCTTAAATATACTCATTTTCATTAGTTGATTGCTTTTCTATTGTACAGAAATATAACATACAAGACCTTCCTAGATTGTTTATAATAAAGCCTAGAGTGATTTGTATATTAAAATTAAGGACTGTTTTGGCATAAAATTGAAAAGGGACATTTTAGACTTAAATGTCAATTTGCCAGGCTAAAATTAGTGATTCATTTAGTCTCACAAATATTTGGTTCCTATTTGTTTTTCCCCGATTTTTAAAATGTTTGGCGAACCAAAATTGTTATATTCTATCACAGCCATCGTCTAGTCTCTAAATAAACATTATACTTGTAAACATGTAAACTTCTAAACATTAGACTTCTTAAAATGATGAAAAAAAAAATCTTAAAATATTGGTGCAAATTTTCCATATTAATATGGTATTTTCTTAACCACGTTTTTTTTTACCACAATTTTAGTTGTTGCACTATCATGTATTTTTTTGCAGAGAAAAGAGTACAGCACATGTTTTGATTTTCATTGAAAAGTTGCTCACAGCTGTAAAAAATGCCATCATAATGCTTGATGAATGGCAATTACTTAAATCAAAAATTAAATGAACATTGCCATGGGTATGTCGAAATATTGAACCTTTATTCTAAATCTTGGATCTTTTTTTTTTAACAAAACATTACCAATAAAAAGGTGCAAAGCACCAAAAGTGGCCCATATTAAAATTAACCTGGATACTATTTTGGCTATTTTTGTTATCCATGAAATTTCAAATGTACTTTTTTTGGTTATGATGACCACTTGACAATCTATTTCAGCTAATATAATGATTAAAATGCAGTATTTAAATATCATAATTAAATAGTAGCCTAAATGAGGCCTATAACTGCAAAAGTGTCCACTTTTCGAGAAAAAAGAACCACCCCTTTCACCAGGCTGGCTTTGGGCCTGCAAACGCATCATGGTAAAACACTTGACACCAAACTAATGCAATTAACTTTATCAAAATTAGAAATACTATTAAACTAATGATGACAAAATACCAAAAATAGACCATAGTGACGACACAAATGTCAATAAAAAAGTCAATTTATTGTTATTCACCGTATAAAGGATAATGGAATTTTATAGCATTACTAATATACATAGGGCCTAATGTAGGACAGCTATTTCGAGTTCAAGTCAAATTGTTGTTAAAATAATTTTGCTTGTACTCTAATGTGTCAATACTCTGCAGACATAAAAAGTCTAAACGCACACACAAGTGTAATTCGGCTGAATTTTAGTGCGATATTATGTGCGGCGTCATTAAGAGCGCAATGTCAGGCCATTAGCGGTGACCTTTTGAGACACTTCTGGGCTCTCCATCGGGCTGTTGTTGGATCTGTGCGCTGTAATGCAGCAGCGACGCTCTTTGGAAAGGGCTGAGAAACAAAGACCAGCGTCTCTTTCTCTCTCCATCAGCCCCCTCCGCGGAGTGAAGTCTGGCGGTGCGTCCAGTCCTCCTCCACCCCCATCTCTTTCCCAACCGAGGGAGTGAGAGAATTATGGCCGCCATAAAAGGCAGATAATGCATTGTTAACTAATTCTGTCTGCTCAGAGCTGATGTATCCACTGCTCTAAATCTCCATGCCTCCAATAAAATGCAAATGCTAATGCTCGCCCTCCACGAGCTGATATCATTTTTAACAGGCCGGAGGTAAAAGCTGAGTTGGGGTGGAGCAGGGGACGAAACAGACAGTGTGAACTTCACTATTCGGCAGGAGGAAAAGATAGAGCGTGCAGAGAAAAAGCCTATTAGAGCTGCGTTTAATCGCTGAAGCTCTCGGTGAACGGTCGGTTCTGGCACCGGGGCTTTTGCAGGCAGAAGCTGAACGAGCGCAGAGTAAATGTCAGCCCGTATTGCTCTATGAACTGATTCATGGGCTTTTTTAAATTAGCTCTGAGCAAATCATTGCATTACTTTGTATGTATTATTTACAGCGCACGGAACGCTAGGAGATTTCCTGCTGAAATATTACATCCCTTAAGGACATTCTAATTATAAAAATCTTGCCATCTAAATCGTAAATATCCATTTTAATACTTTCATTAAGATTTGTGGTGCGTTTGGCTATGATTGGCCCGATCTTTGTGACCAATCTTGGATGTTAAACAATGCATTTATCATTTAAATGTAAATTAATTCAATTAATATAAGATTAATATAATTGATTCATATGAATAGGTCATATTTATATATTTAAGACAACACACACACACACACACACACACACAGTACTATATTTGTGCATATACATTAGATTAGTCAGTGCTGAAGCCAAATCTGGAGCAAATCTAACAAAATAACTTATGCTAAAGGTCCAACAACTATACAGGCTATATACAGTTATGTTAGAGAAAAATATTAAATAACAAATTTAAAAGGAGCAAAATTCAAGAAAAGCTAAAAAATTATACTTTTTTTTTTCAAATTTTGTAGTTTGTAATAATTTTTTTCAATATTTTACATGAATTTCAATGTATTATCTTTCTATTTCTACAGATGTTCAGTCACCAAAATATTCCTTTAACAAATATATCCGCTTTATAAATCTAATTTGTTCAAATGCAGCAAATATATTACCTAAATTCACTGAGAAATGCATAAAAATATTCATTTTCCAAGGCATGTGGGCGACACAGTGGCTCAGTGGTTAGCACTGTCACCTTACAGCAAGGTCACTGGTTCCAGCCCCGGCTGGGCCAGTTTGTGTTTCTGTGTGGAGATTGCATGTTCTCCCCGTGTTGGCGTGGGTTTGCTTCGGGTGCTCTGATTTCCCCCACCAGACTGGTATGTGTGTGAATGAGTGTGTATGGGTGTTTCCCAGTACTGGGTTGCAGCTGTAAGGGCATCCGCTATGTTAAACATGCTGGATAAGTTGTGTTCATTCTACAGTAGTGACCACTGATAAATAAAGGCACTAAGCTGTAGGAAAATTAATAAATAAAAATGGGATGTACTCAGTTATGTTGAGCACTATATGTAATATAGTTACTAATATTATATAATGTGTACTATAGTAATATTAAAAGTAATTATTGTGCACATACACCCACATTTATATCAAATGTCAGATATTAGCTATTTTTATATATATATATATATATATATATATATATATATATATATATATATATTACATAAGTTTGCATAGTTATTTGTAAATATATATTTATATAAATGTAGCTATAGTAAAATTATATATTTTTAAATTTTTATATATATTATATGATTATATATTAATATAGCATATATGAGTACACCCCATTTTGAAAATTCATTCATTAATTTTCTTTTCAGCTTAGTCCCTTTATTAATCTGGGGTCGCCACAGCGGACGCCCACACAAACATGGGAAAAACATGCTAACTCCACACAGAAATGCCAACTGATCCAGCCGGGGCTTGAACCAGCGACCTTCTCTGAGGCAATTGCGCTACCCACTGCGCCACCATGGCACCCTTATTTTGAAGTTGAATATTTTTATCCATTTTTCAGTGAATATAATAAATATTTATTGGTGCATTTGAACAAAACTGATTTATTAAACAGATATATTTATTAAAATAATATTTTAGTCAC
>CAIGQZ010001345.1:22500163-22529312 GCA_903798205.1 Danio tinwini | reverse complement strand
TATATATATATATATATATATATATATATATATATATATAAACAAAATTGTATATATTTTTAGTTTCACTTGATTTTTGCTATTTATTTAATATTTTTGCCTAACATGAATTTGGGTGTACTAAAGTTTGAACCATTATTGTATGAACCATTATTGTAAGTTATTTTGTCAGATTATCTCCAGATTTGGCTTTAGAACTGACTAAACTAATGTATATGCACAAATTAATATTGTAAATCATCCTATAGAAAATATTAATTTAAATGAGAGATTTGTGGGGGCATACTCGTATACAGTATGCTGAGCACTGTATTTATACACAATTTATGTATGTATATTTAATAGAAATAAATATATAGTACATAATTACTGGATAACATAGTTCATATCCAAATTATATACTTTACTATTATTATTATGTTATTACAAGATCATGTTCATGTCCTGCAGTTATATTTCTTTAAGGCTTTATACTGTACAATGAACAGAACACAGTTATTTGCTGTACTCATTCCTGTGTGACTCTGGAACCCGCTGGGGCTTCTAAATATTGATTTAGATCTGTACTTCAATTACAGGATGGTAGTTTTCTGTCATTTGTTAATGACGGCTGATTTGTGTCCCTTCTACACTTGCAGTGTTCTGTAATTAGACAGTAAATTCATTTTCACAGGGACATTAAAGATGAGAAAGCCTGAAAGAGATAATGTCAAGCGCTTATAAGCTGAAAATGTTTATTTGGAGCTTTTAAACCACACCAAATTATTCTTACAGCAGAATTAAACCAGCCCTGCAATTACACATCCCGCTTTATATATTTATTTATATGATTTATGTAACGTCCATCTGCAAATGCGTCGTGGCTGACCTCCTCTAGCATAAAAATTGACCACTCAGCTGATAAAGCCTCATCATAGCCGGCCAAATTCACTTCTAAATGTAGCTTTCAATTGCTTTGCGCTTAGTAGTATTGCCCAGTGTTCTCTGATGACTGTTATTTAATGCGTATAGAAGCCTTAACCGATCACAGTGCAGCTGGAAGTAACTGCACAGTTAATCTCAGTAACCGTCTCAGTTCTGCTCTGAAATTACACACTTGTGTGTGTTCATCGTGTTGAGGGAAGCAATTAAACACCTTTGAGTTCCAGCACTGCGATATAAATCCAATCTGAGCATGTAGATCGCTCTGACTATTCCAGCTACTTCCTAAATTCATCAGCGATTGGATTTAGAAATATTTTTACAATGCACTTTTTAGGATTTTAAAGCTTTTTTCATGTAATTTTGGCATTTCATAAAGTGTTTTTTAGTCTAATGGAAAGAAAACATCTAAAAATACCCTTTAAAGTGTTTGTTTCATCACACTCATCAGTTTGTTTCTAGATTACAACTGAAATGCCTGTTTTTAAGATGAGTATTTTTCCTGCACATAGCCATAAATCTTCATTTTCTGAAGGCTTTGGACGTGAATTTGATTATAACATTTTGAACATAATTAGCCAGATATTATACATTTATTTCCACACAAAGAAACAGTCCAAAAATGAAAATTTTAACCAGACTGACTTAACTGATGAATGTATGCAAATTAGTGCCTCATTTGCATACTTAAACAAAAATTTTTGAAAACTTGTAACATAAGCATGCTTTCAATTTAATTCAGCAGGGGATGAATCTAATTGTGAATTGTTTTTAACTCTATTTCTACCTGCAATGTCTTTGATGGCTATGATTAGAAGATAAGAACATATAGGATAGGATATATTTTATGTAATATTAAAGTTTAAAGTATGAAAAATATAATAGTATTCTTTAATATTGCATCTTTGTATTTACAAAAATGCTAGGTTGGTTTAGCCCAGGGGTTCTCAATCTCGGACCTGGAGGTCTTGTGTGTTGCAGATTTTAGCTGCATCACCCAATCAGACACACCTAGGCTAGCTAATCAAGCTCTTAAGCCACAGTCACACTTGAATTTTCGCCATAGACTTCCATTCATATGCACACGAATGCGTCAGACCGGACACGCAAGCTCATCCAACAAGTTGCTGCGTCCCAATTCACATACTATCCGTCCTAAATAGTATTTGAAAATAGAATTGTATGTCCCAAAATGTAGTATGTTGAAAAGAGTATGCTAGATGGTTTGCTATTTCCGGTAAAAATTTGAAGTGTAGAACCGTCCATACTCAAACCACTGATATTGCCCAGAGTACATTGCGCGTTTAATGTGAATTCAAACTACAAACGTGGGTGAAAAGTGTAAATAAACTCTAAACATGATGGACGCTCGAGACCAACCGTCAAGGAGAGAGGCTTCAGTAAAGATGATTGTATGACTGTTATTTAATATCTAGCCAACTGGAAAATATTTAAATCACGTTTTCTGTGTTAAATTTGATCTGCAACAACAATACTGGACTTATATAAAGACGCGTTTGGACATTAACGTCTGAATACAGAATTATCCAAAGACCTGAGGACATTTCCCTGCATGAAAGACTCGTGAATGGCAGATTAATCTGCTGCTGCTGCTGCTGCTTCTCCAATAAGATAGGAAATTAAATATGACAAAAATGTGGATGATTGACAGGGCTCAAACCTAAGCAACACATCGATCTGTTAACAAGGAAGTAGTATGTCCCAAAAGTTTGAATACTCTTCTGTTACACACTCAAAAGTATATAATTGTCCTTCAAAAAAAAAGTACATACTTATAGGGCGTAGTGTAAGTATGCAAATTGGAAAGCAGCATGGGTTGCATGGGTTGCAAAGTATGGGTTGCAAAGTTAAAGCTTGGTGAACTCTGACCTGCGAAATCACATCACATGACTGCGCGAGACCAATCGAAGATCAAAACATGACCTCTCTGGAGAAAAATTTTAAATATGGACCAATCGCTCGCTTTCTTAAATGTCTAATCATCTTGTTTAATCCCACTCCTTTTCACAGTGCTGTACAACAGAATTTCGCATGCTCAAATTCTAGTGTGACCGCGGCATTACTAGGCTAAAAACATCCTTGCAGGTGTGTTGAGGCTAGATGGAGTTAAAATCTGCAGGACACCGGACCTCCAGGACCGAGTTTGAAAACCCCTTTAGTTATATAATGAATTTTAAACTCATCTTTAACCAAATGGTTGAGTTTTTCCATATTTGCATATCATTTTCCCAGAGTTTTATCAGTTGTGTTTAATGTGATCAAACAAATGAGCACTTTCTGAGCCTGTTTTCAATATCACAAAAAAGTCTAATCAATTCATTAGCCTATTTACAGCTTTCATTACAGGTATTAGCCACATCCATCCTCGTTTTCCTCTGGAGAGCGTCTGAGGCGTCTTCACAGAAGGAAAGGTCAGCCAGAAGCGCCCATCTGCTGGCCTCTCCACCAACATCCTATCATGCCCCTGGGCCACGGTGCATTACTTGGCTGTTTTTGTGGTCAGCATGTGTCCTCAAATTTATGATGGCGACTTATGGGCGCCTATATTTGCTTTAAAAGTCTTCTTGAGTTTCCTGGCATCACTGGACGTGTGGAGAGCGCTAATCCACTCACATTCAGCACAGACACGTCCAGACTCTCCATTGAACTCCAGCGACTGCTTCTTGCTGGCAGGACACGGCACAATGGAGCCTCTAGAGTTACAGATCCCCGGAGGAACCTGTGATTTCTGGCAGAGACTACGGGGGAAAAGAGGATGTAACATCGAGAAGGAGCCAGCGGTGAAGCACAGGGGCTGCAGGCACATCTGTCCGGTGAAGCAGTCCGTCACATGGATTGCTATCGTAAAGTGTTGAGAATTAAAGACTGATATGACTTTTGAGACAGGGATACCTCTGTTAGGTCTTTGTGAAATCCCCTGGCTCTCAGGACTGGCTGTAAAACTGACAATAATTTCATAAACATCGTGATCTGGTTTATTGCAGAAATCTGATGAAGGAATTCTTGGTTCAACGAATGTGATGAAGTAGATTATCCAATTTGGCATTGGTATTGGTAATTAATATCACATGAGTTACCCTGAGAGGACATTTGTATCGTATGTGTAGCCTATATACACACCATTTTAATTTTGAGGTCAGACGAGGTCTTTTTTAAACAACTTAACACTTTCGTTTAGCAAAGTAGAAGTGAACTGATTTTAAGATGCTGTAAAGATGTTCTTTAAACATATATAAAGATGATCTTTAAAAATATATAAATTTCCCCAAAAAGCTGTTCTTTCAACCTTGTTAAGAATCCCAAATAAAGCATCTAGTTAAAATTGTAAGCAGCACATAATCAGCAATGATAATAATTCTAGACCTAAAAGTTTCTTGATCCTGAAGACCCTGAAATTCAGCTTTGCATCACTGGAATATATATATATATATATATATATATATATATATATATATATATATATAAAAAGTATAATATTTATACATAATAATGTATATATATAATAATATATAATCCTGGACCAGGCCGTATCCTGAGCAGCTACTGTGGTGGTCATGGAGGTGTGGAGAGCATGAGACTGATTCCTGTAAGACCCCTGTGACAGACGAGTCCTCACATTGATCCTGAAGAGCCAGCCTGTACAGCGGCCGGTGACCTCTCCTCCTGCAGCTTCTCCACGATTGACGTCCAGCGTTCTCCAGCCTCCGGCACCTAGATTGCAGCCCAACACAAGATGTTTGGCCAGAGGAGAAATGGTCATGACCAGCTGAGCCTGGTTTCTCTTGAGGTTTTTAATTCTTCACTTTTGCTAATTAGTAAAGTTTTTTCCTCCCCGCTGTCGCCACTGGCTTGCATGGTTTGGATTTACACTTCAGTGTTTGAACTCTCAGCAGTGAAAATTAAAGCACACTGAACTGAACAAAACTGAACTTCAACACTAAAAACTGAACTTACACTACTATATAATTATTTATAATTTTTTAAATATATTAGAATAGAAAATAATTATTTTAAGTTGTGAAAAGAACTGACAAGGGGCGACACAGTGGCTCAGTGGTTAGCACTATCACCTCACAGCAAGAAGGTTGCTGGGTCAGTTGGCATTTCTGTGTGGAGTTCTGTGTGCATGTTCTTCCCGTGTTGGTGTGGGTTTCCTCAGGGTGCTCCGGTTTCCTCCACAGTCCAAAGACATGCGGTACAGGTGAATTGAATAAACTAAATTGGCCATGATGTATGAGTGTGAATGAGAGTGTATGGGTGTTTCCCAGTACTGGGTTGCAGCTGGAAGGGCATCCTCTGTGTAAAACATATGCTGGATAATTTAGTGGTTCATTCCACTGTGGCGACGCCTGATGAATAAGGGACTAAGCTGAAGGAAAATTAATGATTGAAGGACTAGCAATGAACGACTGTGTTAAAAGTTAATATATAAAAAATAAATACTTGTAATAAATGTATTGTTTAGTGGTAAATACATTAAAAATAAACTAATAGTAGTTCACAGTACAGAGAGCGCTCTTATAAAGATAATCAATGATATCCGCCTAAATACAGATTCAGGCAAACTAACAGTGCTGGTATTGCTCGATCTTAGTGCTGCATTTGACACTGTCGATCACAGCATACTTCTGGATAGGCCGGAAAACTGGGTTGGGCTGTCTGGGACGGTCCTCAAATGGTTCATATCTTATCTTGAAGGGAGAGATTACTATCAGTATAGGTGACCATAGGTCATGGTGGACACCCATGACATATGAAGTCCCACAAGGCTCAATTCTGGCACCTCTCCTGTTCAACCTTTATATGCTCCCTCTGAGCCAAATAATGAGAAAGAACCAAATTTCCTACCACAGCTATGCTGATGATGCTCAAATCTACTTAGCCTTACTGCCTAATGACTACAGCCCTGTCTGCAAATGCATTGATGAAATGAACAGCTGGATGTGCCAAAACATTCTTTAGTTAAACAAAGAGAAAACTGAAGTCATTGCGTTTGGGAACAGAGATGAGGTTCTCAAGGTGAATGTGTACCTTGGCTCTAAAGGTCAAACAACAACACATAAGGTCAATAACCTTGGTGTGACTCTGGAGTCAGATCTGAGTTTCAATAGTCATGTCAAAGCAATTAGTAAATCAGCATACTATCATCTCAAAAACATTGCAAAAATCAGATGCTTTGTTTCCTGTGAAGACTTAGAGAAACTTTTATCAGCAGAAGGGTGGATTACTGTAACGGCCTCCTCACGGGCCTTCCCAAAAAGACAGTCAATCAGTTGCAGCTCATCCAGAACGCTGCGGCCAGGATTCTGACCAGAACTAGGAAATCAGAGCACATCACACCTGTCCTCAGGTCTTTACACTGGCTCCCAGTTACATTCAGAATAGATTTTAAAGTATTATTACTTGTCTATAAATCACTAAATGGCCTAGAACCTCAATACATTACAGATATGGTCACTGAATACAAACCTAATCGAACACTCAGATCTCTAGGATCATATAAACTAGAAATTCCAAGAGTTCAGTCAAAGCAGGGTGAATCGGCTTTCAGCTACTATGCCCCTCGCTGCTGGAATCAACTCCCAGAAATGATCAGGTATGCTCCAACATTAGGCACATTCAAATCAAGACTGAAAACACATCTGTTTAGCTGTGCCTTTACTGAATGAGCACTGTGCTACGTCCGACAGATCTCACTATTATGTTTTTCTTTTCTTTTTCATTCTTTTATAACCGGTTTTAACATATTTGATCTGTTTTTATCTGTTTTTTTTATTATCTGTTTTTATTTTTCTTACACTTGTCTTTTTTATTCCTGTTTATGTAAAGCACTTTGAATTGCCACTGTGTATAAAATGTGCTATATAAATAAACTTGCCTTGCCTTGCCTAATAAGGATTAATTGTAAGGCGTAACTTATTTAATTTTTTAATTCTTACGAGACTAAGAGATTATGAACAAGCGTGATGTGTTTTAAAAGTAGAAACCCCTTTATCCAACCTGTCTTTCCTATTTGTTTTGCAGTACATCCAGAACGGCCTTGCAGGAATCCAGGAATTATGGGGAGGACTGAGCAAATGGTATCTCTCTCTCTTCTCAAATCACACTCTTCCTCCCATTACGTCCATCTTGACAACCACAGCTTTCCCACAAATGATTTATCTTCCACAAAGGTTGCTATTTGTTTGTTGGGCGCAGATGTGTTGCTGTTTCTTCGAAGTGTTATGAACCGCTTCAGCATGCTGCATTTGATTAGCCATCCTTAGAAGACCGTGAGTAAAAACAGTGCGTAAAAATTTGTGTTGCATGTTTCCACTCCTGACCTCTTTCGAGTTCAGCTTGTCCGCACCTGGTTTCCTTTAGCTTTCTATAAAGAGACTCGCATCATATGGAGAGAGGCAACCGAGTCCAAATGTTCAACAAACACATGGAGAAAGAAACTGGAATCTGTTCTTCTGACTGTATAACTTTGACGTTTAGCATCTCACAGAATGGAAAATGTCTTTGTTAAAGCACCATAGCACGTGTACGAGATAGAGCTGCTCTGAGTTAACAGAATTTACTAAATTAGGCCTTTTGTATCTACTTTGTATGCACAATAAAAATATTGGCTGCACAATCACAGTCTCGCATCATAAACAGTTCAAAATGATCTCAAGAACACCAAAAGATGCTTTTAAATGGGATGCCAAATTGAGTGGAAATGCATGGCAGATGTGTTACCTTGGCGAAAGCGAGGTCACCAGAAGCGGGGAGCAGAAACGAGGGTTTTTTGTGCCCGTTGCAGAGAAATGAAGGGGTGGCAGGAAATAACAGTGGCACTGCTGGCTTCACTTACTGCCCTGCTGGAGCCCCAATGGCCGCCAGACTGCTGCCTCTGAAGCCCCCTGCTGATGTGGTTCCTCATCATAAATCCATGTGAGGAGGGACCCTTTGAGTCAGACGGGCCCCACAGGGGGTCAGAGGGGCCTTATGATCAGGGACAGGGCATGTATGAGATTTTGACTTTGGGAAAAAATGACTCACTTTATTTTTTACAAAAAAAAAAGTTTTTAACCATTTCATGTGCACTTAATAATGACATTTGCTGTTTGTTCAGATTACTTATTTAAAATTAAGTGGAAACAACAAAATTCTTGAGGCTTTTGGGGAAAACTTAATTGTTTTATGTTTAATTCACTTAAATTTGTAAAAACTCTATTCAAGTTGCCCCAACACAAATCGATTGTGTGGAACTCAGTATTTTTTTTACAGTGTGAATAGTGAGAGCTGATTTTGTTTAATGGGAATTGATCGCATGATTGTGGCTAAGTGCACAGAGCAACAGTCATTTTTTTAGAAGTAAAATCAATTGTAATAACTAGTAAACCTATAGGCGAAATACCGGTTTGTAAACATTCAGGATGCTTGTGCATTGAGGTTGCAGAAAAAAAAACGGGAGCGCTAGCATTTACAGCGAGGGAATGACATCTGATGCGGTACAGAGTTTGTTGTTGTATTAGAGATAAGTTATATTGATTACATATTATATATATTATTTACATAATGCTTTCAGCGTATTATAACAGCTTGTCACCCAGTGATAAGCACAGTTATTCTGCAAAATTAACGTTAAAGTGAACGAGGTTCGTCTGACAGGCCCATTTGCGATTGCACCCTCCCAATTGATATTGGATAAGATGAAACGGCCAAGCATCCAGCCCGAAATATACAACTATCTCATTGAAGTGATTTTACAAGAGAGAAGTTAAAGGCCTAAGAGTCTTTGGATGCCTATAATTTTGTTCTGTGCGGTCATGTGCAAGAAATAATGTTCCATGATTACCAGATTCAAATTTTGCAGTGCTTAAAACCGAGGTTCTGCCTAGCCAAAGACAAGGAAAGAAGACGGAGCTAAACAAGGCCTGAATAATCATCAACAAGCAAAACAACTGCATTCTGACAGCGAACTGCACCTGTACAGCAGGGTATGTGAACCTACATTTTTACATTTCATTCTAAGCATTCACTGTCTGCAGTTTAATTAACCTTATTTAACTGTTTTTGCTGAAATCATTGCTGCCATCCAAAACGAGTAACGTGTATGATTCAGCATAGCGTGAACTTACCTGATATTAAATGAGAACTGCAGAGTCAAGCATTTTTAATTAGGTCCTCACTCCATTCAGCTCTTCTGATGGCTGTTAGCCAAAGACATCTGACATCTGTTGAACCTGTGTGACGTCATGTGTGTCGTAGGTTGGTAATTCCCCTATAAAGACAAATGTTTTGTAAGCTCTGAGGTTGTTAATTGATTGTATATGCTTTTGTTGAACAGGTCTGTTCACATTAATTCAACATATTTGTAAAAAAAAAACATGCATAATGGCAGAATGAATGCAGAAGAACTACATTATATGATTCTGTACAGAAAAATAAACCAATCAGAGCAAGAAAAGTGTGACAAAATATATCTTTAGCCACACCCACTCTCATAAAGCACCACATCTTATGTTACATTAGAATGTGCAAATAATGGTTCAGCCAATTAGATTTCTCAAAAAGCATATATTAATATAAAAATGTATATAAAATAAATAATAATAAATATAAATATTATTCAGAGTTTGTTTTTATTTACTAAATTAAATTTGAGATTGTTTGTGTATCAGAAATGTTGCATAAGCACAAATCCACAGAATGTCAACTCATTTTATTATATTTACACTTATTATATTTAACTTGTAACTTGTAAAATCTTAAATGATAAAAGCATTGACAGTCAAGTCAGTGTCCTTATCCACCTTATTTTGCAATGTGAATGAAAACTTTTAAAATTTGATAAGAAAATACTAGTTTGTAACATCAAGCAGTATATCAAGCTGTTTTGTAGAGCTGAAAATCAATGGAAGTCAATGGAACACAATTAAGTTACATATACAATGGCTGAGCCTACTCTTATGTGAAGAAATAGGTGAATATGCTCTGAAGATGCTAAAATGCCATACAGAACATCCACCAGTCAGAGAGTCTCGGAGAACAAAACCCATCAAAAAGATTAGATTTGTCCACTTCCATAAAGCACAACAAACTAAAATCCTTAATTAGCCTATTTGCATACTTTGCTATAAGCTTGAAAAATACACCTCATCACCCCCATCTTAGTGTTATTTCTGAGTGTTTTTGTACACTGTGTAGCTTGTTTTGTTTGTATATGTTATGTATATTTGTGTAGACCATTTCAATGTGGTGATGTCTTGATGGCCCATGAACATTTCCTGCTTGTTATCAAACTTTTTCATAACTGTTACAAGAGGCAATTCAATCATAACTTACTGTTAAACCAGATATCATAACATTATTTATCAATATGTAGACCTTTTTGGGTTCTCGGAAGCTATAGAAATTAAAAATGTAAAACAGGAAATGCGTGGGGACCATTGTTATTGTTTACATCCCTCAAAATGGTCTTTGTTTTTGTATATTCATGTTGTAAACTTAGGTATTTATTTCTGTGAGAAACACTTGCAAAGTGAACATTTCCTTGTAGGCTATGGTTTAAAGCGTGGTGATGTTACTGTGCATGTGACAAAACCTCTTTATTTTTTTAAATAGGCAGGTTTTAATCTGATTGTATTTTGCAGTACGTCGTGTGATTGTAGTTCATGAAAGAAAAACAATAAAGATATGCACAAATAAATCATGAACTATTCCTTTAAGACCTTGTAACGAATCGTTTGAGTTAACGATTCACTGACTCATTAAACAAAAAGACTCGTTTGTCGCCATCTAATGGTGTTACCAAGCAACAAACAGGGATTGAATCAATCAACATAAAATATTTTAGTGACCAAATCAAAGATTCGAGCCACTGAATGGACTCGTTACATTTAGGCCAATCATGTGACCCAAAATGGCTTCATCGTGTGAGGAAAAATTAGCCACGTTATTAGGTGAGTCTTTATTTTCAAACATTTTCCCAAACGTAACGTTGTGTATGCTTGTGGAGATTTCTTAGAGCGGAATTCGAGCAGTTGATTCACGTTGTCCTCAAAACAAACGTTAGATTTCTGAACATTGTTTGCAGTTGTTGTGTATCGTTGGTGTTACTTACCTGCACCCCACAGGTAGTTTGTAGTGTTTATAAATTAGGATGGGTCACATAGTTTCTTATCACAGTGTTGAAACATGTTCGTTAAGAAAAACCCGTCTAAATACGATTATCCACTAAGTTGGTTTTATTTTCGCACATTCAGACTTTCTCCTTTC
The DNA here is from genome assembly GCA_903798205.1 of Danio tinwini. Taxonomy (NCBI): domain Eukaryota; kingdom Metazoa; phylum Chordata; class Actinopteri; order Cypriniformes; family Danionidae; genus Danio; species Danio tinwini. Next base: position 22,518,122 of record CAIGQZ010001345.1, on the reverse strand, counting down.
TGATATAATTTCAGAAAAGTATTATTTGCAAATTCTGAATAGGGAAATCATATCAGCAAACAATGGCCATCAAAGTACAAGTACAAGATAGTGCTAATGTTGTTTTAAAGTCATGCTTGCATGCGACTTGAGACCGATCATTTGAAGTAGCACGTTAAACAATATAGGGACTGTATCACAAGTTGTCACTGCTCAAAAATGGACGAATGTATAAATATAAAACCAACTTTACCTCAATTCATCCACTTTATTTAATTTATGAAGGCCGCTACGGGCCTACATGGTTTTAGATATCACAACCGTCAGCGTGATTATAAACATTGCTTTACTAATTTATTTGTATTAAAACATGGCTGTTAAGTACTTAATTACTGGATTAAACTAATGTCAAATTAATTTCTTTATTTCTCAAACATTTACTTTGGACCCCTTTAAAGACCCTACTAAAAAAAGCTAATCATAGATGGGACATTCTACCAGAAATATACATTTTCTCTTATAAAATGTAACAGGGCCTGACTTTTAAGCTTGTCCTCCTCCTCCTCAAAAAAAAAAATCATACAAAAATAACCATAAAATCATACAATTTAATGATAGAACGCATCCTTGATCAGTCAGTCTCACTTCCTTAAAGGTGTCTTCATAGCCTTAAAGGTGTATTGCATGCATTTATGTTAAATTTAATGCAAATGTGAGAGGACTGACAGAAACATGGGGACGGTTGTTAAATAGTAATTATTTGTGGAATTTCTAATTTCATGTTTTTAATCATTTGATTAAAATTTGATTGACAACTTAAACTTGCTATTTCTGAAGGTCCCCACCCCCCCACCCCCCCGCTCCCCCAAATAACAGTTTTTAGCATAACAAAAGTATTAAAGCTGTAGGTTCATTTGGGCTGAGGACAAGGAGAGTGACAGGGTTTGTAAATTTGTAAAGTGTTTTTAATAAAGAAAACAAGTCTGAGAACCAAATGAATAACTAATTTCTTTACAGAACAGCTCACAGAAATCCATAGACATCCATCAGTCCATAGACATTTTTGGAATGAAATACGTTTTATACATTGTATTTGTTTATTTTAAGGACAGATAATGTACATTTCTCGTAGAATGTCCCAGATGTTGTTCACTTTTAGTATGAGCATATTTTAGTTCTATAAAAAAACAGCAACAACAAATCTAAATGACTGATATTGATCTTACGTAAAAAAAAATAATTTGCACATTTGTTATAATTTACACATTTTTCCAACCCCATCGATAATGTGTTTGTATATGCGCTGGAAAAAATGATTTGTTGGATTTATACATTTTTTTTTTAGAGTATGTGGTTGCGAACAATTTTTATGGACTGAATTTCCCAAGAACTATAAAAATAATCATAGATGTTCATCACTTTTAGTATAAGCATGTTTTAGTTTGACCAAAAAACAAACAAATCCACAACTAAATGCCTGATATAACAGCACAATTAAGATACTGTGATGTTTGTTTTCTAATGCAATGTTGCATTTTACAATTGTTTGTCTAAAATGTACACAAACAGAAAATGAATATGCACATTTTTCCAACCCCAACAATAATGTTTTTGTATTGAAGAAATACTGTGATGTGATGAAAAAAATGATTCATTGGATTTACAATTTTTTTAAGGTATGTGGTTGCAAACAATTTTTATGGGCTGAATTTCCCATGAACTATAAAAAAAATCATAGATGTTCATCACTTTTAGTATGAGCATATTTTAGTTTGACCAAAAAACAAACAAATCCACAACTGAATGTCTGGTATTGATCTTGCGTTTAAAAACATTATTTATTATGCTACTTTAATATTTAACAGCACCATTATCAGTTACTTTGACGTTTGTTTTCTACTCCCATGTTGCAGTTTAAAATTGTTTGTCTAAAATTTATATAAACAGAAAATGAATATGCACATTTTTCCAACCCTAACGATAATGTTTTTGTATTGAAGAAATACTGTGATGTGCTGAAAAAAAATATTAATTGGATTTACAATTTTTTTAAGGTATGTGGTTGCACACAAGTTTATGGGCTGAATTTTCCAACTGTAAAAAAATCATAATCAAAGACATTCATCACTTTTAGTATGAGCATATTTTAGTTTGACTAAAAAACAAACAAACAAACAAACAAACCTACAACTAAATTTCTTATATTGATCTTGCGTTTCTTTAATATTTAACAGCACCATTAACAGTTACTGTGAGCTTTGTTTTCTACTGCCATGTTGCATTTTACAATTGTTTGTCAAAAATTTACATAAATGCACATTTTCCCAACCCCAACGAAAATGTTTTTGTATTGAAGTACTGTGGTGTGCTGAAAAAGAAAGTTATTTTTAAAGTAAGTGGTTGCAAACAATTTATCAGGGCTGAATTTAAACAAATTGTTGTACATTTCAACCGGAGAAGCCTGGTTTTCTGTATGGCTTGGAGCATGTAAGGAGGTCTGGTGCCTTCTGTTTATTATTTTTGTTTTTTCCTGTGTTAGGGAGGTCAGCTTTCTGTATTTTATTTTCTTATATATTTCAGGGACAATTTCTGTAATTTAGTTAGTTTGGTTTATTGACATTTATTTTGGTTTAACCCCTCCCAATGTTATTTTGCTCCTTATTAGGGAGAGAGAGTGCGGGGGCACCAGGGATTATGTTATTAATCCCTGTTATATTGTTACGTTTTTGATTGAACTTCTTTTTAATTAATTTGATTTTTAATTTAATTCATAACATAATTATGTTCAACTTAATTTATTTGTATAAATTCAACCCATATAAAATGTTTGCAACCACAATCCAAAAATGTAATAAATCCAATGAATCTTTTTTTGTTCAGTGTGTCTGTTGTGCTGCCCTCTGTCCTTCTGGATAGGACTTGCATTCAAGATTATTAGTTTTTCACCATCAGATTAAAGTGGATCTGAGGTTTCAGTGAGTCGTTCGAATGTTATGTGAAATACTAGTAAGATTTCCCTTCACTGGCAGTGTGATTGGAGCGCTGACAAACGTCTGTTAGTATATCAGAGCTGGCACCGGTGGGACAGGGGCCAAACGGCGCTCTATACAGAGTTATGAGCTTGTGAATGAAGACAGATTGGGTACTTAAGGGCATGTTCACTCCTGTAAATAGCCACAGTGGATGTAATGTGCCCCTATTTTCATTTGATGTTGGTAATTCTGGCATCTATTCAACGTTTATTCACAATAACTCAAGTGTTTATTTGAATCTGTAATGCAAGTAAAATAATCATAGACTTATCTTAATGCAATACAGATCCATTTGGTTCATGAAATACGTTTCTTAACTATCTGAGGGTGGAGATTTATGAAACTGAATTTCGACCTTAAATAAGCTGAACAATCGTGAGATTATTACTTCATCTATCAGTGGTTTTAAACGGAATTAATAGTTTAAAACCATAGTTTAAAGTTTATATTTGGGTTTTTGGTCATTAAGTTGGCTGTAGCGTTCAAAGTTATAAATAATTATCAATTTAATTAGTTTTTCTCTTTAAAATTAATGTATTATTTATGTCTTTGTTGTATTGGATAGTGCATTTGTGTTTGTGTTTTGATTCAGTTGAAATAAATGTAGTTTGGAGTATGTGAGAAATGCTTTTGTTGAATATATGAAGATTGAGGATGGTCTAGATCAGCCAATGAAAACGATCCCAGTGGTTGATGGTCACCAGAGGGCGCTGTCAAGCTCTTTTCTTTTTGGTTTTGTTTATAAAATATGCAGTTGCCTTGGTTTGAGAAATGAAAACGGGACAGTTACAGGAGTATAATATAGCTTGATTGTTTTTCAAGTGTAGTTTTTCAACAGTCTTTGGTATATTCAGATAATGAAACAGGTGTTTGTTTACCTGTTTGTGACATTTAGATATAAATGCTGATTTTCCCCACATAATAATGTGGTTCATTTGGTATTATTTTTGAGAAAACATACATAAAAAAAAATCTGATTTATGGACTACACTCACTATAGTGGCATTCAGCAAAATTACAGTTTGCATAGGCATGTAAGAAATAATTGGATGATATATTAAAAGACCAAAAGAAATGCCAGTGTATTACACTGCAGCTCCAAAACATTGTTAATGTTGTTTTAAATTAATTGTAAGCTTACACTTTTGTTATTGTCAGTTTTACCCAATTTGTCATCAATTAATTATTAATAATTTAAAATATAATACAATTAATATGATTATTTTGGTCAAAATAACTATGCAATTTGTGTAATATGGCTGCACAATTTTGTAAAAATGGACATTGCAGTATTTTCTGAACTGTGATTATATATTGCGATATAAATACAATTTCACCAGATGACTTAAATAGCTTGTAAAAAAATTTATCATTTACTGTAATTTCTGGTCAACTGTAATCCTAACTACATTGCAGATCCCTGTGATGTGACTATTGCGGACTCGCACATTGAGATATCAATGATGAAACGATAGATTGTGCAGCCCTAATATGTAATGTATGTGTGATGGAACAGTATTTCACTCAGATTTTGACATTTTGTTTTTAAGGAAGTTATTTGAATCTGTAGACTCTTGCATTTAATATGCTTTCCATGTATATAAAAAGAAGGTTATTTTTATTTGATGCAGCAGCAAAAAAGGATTTCCTTGTTGCCTTAAAACAATAAGCATGTTGGCACATTTCTTAAATCAATTGTATAATATACAATCAATCATAAAAATATACAATAGTACTAGTTAGGCATGGGCCGGTATAAGATTCTGATGGTATGATAACCTTGGATAAAAATATCACGGTTTGACAGTATTGTGATTACTGCTCTAAAATGTATTCTTTTTAAATGTCTGGGTAAAAAAAAAACTTTTTTCCTTTTTAAACACAATATATTTTTATATTTTATTTTGAGTAACATTTAAAATATTTTGGAGCAGTAAACATGTCAGGCTAAAATAATGCTCTCTTCAGTAGTTTCAAAAACACATTTCTTTACAATTTAAAACATCTTTGGAGATATTTTCTGCTGGAGATACTGTTCTCCTAAAAAACAACAAAAAAGTAAAAAAAAATCTTACATGCCTTACGAATGGTAAAACAACATTTTAAAACTTTGACCTTTCCTTGAAAATAGTTATTGTCTCATGCCTAGTACTAATACTAATAAATAATTAAATGAATAAATATTGTGTTGGCAACAGTTAAAAAAACAGCAGGCTTCATAAAAAAACTGCAGGATTTATGTGAAGTAATGATAATTGTGCTGTAGTGTCATCTATGCAGATGTAAAAATGATAAATAAAATACTGTGTGCACAATTGTTGATTGATTAAGTTAGAATTAAAATAAAATGCACCTTTATATTTCTACTATTTACAACGTATCATAACTGTAGAAGCTGAGGGAACTAGAAATACATTTTTAGATATACAATGAATGCTATGAAGCCATGGTTGGCGTCTTATTTCATTCCTCAACTTTTAATAGAGAAAAATGTAAATGTTTGAAACATCTATCTTATTCTTTTAAAAATAAGTCATTTAATGGAAAATCTTAAAAGAAAACCCAAACATGTCATTAGGTTTTAGTAAATACTGTCAGAGCAAACCTGCTGCTATGATTACTGGCAGTATTCAGCTTTTCTGTTGTATTATTGTTAGAAACAGCCAGCAGAGGGCACCTTTAGATCAGTGTGAAGTGCTTCTGAAGTTCATAAAAAGATATGAAAGGTGTTTATTCCCATTAACCTTGTGAAAATGTCACCTATTTTATTTTGCTTTTTGCTAAGTAAAATACAGAATTACAAATAAATAAACTTTAACTACCTCAAAATGACTAATAGTTAGAAAAAAGAAACACTTCTGTATATTTTTTATATATGTATTTTTTATTAGACTATATGAATAAATACATAAGTAATATATAGCTATAAAAATCTAATATAGAACTATTTTTCACCTAAAGGGATTAATACACACACTTTTTTAATAAATGGGTATTACAAAAAATGCTGAAGCCTAATTTTTTTAATATTAAAAACTGAAACCAAACAAAAACCATTGCCACTTGAAATGACAGTAATATTAATGCTTTTACTAGGGCTGCACAATATATAGTTTGTGTTTATGTCAATGTGCACCCCAGCAATAATCACATCGCAAGATATGTAATGTTGAGTCTGAATTACAGTTGACCAGGAGCCACAGAACTGTTTTTAATTAAAGTATTTATGTGGAATATAAGTAATTTATGCACAAAAAATAACATATAAGTTTATTAAGTTTACTCGAATTTTTGTCTCGTTTCTAGACCTAATATCTTAATTTCAGAGCAAAAACAAGATTTTTTTACTTTCTCCACTGGTGCTTGTTTTAATGAAAAACTCATAATTTTGGCTTATTTCTTCTCAAGTTGAAAACAAAACAATATCTTTACTTGATCTAAGCATTTTTAGATATTTGGACTAGAAACAAGACAAAGCAAAGAAAAGCGTTTATTGCATTGTGATTATTCAATTTCTGTACCTGATCAAATCATGTTGTGAAACTGTATTCATATCGCAATGTTTATTGCAGAAAAATAAAATATTGCAATATCAGATTTTTCCTATATCGTGCTACCCTAACATTAATATTAATATATTTATTTTAAAAGGCATCATTTCTCATTTTGATTTAGGTTTATTTGATATATTAAACAACTAAAACTGGATGATCAAATTTAAGCAATTGTATTATTTTGTAAATGACTATAACTTAAGATTAATTTGAACCAAAATTGAAAATAGTAAATAATTTAGAAATTATAAATGTAAAACCTTGTTGAAAAGACTTATAAAGCACAAATAATCTCTCAGTGATATTAAAATAATGCATTCAAATGAGCAAAAAGCAACGATTTGCCATTTAGAGTGTATTTATAATTATTATAGAAGTTGAAAAAACTAAAATAAAATTTTCCTTGTTCCAGATGAAAAGGTGCAGAGCAAATGGAAATGAATTTCCAAGATTATTTTAATGCAAGCCAACAGAGTAAAAAATGAGAGTCTTTTATTGTCTTAAACAAATAATTATTTGACCTTTGTCTCACCGAAACGATATTCAGCAACATAACTAGTCATTTTAATCTCCTACTTCCATATCTTTTTCATACTGGACTGCACGGGATCAAAATCCCATACGTCTTCAAATTTGCAGAGGCTTAGGTGAGTCTAATAACTCATGGATTTTGAAGCCGAACAGCAAAGTCATCATTTTCTTTGGCTGCTCGTCTGTGTTTTTGAATGTCACTTTGTTTAAAAAAATGTCTCTTTCTCTTCCAACCAAGTAGCATCACTCACACTCTCAAGATGCACAGGTTTGTGTGCCTTTGTGTGAAAGATGCCGAACATTTCCAGTCAGATTTTGGGGCTTGTTTTGTTTGTTGATGCTGGACTTAAGATTCCCAAATGCTTAGCCTGGGAATAAAAGGAACACTCCACTTTGTTTGGAAATAGGCTTATTTTACAAGTCCCATAGCATTGAACAGTTGAGTTTTGCTATTTTATGAATCCATACAGCCGATCTTTGGGTCTAGCGGGAGCACTTTTAGCTTAGCTTAGCGTAAATCATAGAATTGGATCAGACCATTAGCATCTTGCTTAAATGTCCAGTTTAGATAGTTTTACTATTTAAAGCAGGGGTGCCCAAACTTTTTCATATAAAGAGCCAAAAACCAAATATCATTATGAGACAGTTGAAGGTAAATATACCAAACTGTGTTACGTTAAAGTTGCCATGGTGAATTTCCTAATTTATTTTATAATGTTTAAAAAAAACATTACTTTTAAATCATATTAACTAATGCAGTGTAACTTTTAAAATGTGAACTTATTGCATTAAAAACATTGAACAGTGGAGTTCAGTGCTGAAAACACTAGTCAAGCAGAATCTGCCTTTGCCTTGATTTGCTCCCCAAAGTCTGCATTGTCCTCTATCCATCAGGTGACAGTATGTACATTTAAACTAAATCTGATTAATTTACAATATGTAATTGAAACATTTTATTTCATTCAGCTTTAACAATAAAACAAAAGGTTACATTAGAAATGAAATGATAATCTTTTCATCTCCATCATTCTTCTACTCATTTCAGATGGGATGGCGGGCCAAATCAAAGGTTACCATGGGCCAACTTTGGCCCGCGGGCTCTAGTTTAGGCATCTCTAATTTAATGTTTCACTATTGTGTAATTCCATCATGCAGATCAATTGAAAATGAAAAGTTGCTTTCTAGGTCGATATAGCTAGGAACTAAACACTTGATTATTGGGTCGAATGAGAGTAGTTCCTAGACATATCAAAATCGAAACGTTTAATTTTTCATCATTCTCAGTACACGATGTAACTACTGAAGTTTTAAATAGAAAAGTTCTCAAAACCATTAGGTCATATTTGAGCAAGTTGCTAATGGTCTAATATTATTTAATGATCTATGCTAAGCTAAGCTAAAAGTGCTCCCGCCAGACCTTGAGATCATCTGAATTAGAACTGCACGATATTGGAAAAATCTAACATTTGCAATATTTTGTTATTCTGTGACATATATTGTGACATGAGTACTACATTATATACAGTTGAAGTCAGTATTATTAGCCCCCCTTTGAATTTTTTTTTCTTTTTTAAAATATTTCCCAAATGATGTTTAACAGAGCAAGGAAATTTTCACAGTATTTCTGATAATATTTTTTTCTTTCAGAAAAAGTCTTATTTGTTGTATTACAGCTAGAACAAAAGTAGTTTTGAATTTTTTAAGAACCATTCAAGAAGGTCAAAATTATTAGCCCCTTTAAGCTAATAAAGCTTAAAGCTTGCGATTGTCTACCGAACAAACCATCGTTATGCAATAACTTGCCTAATTATCCTAACCTGCCTAGTTAACCTAATTAACCTAGTTATGCCTTTAAATGTCACTTTAAGCTGTATAGAAGTGTCTTGATAAATATCTAGTCAAATATTGTTTACTGTCATCATGGCAAAGATAAAATAAATCCGTTATTAGAGATGAGTTATTAAAACTATTATGCTTAGAAATGTGTTGAAAATATCTCAGTTTAACAGAAATTGGGAAAAAAATAAACAGGGGGCTAATAATTCAAGGGGGCTAATAATTCTGACATTAACTGTATATATTTGGAAAGAATTGATAATTTTAGATTGATTGGTCTAAAATCTAATAAACAAATTAAAAGCATGGATAAGTACAATAAAGAATAATTTTATGGTTTTTCAATTCAAAAAGTGTTCAGGTACAGTAATTGAATAATAAAACAAAAAATAATTCAATAAAATCATCATTACAGTTACTATTAGTACAAATATGCCTACTGTATACCACTTATGCCTGAATGCTTTTAAAATCATAGTCCTTAAAAACACAAATGCAATGTTACATTATAACCCAGACTCAACAAAAATGTATTGTCCGAAAATATGTTATGCCATTTAATGGACCCTCTAAGTTTGTGGCTTGTGGTAATTGTTGGGATACTCTGTTAAATCTGAAAGCATTACAAAAACTTGTATTGAAATATGCATCGCAAGCGTTCAATATGAAAATAATTATCAAGATTTCATTTTTGCCATATTGTGCATGGTTTTAAAAATGGTAAAACTCAACTGTTTAACTCTAGATGACTTCTAAAATTAGCTTAATCCCAATAAAAAAAATGGAGTGTTCCTTTAAATGTGTTGTCTTGGCATTTATAGAATTGCATTTAGTCAATCTACATGGCAGAGCAGGGACCAATTTGTGATTTTTGACTTTGGTTCAAACTGGAGTTTCAGGCTGTGTTTTTGATGGAGCATCTCCAAATGTTTTCAGTCTTAAGCGGCTGACATCCAGCTGTTGCAGATGGTGGACGTTCTGGATGGAGCTGGACAGTATCAGGTCCAAGTCTCTGCTTCTCAGAACTGAGACCCCAGTGATGAGGCCTGCTGTTTTCCTTTGTGCTGCAGAGACCTCGACTGCAGACGTTCAAGATGGGCTTGTGGTTTGAGAGGGCTGGAGTTGATCCAGTCATGGCATTTCTCATCTTCTTCTCTGGGATTTTGAGTCGGGGGAATGGAGGAAGTGCTGCCTGCCTGCGTTTAAAGAGGAGATACTGTTACTGTACGCTGAAAAATAAGATTTATTGGATTTACTATACATTTTTGTAAGGTAAGGGGTTGCAAACAATTTATATGGGCTGAATTAATACAAACAAATTAAACTGCACATTACTGCATTTCATTTGTTGGTTTAAATTCAGCCCATATAAATGATTTGTAACCCCTTACCTTACAAAAATATATAGTAAATCCAATATATAATTTTCTTCAGTGAACTTACAGAAATATTCAGTAGGTTTCTTGCATTTATTTGTGGGATATCCCTTATATTATCGTTTTTTATTTTGTCAGTGATTATCATATAATAAATATGATATAAATAATAGAATTTTGTGGTTGATTTGTTGTGTGGTTTGTTTGTTTGTATTTTACATACATCATTATTTAAATGTATATTTATTAAGATTATTATTATTATTATTAAGGTTGTAATACACTCAACAGTCACTTTATTAGGTTCACCTGTCCAACTGCTTGTTAACGCAAATTACTAATTAGCCAAACTCATGTATTTAGGCATGTAGACGTGGTCGAGATGATCTGCTGCAGTTCAAACTGAGCATCAGAATGGGGAAGAAAGGTGATTTAAGGGACTTAGAAACGTCATGGTTGTTGGTGCCAGACAGGCTGGTCTGAGTATTTCAGAAACTGCTGGTCTACTGGGATTTTCACGCACAGCGATCTCTAGGGTTTACAGTGAATGGGCCGAAAAAATGAAAATATGTGAGCGGCAGTTCTGTGGGCACAAATGCCTTGTTGATGCCAGAGGAGAATGACCAGACTTGTTCCAGCTGATTGAAAGGCAACAGCAATTCAAATAACCACTCGTTATAAATGAGGTATGCAGAAGAGCATCTCTGAACACACAATATGTCCAACATTGAGGCGGATGGGCTACAGCAGCAGAAGACCACACCGTGTTCCACTTCTGTCAGCGAAGAACAGGAAACTGAGGCTAGAACTCGCACAGGCTCACCAAAGTTGGACAATAAATTTGGCACACCAAAGATTGGAAAAATGTTAACTGGTCTGATGCATCTTGATTTCTGCTGCGACATTTGGGTGGTATAGGGTCAGAATTTGGCACCAAAGCCTACCTGGGTATTGTTGCTGACCATGTCTATCCCTTTATGACCACAGTGATCACATGGCTACTTCCAGCAGGATAACGCGTCATGTCATAACACGCATATCAGTCTATCAAGTTCACTGTACTCAAATGGCCTCTAGTACTAGTAAGGTGTACCTAATAAAATGGCCGATGAGTATATTTTATATTGTAAAACATATTTTTGCTTTTTTTTCCTTATATAAATGTATAATTTTTTTAAAATATAGAAAATCTTTTAGACTTAAAGAGATTCAGAAAGAAATTCATCTTTACACTGGAACACTCCCAGCAAATATAAGGTCATTTTAAATAGACAAAACCATTCATAAAATGTATGTTATAAGTTAAAGGAGTTCCTTTATTATTGTTGTTATTATTATTATTATTATTATTATTATTATTATTGTTGGTGTTGTTATTGTTTTCAGTATTTTAATAATTTCGAAAGCGTCTTATACTGCTGAGACCTCCATAAAATTATTATACCAAAAGTTTTACGATAAGTTTAACTTTTTCAAAATTAAATTGAGAGATATATTCATGAAGTTTTAAGTTATTTATTTAAATATAATTTCACCCCACTGTGTGTTTAGTTAATATACACACCCATAATTCCTGAAATTACCTTGATACAGAAGCATTCGCACACAAACATTTTTCCAAACCACAAGGCAGGTTAAACCAGCTGCTAGATTTTTGACAGATAACACAACGAGACGTTTCTGGATTTTACTTCTTCATACATGAACAGCTGCATCAAACCTTACATATGCCGATTTTAAGTAACACAGAATGTATAACTAAACATTAAATACCAGGTAATCTCTGGCTTTGTGTTGAATTAATAATGTGCTGTTCAGGATGTGAGAGGTCACCTAGCAACCGCCTCCATTCATTTACATTTTCTGCTCTGGCATTTGTGCTTATTTTTCATGGTGCTAAATTTCCAATTGGCTAAGAAAGGCTGGGAATTAACATGCTCCGTACAAATGTAAGGTGTGTAGGGCTGTCGTTCTTCTTTAGGGTCTGCTGAACTTGGAGGTTTGACCATCAGAGCATGTTATAAGGAGTTGTTGTGGTGGGAAATTGAAAAACACATCTTTTACACCTAAAAATAAATTAATAGAGATGTTCTTTCGACAGCGTAACAGTCCCACCGCTGAGGAAAATATAAGCTGGTATAGCCTATAAACGTGTTTAAAAGTCTCTTAGGTCCCTTTCTCTGGTACACAGAACAAAATATGGCTCTGAAAACAATTTTCACTCAGAAATAGCTTGAATTTCACTATTGATTACAAAGGAAGGAAAACACATATACATACAATTTTAATGTAAAAAAATCCTTTTTTTTAAGCTGTTGTTTTTATTCTTTTATAATGTAAGCAAAACTTTACGTAATTTTGCAAAACATTCTTGACACCAAAATGTGTGTATATGTGTATGTATATATGTATGTATCTATGTTATGTATATACGTATGTGTATGTATGTATATGTGTATGTGTATATATATATGTGTGTGTGTGTGTGTGTGTGTGTGTGTGTGTGTGTGTGTGTGTGTATATATATATATATATATATATATATATATATATTTATTTATTTATTTATTTATTTATTAATTATATGGGGCTTGGTAGCACTGAGTGTGGTTGTGAGCCGCGCGAACATGTTGGAGCGAGTGTTTACAAGTGTAGAGTCTCGTAGAGATCTTGATGGAAACTTTTGTTTTGTGTTCACCTTATGATTAAAGTTGTTGCATGTCTGTCGGTTCCGGCTTCTGAATGAGCAAGTTTTAGCTACTTGTACTTTAATGTAGTGTTCAGTAAAAACAAAACACCAGCGATGAAACTCGACAAAGAGGAGCATAACCTCACAAACAGTATGCAGAAGTATAAATGCATGGCAACGTGTAAGGCATGCACCGTGGTTAGAAGTATAAACCAGCTTTTAGCCTCCTTGTTAAAGCAACCGATTCCCATGCAAAGAATCGCCGGTTCGATCTCAGTTCAGTAGGACTGGTGGGTTACACATGGGGGTTCATCCGGGATGGGAGTGAAGTTTAGGGGGGTGAGTGTAACAGAGACCAGCTAGCGAAGTGCTATGCAGGTAAACCTCACTCCTCTGATCTCAAAAGGTGCTCTAGCGACAGACGCTATGGTCTTTAGCCTTCTTGTTAGAGCTACTGGTTCCCATGCAAAGAATCACCGGTTCGATCCTAGCTCAGACCGGGTTGGGTGCAGTAGGACCGTTGGGTTACGTGTAGAGGCTCATCTGGGATGGGAGTGAGGTTTAGGGGGATGAGTGTAACGGGGGGCTTGTCCGGGATGGGAGTGAAGTTTAACGGAGGCCAGCTAGCGAAGTGCTATGCAGGTAAACCTCACTTCTCTGACCTCAAAAGTGCTCTAACATCTATCTCAGGGGTGGACTGGCAATAGGGTAGAATTGCATGATTAATCGAAAAAAGATTGCGATCGCGATTCAACCCCCTAGACGATCTTAATCCAGCATTTTTACGATTCTGCCAATCATATTTTCAAGTTCAGAAGAGAAGCAAAGGCGGCCGCACAAGTCTTCTCATTGTTTTACATATGTTGCTCAGTGACATGGACACCTTCAAATGATGTTGAAAAGGTCACCTACTGTATTTATAAGTTATAGTTACCTAAAAATGTAATTTTTGTCTTCATGTAATAACGTGTTCACGGCCGCGAAATCACACATGACGTGAGCTGTTGACCGTGAGCTGTTACCACATAGAGGGTGGGCATGCGCTCTACTAATGATAGATGCGCGCATGTCTAGTTTAGTAGACAGAACTTGCATAGGCTGTAAAAACAGGTAATAAAGTTGTAAATAACATTCAGTTTGTGGCAAAGAGTGATCGTTTGGGAGGAAAGTATGAACAGCACTTAGCAGTGAAAACGAAACCGAAAGCATGCTTATCATTTAAATAATCATATCACATTTTACAGTTATGATTACAACAAGCATTTAATATGTTTTTCTTTCATGGCAAACAGAGAGTTGTGCTTAAAATTAACTGTTTAACAGTGTCAGTATAACTACTGTAGCTTATATGATGTTGAATATAATGTAGGAGGGTATCTGATAATGACAATTGTCTGATTTTACCAGTGAATAAACGGTCTAATAATGTTTTTATTATTAGCATATGTCTCAAACATAATAATTCAACATCAGAATTATAAATATTTGTATTCTGATGTCGTCACTTCACTGTGCATTAATGACCAGGACGTATTTAAAGTCTGTACAAGTCCATCATTCAAAAAGAAATAAAAATTTCGCATTTTAACAACAGTAGAGCTACACATAATATTATTATTGTAGTTGTTTTACCATATGTTTGAGAAATAACAATAATAATAACCGACTCATATTAACCTTTATTTTACATTTACAGAATCGTGAGAAAATCGTGATCTTGATTTTAAGCAAAAAAATTAGCGATTCTCATTTTAGCCAGAATCATACAGCATCAAGGCAACCAGCGATGAACATGCAAGTTTTCCTTGCAGTTTCTTTCGTCCATTTCTGTATGTAACCTCATCTTCATTACAAAGGACCTCCTCCAAATGTTTACACTTTACTGCACTTTTAATCTCATCCTCTAGGTGGCACAAACCATTCTTCGTCAATTTAAGTGTGTTTGCTTCCTTTTTATTACAGCCAACTTCCTTTTTATTACATTCAGCAGCACTTTGTCACTTGCCTTCACATTCAGCTGTTTTTACTCTGCAAGATGGATCATATTAATTTTGCACATAACTAGATTTGCTTGTGGAAATTGCACGCAGGCTTCGGCGTGTCAGACCGATGAGATTTGGAGGCCCAGCTTTTCTTCCGTCCCCTCTTACCACAGAGCCCCCTTGCTGTGAAGCGACTTGTGCACCTCATAGATTTCTCCTAAATAAATCATCCTTATGGGACAAAGATGCATTTCGCCGCATGAGAGAAGAAGAATGAGGGCAGGAGGATTTATGACGGGAGATGTGAGGCCTTGATGTTGCTGTCAGCCTTCATTGCGACTGTGCCTCAGGCCTCGCAACCAACATGGTCTCCAACATCCAAAACAGAGGCGCTTTTGAAGTTCACTCGCCCTGGCCTGTCGCAACTGCACATTTGTACTCTCTCTCTCTTTCTCTTTCTCTCTCACTCTCTTAATGCCCATCCAACTCATTCATCTTTTCTGGGCGGCTTCTCAGCCTGTGGTGCTGAAATATGGCAGATGAACCTGTTACATGTTAGTTTAAGAGATAGTGTAGGTGTAAATTACACAGGAGGCTCTGGCTAACCTTATTTATGAGAGGGCTGTCAGGTGTTTAGGTGTTAGAGCGAGACATGCAGCTTAAATCGTTTACTCCGCTGTAAATCAGAGCGTTCGTGCCACATTTGTGCACAGCGCTTTGCACACGTGTTTACATGTGCAGGACTCTGTTTTTGTGTACTGGAGGGTCTGGTAAACTCAGTGACTGCCGGTCCAGGCCACCAGCATGGATGGAGTGGGTCATTTTTTTGAGTTTAATATCATTTTTATTGAGAAATGTAGCTCATAAACGCTCTCTGAGTAACAGTTGGCCTTGCTTTATTGCAGATGAGCTGAAACTTGCAGTGTAGCTGTCATCAGTTTTTGTTCTGATGTTGAGTATAATCTCAGTGATGCTTTTCTTACAATCAAGAAGTATTTTCTAAGAATGGAAAAGTATTGTTTAGTTTTTAGACTGTCGTTTTGCTTACCCCATTGCCAGATTATTTTGCTTGCTTAAAGGAAAAACTGACTTAATTTTGACTTCTGAAAACAAAACAATAATTTCATGCTCATCTAGAAAAAGCTTTTTGATTTTAAGAATTCTTCAATTTTTGGACTAGAAACAAGACAAAAACGAAGTATTGCAAAGTATTTTTGCAATGAGTTGAGCAATGTTGATGGATTGATCGAATTTTACTTTCAAAAGTTTGTGGTCTGTAGTATTTTTTTTGTTTTTAGCAACAGTACATCAGTTTGATTTAACTTCAAGATTAAAAAAAAAATCTTGATAAAATGTATCACAGTTTCCACAAAAACAGTAAACAAGATTCCTGTCTTCAGTTCAGGTTTAATAAAAATATAAAAAATCTGCATATTACATAGATTTCTGAAGTATCATGTGATGTTAAAGACTGGAGTAAATTTTTTTAAGCAAATAGTTATTTTAATATAATATTTTAATATTACCTTTTGTGTATTGTTCAAATTGACTACCATTTCATTGTGTTGTTGACTATTTTTGCCCCATTGACTTTCATTATAATAATTTTTTTTGATTGCAAAGCCATGACCGCTTAAAATCATGCAGTCTTGATTTTCCCTCTTGAAAACCACAAGGTTTAAATATTTCACAATATTATTTTTATTATATTTAAATGTAATCTTTAAAGTATTGGATGTAATCTTAAGCTAATCTTATAAACAAGACTCTTTTTTTCAGTGTAATTTATAGATGCCTTAATACCTGTTTTATTTGTGATCTATTTAGATCATATGAGATATTTTCATTTTTTAAGTTAATTATAATTCAATTTAATAATAATAATTTAATACTTATAATTGAACAGTACATCCTTACTTTTAAATTGCCTTTAACTCCACATATTTATACATTAGTGTATATGGGTCTAAGGTAAGACCTCCAATCTTTTTAGCATAAAAAAAAGAATAATTACAGAGTGATTTTATATACAAAAGACAAAATAGTGAATTTTGGTCAAATTTAAAACTTTTGGTTTTTATACTTATTTGACCTGTAATTTATTAAAATATTAAAGAAAATAAAAGTAATATTAAATATTATAAATGAATCCTAATTATCAATAATAATATAAAAAAAAATTATATAATACACTTCATTTGCATTTTAAATTATTAAAATGTCTTGTGGACAAAGTATTACATACATTTATATACAAAGTAAATTTTAAAATTACATTTTAAATAGTGTTTATTAGTGTTAAATTTATTATCTGATCAAATAATTCTTGCCCTAAATGTATCTCACATGATTTATTAGCATATAAACTATTGTTGCACCCCGAATGACGTTTTAATGGGTGTCCACCATAAATCATGGTAAACAAAAAAACTGTATGGTAAAGTCATTATGTAAAAGAGAATTACAGACAGGTATTGAACATGACAAGTACTGAATAGGCTACATGCACTGCAAGTGTTTTTCAGCCACCAGTAAACTTCCGGTGAATGGTTGACTATTTTCAATTTCATAAGGTTACATTTACAGCATCGATAATATAATTTAATTCAAATATAATCCTTAAGCATTCATTAAAAGGACATTTAAACAGCAGGAACAGCAGGCGAGTGCTGGAACTCCATTGAAAATGCTATGGTAAAATAAATTTCCATATTTTAAAGATATTGCATGGAACAATAGAATTTAATGCAGTGCTGCTTGTCTGTTCTGAAACCCATTTTATATCATAAATCAACCAGGCAGTGAAGATCACTGATTTTTAAAGAAACCAGATCTTAAACATAGTGATTTTATAATGGCATGACAGGTCACAGAAAGTGCTTGAGCTGGCTTTTTGAAAATTAAAAGTCCCTGTTTATATACCAATTGCATTTACACACACACACACACACACACACACACACACACACACACACACACA
>CAIGQZ010001345.1:22488055-22498905 GCA_903798205.1 Danio tinwini | reverse complement strand
ATACATATACAATTTTTTTATATTACATTGTTTAAATTATATATATATTTTTATTCTTTAATTACATGATTTTTTTGTTAAGTCTGTTTACAAGTATTACATTTTTAGTTGTAATTTTTAAATATGTCTAATTACATGTGTCTTATGATGATGATAATTATTATTTTATATATTTTTCTTTTTGCAAAAAAATCTCTACAAATTATGAAATTATTCTTTTTAAAAATGTGACATGGTGGCTCAGTGGTCAGCACTTTCGCCTCACAACAAAAAGGTTGCTTGTTCGAGTCGTTTTCGCGTGGGTTTCCTCCGGGTGCTCCGGTTTCTCCCACAGTCAAAGACATGCGCTAGGTGAAATGAATCAACTAAATTGGTCGTAGTGCATGTCTGTGAATGTGGGAGTGTATGGGTGTTTCCCAGTACTGGGTTGTAACTGGAAGGGCATCTGCTGCGTAACAACATATGCTGGATAAGTTGGTGGTTCTTTCTGCTGTGGTGACCCTTGATGGAAAAAGGGGACTAAGCCGAAGGAAAATGAATGAAAATAATAATATAAAATTAAAATATAACATAACATTGCAAGAATTTGCCATGTTCATAACGCTGACGCAGTAGTGCACCAGTTTTGTTTTTGTATTTATAGTGGTCATAAAGCATCACAAACCTTCAGTTCAATGTGATTAACTTATTACTAGGGCCAGACGGAATCTGCAGACGTTTTTTGCAATTTCTGTGGAGAATTTTGGTAAAAATCTGCGGAATTCTGCGCGCGCAGATTCCGTGTGGGCCTACTTATTACCCCAATCATTAATGTCAATCTTAAAGGGTAATGACCAATAATAAAAAATAAATTATCTGCTGAGACTACATCACTTCCAAATCCAACACTTTATGAACTTGTTTACCCAACCTTCATTTATTAATGATACATTTTTTTTATTATAAATAATGTAAAAACAGTTATCACCAAAGAAAAGTGATTAAATATTTGTCTTAAAAGTTATTATTTTTGAAGCAGTGTAAAAATAAATAAAATAAACATAATGACTGATTTGATTTAATAGTAAGTTAATGTATTCAGTCTTTTTCGTACTCTGTGTTTCAGGAGCACATCTTCATGCCCTGATTTCCCCTTTGCTCTTTGAAGTGGGCTGTAAAGCAGTCTTTTTAGGTTAGGACAGATAAATAACAGCTCACTCTCCTTTTGGAGGGCATTTCCTGAGGCCCTGACCAAGAGTCCTTATGGAGAAAGACCATACTAGACTTTAAAGTTTGCATGTACAGCGTGTGTGTGGAAAATGCAGCTCCGTGCCCTTCTGAGAAAACAAACAGCAAACCTCCAGCGGCTGCACTGTTAGACTTTTGCTCTGAGGTTTGTGCAAATGTGTGTGGCATTCGCTCCTCTGTGTTTGGGTAAAGGAACGAGGGCACTGACCCGGTCCCCCCTCCTTTCCCCCTAAATGGTCGTCCAGACGGACCAGCTCTCTTTTGTTTCCTCTTTCTGTTGGTCTCCCCCTCCTCTTCCAGTCTGCTTTATTGCACTTGATTCGAAGCGCGCTCATTCCTGAGATGGTGCCGATAGCAGCTGCAGCTCAATTGCCCACCATAAAGCATCCGCAAACCCGCTGGAGAGCCTGGCCACGGGGGCTGGGCTACTGTGGCAAGCTGCTTTGACTTTTATTCAGTCACAGGATATGATCCTATCTATCTGTCTGTCTGTATATATTTGCTTGTGGAATTATTTATACATAATAAATATACACACATACACATATATTACATAAATATGAAGTTATTTTGGATGCAATTAATCATCTAATTGATGCAATTACTCGTTTTAAAACACTACTAAGTTATTTCAAGCTAAATTTGGGTAAAATATGGGCAAACAATATTGTTTTTATACAGTCAGAAAAAAAGTCTGATGAAGATACAGTTTTGTATACAACACCTGTATCTTTCAGATCTGCAGTTGGTTCTGTGTGTGCAATTTTGTACCCCAAATCAGGCATAACTCACTGGCCCTCCCAATATAACAGTCAGACAGTTGCAGCTCATCCAGAATGCTGCTGCCAGGATTCTGACCAGAACCAGAAACTTACAGCGCATTACACCTGTCCTCAGATCTTTACACTGGCTCCCAGTTACATTCAGAATAGATTTTAAACTATCATTACTTGTCTATAAATCACTAAATGGCCTAGGACCTCAATACATTACAAATATGCTCACTGAATATAAACCTAACAGATCACTCAGATCTTTAGGATCAAATAAATTATTCCTAAGAAATTAGAAATTCCAAGAGTTCAGTCAAAGCAGGGTGAATTCAGCTACTACGCCCCCTGCTGCTGTAATCTGCTTTTAGAAAAGATCAGATGTGCTCCAACATGATGCACATTCAAATCAAGGCTTAAAACAACTTAGCTGTGCCTTTACTGAATGAGCACTGTGCTACGTCTGACAGATCGCACTGTTATGTCTGTCTTTTCTTTTTCATTCCTTTATAACTTAACACATTTTAATTTGCTTTTATCTGTTTTATCACTTTTAATGCTTTTAATAATTTGTTTTGTTTATGTAAACCATTGTGTATGAATTGTGCTATATACTGCAAATAGCATTGCCTCTAAAACTAGAAATATGCCCCCAGTGATGGTCATTTGTAATGTTTTATTTTATTTTATTTTTTTTATAACTTTTACATTTTGGCCCAATTCCAAATTTCCCCCTTACCCCTACCCCTCGTTTTGCCCGTTCCTGTCAAGGGGTAGTGGTGTCCCAATTCACTTTAGCTTGAAGGCGTAGGGCTAAGGGCAAGAGGTATATACCCCTGCGCTTCGAACGAAGATTTTTCAGGACCGCACTAAAAATGGAGGGGTAAAAAAAATTTCCCAGAATACACCTGCCACAACGGCAGTAGTGCTGAACCCAGAAGGAAGGAGATCCACAAATTAGTATTTTTTTGTCATTATTACGAATTTTTACAGCAAACAAACACGTTTTAATGTGTTTATAACCGCGTTCGTGTTTTACCGTCATGCTTTTAAAAAAACAAAAACAAAAAAAAATCACTAAATTTCACGATTTATAATTCCTAATAATAACTCCTGTACAGCAGTCCCACAACATTCTGACACTCGAACACCCTGTCAGAGCAGTCAAGTGGCTGAAAATGAGCTTTTTACAGTGTCTGGGATAGTGTTAATGTTGTTTTCGTGTGTTTAATTGCAACGCATAGCGCAAGCTCTGTGATTGGTCAGCTTGGTAGCGCTAATGAGTGTGGGCGGAGGTGAGAGCCGTGTGCCCGATGCAGCGAGTGCTTACAAGTGTGGAGTCCAGTGAAGGAGCTCCGGATGGTTGTTTTGTGTTTACCTTAAAGTTGTTGCACGTCCACCGGTTCCCGCCTCAAAATGAGCGAATTTGAGCCACTTGTACATTAAGAAAGTGTTCAGAAAAAAAAAAAAAACACTAGCGAAGAAACTCAACACAGAGAAACATAAACACCTACTGCCAGAGTTTCGGAAGTGTATTGCAGAAAAAACTGAAACAGCGCGCAGAAGTATAAATGCACAGCTACGCGCGAGGCATAAGCCATGGGTTACAGCGTTCACTTGACGCAGAAGTATAAACCAGGCTTTAGGGGTAAGTTTTGAAGCGGGTAGGGGTACAAAAATAGAATTGGGATTGGGCCTTAGTTTCTAAAATAACTTGAGATAACAATTTTTGGAAACAGTACTTTCACAAAAAATGTGAATGATTGATGTCAGTAATTACATCATGGCTGGCAGAAGTATTTTTTCTGATATCAGCTTTGTAATAGTAAAAAGTGTAAAAATGAATTCCTGATTCAAGAATTCAGTTACCACTAAATCTTTATTCTTGATAATCTAAATCTAGTTCGACAGGCTAAATTGGACATTTGTGAAAATGTATTTCTGATATGAATATGTTGTAATTTCACATATCTAAAGTGTTTTTTTTTTAGAGTTAGCAATCACATCTGTGATATCAGAAATTAATTATTGATATGAAAAATTACTCAATATAAGTGCAGCAATTCCATTGTTAATATCAAGAATAGACAAGTGCTTTAGTACTACACAAATACTGATAGCAATAAAGTAAATCATAAAATAATTTCTTGACATCAGTATTGTCATTTGAATGGTAGCCCATGGTGAAATTTATCAACTCTTGATATTAACTTTTTTAAACAATAGTTACTTTTATAAAAGAAAAAAAGAGTTCTGGATGTAAACAATTACATTTGCTTGTTAAAATGACTAAAGTCATATCAATCATTTGATTTCTGCTAGTAATGTCATTCATGATAACAATAATTAACATTTTTATCAGCAAAACGTAATTGCTGATACCAAAAATTCCTGTTAACACTAATCGAAATATAATTTCTTACATGAAGAACTTCCGTTCTAACAAGTAAGAATGTAATTGCTTATATCCAGAATTCCTATCCTCTGAATGAGTAAAAGTCAAAGTGGCTTGCCATACGGCGACACCCCGTATTTGTTTCTCTGCAAATTTCTACACTTAAACTTTAATGGTCGTAATCTTCTAGAGTTGTGACTTGGTTTAGATTGGATGCTTGTGGTTGGACTTGGAGATTTAATGTGTTGAAGTGTTGAGATATATTAGATAAGATGTAGTTGTGGCATTGCAGGCCAGAGAATTACAAAATGCAGCAGCTAATATTGAGGCTGGCCTGAGATTTGTGAGAGCTGTCAGTCTCTATTCACCTGCAGAGGGCGATGTGCAGTCAGTAGAGTGATTAACTGAATGTGTATTATAATAATGACATTACTGGTTTTGTACTGTATTATATATGTGGTGTACTATTCTTGTGTACTGTTAAAATATAAGCAAAATAATAAAAAAGCTAATTAGTAGACAACTGAAAAAGTCATATGCATCAAATAGTAAAACTATCACATGACTCTACTGTTTTTCATATTGTCAGTAAAAGGTTTATGGTAGAACATATTTAAATTTATAAATAATAAAGTGCTGTCAAATTTTCTTTTATTATATATGAATGTCGTTTTTGTTTTTTTGAGCTATGATAAAAAGTTGGAAAATGAAGCTTATCAATCTTTTGATTATACTTACCAAGTTTCGTATCTGTCGTTGTAAATTTAGCAATCAGAAACCTCCTTTTTTTCAGTGGTTCATTAGGAACCAGATATTTATATAAAAACCATTTAAGGAGAGTACAAACAATATATTTTTTCTTTTTTTGTTTTACCTATTGAGTCTATATAACTTTATTATGCTTTTCATATTTTTTATGTATATCCCTGGCATTGTTTTGTATATGGCATTCATGCATGAATAAAAAAATAATAATAATAATAATAAAAATCTTTGGTTTGGTTAATTTGGATTATTTAGGACACAGAATTACTTAATCCTAGTTTTTTTTTTTACTTCTTGAAATGTTTATGCAGATTTACTTCAGCTTGGTCATTTAGTTTGCTTAATTGACAAGTCATATTTCAGAAAAATAGTTAAACCTTTAATTTAAAAAACATATTATATTAGTTTGTTTAATAAACTTGCATGTTTAATCATTATTATTTTTTTAGGTTAATATAAGTTTTCAGGATGTCACTTGTATATTTAGTAATCATTGTTGTTAATCACCAATACGTTGCATGTTCATTCATTCGTTTATATTTAGTTAATCACCAATATGTTGCACATCCTTTATTGTATTTCTTTCACAAATTGTTCAATTTAGTTGGAGTAAGGGGTGACACGGTGGCTCAGTGTTTAGCACTGTCACCTCACAGCAAGAAGGTCGCCGGTTAGATTCCTGACTGGGTCAGTTGGCATTTCTGTGTGGAGTTTACATGTTCTCCCCGTGGTGGCGTGGGTTTCCTCCGGGTGCTCTGGTTTCCCCCACAAGTCCAAAGACTATAGGTGAATTGAATTAACTAAATTGTCCGTAGTGTACAGTTGCAATCAGAATTATTCAACCTCCTGATTTATTAGCCCCCCTGTTTATTTTTTTCCCCAATTTCTGTTTAACGGAGAGAAGATTTTTTCAACACATTTCTAAACATAATAGTTTTAATAACTCATCTCTAATAACTGATTTATTTTATCTTTGACATGATGACAGTAAATAATATTTGACTAGATATTTTTCAAGACTCTTCTATACAGCTTAAAGTGACATTTAAAGGCTTAACTAGGTTAATTAGGTTAACTAGGCAGGTTAGGGTAATTACGCAAGTTATTGTATAATGATGGTTTGTTCTGTAGACTATGGAAAAAATAAATAGCTCAAATGGGTTAATTTTGACCATAAAATGGGTTTTTAAAATTTAAAACTGCTTTTATTCTAGCCAAAATAAAACAAATAAGAATTTCTCCAGAAGAAAAAAATATTATCCGACATACTGTGAAAATTTCCTTGTACTGTTAAACATCATTTGGGAAATATTTAAAAAATAAAATAAAATTCAAAGGGGGTTCAATAATTCTGATTGCAACTGTATGTGTGTGAATGTGAGAGTGTATGGGTGTTTCCCAGTACTGGGTTGCAGCTGGAAAGGCATCCTCTGTGTAAAACATATGCTGGATAAGTTGACTGTTCATTCGGCTTACTCTCTTTATTCATCAGGTGTTGTCACAGCGGAAGGAAGATGAATTAATAAATAGTTGGATTAATCATTAATTAATTAACTTGTTCATCACTTCATCCTTCATTCATCTTTACATTGTATGTCTTATTCACATTATTTAATTTTACTTAAATATCTGTTTATTTATTTCTACTTTCATTTGTGTCTATTTACATAGAATGTTTTTTTTCTTTTTGGTCATTTTATTTCAATTTATTTTTGAGCATGGATTTATTCATTTGTTCATTTAATTAATTCATTGCATATTTAAGTAGTTTATTAATATTTGTTAAATTTATTTTCTAATATATTTATTTATTTACATTTCTAACCTAGTGTTGTAAAAAAATATCTCCACATTTGTCAGTCTGATCAGCTGATGAGGCGAAAGAATTACAGCTCGAGCTCACATTAGACTACATCAGGTTCATTAATCACACTCTAGAATAGAAGGTCAAGTGAAGTGCATTGCTTTGTAAAATACAGTAATCCTTGTCATTTGCTCAGTTTTATTCTGATCTTTTTTTGCCATTTAATATGTTGTGGGGTATTCTATGCAAAGAAAAATAATCTGCATGCAGCATCTATACTATACTGCAGCAATATCAATAGTATACAGCCTCTTTCAAACATAGTCTGTGCAGAAAAGAAAACACACAGGCAATATTTAAGGAAGCATCATATTACATTTTTCAGCACAATATATCGAAAAAGTATCGTCATCACAGTAACAGTAAATGCATTATTCATATTAGGGCTGCACAATATATAGTTTCAGCATTGATATTGCAATGTGGGAGACTGCAATAGTCACATCGCAGCTATCTGCAACGTAGTTGACCAGTCATTACAGTTACAACATAGTGGAGTCATTTCTAATTTTAATTTAGAGTAAAAGTTTATTATTTGCATCTGTTTTTAAGGCCTGACTGTAAGAATTTGAATCAAACTTGAGCCATTTGGGCACAATAATTGAGTTGATTGTAGTTTAATTGAACATTATATAATTACTTAACTAAAATATTATTATTATTATACAGTGATTATTTACTTTCTGCTTCTGAATATTGTTTGATTCCCGTAGAAAATAATAAATGATTGTTTATTTGCAAATTTTTCCTTTTGTATTATATGCTTGTCATTTTTTAAATGATATTTAATGCAGATACGCTCCCCTACAGCCTCATCCCTCTTCATCTAAAATTCAGAATTCTTTACAATCGTCTGGTGAAATTACGTTTATGTCGCAATATATATCTCAGTGAATGAAAATATTGCAATGTCGTGCAATATCGTGCAGCCCTTACTCATATTGCGGAAAGTGCAATAAATTAAATTTATTTGATGTGCCAAGCGTTTGTTTGCTTCATGCATATCCTGCATATTCCAAATCTGACCAATCAGATGGAGCTTTTACAATCTATAGCCTCACCTATCCAGTAGGTGCTGTTTGGTGCAAGAAAGCTGAAAGTAAATGCTAATGCTGGGAGACAAGAGAGGAAAATGACAACCGCCAATAAGAATCAGAATTTCCGCCAAGGTTTTTAGTTATGTGTGGTGTTTTAAAGTCTAAATGTTTGCATCTTGATATAGATTTTTTCTGATCTAATTAAATCCTACATTTTTATATTTTTTCTTTACAATATATATTTTTAATTGCTAATAAAACAGTGTTTTGCAAGTTAGATATAGTGTAAGAAATATTGTCATTGCAACACTCAACAACAATACATCATATTTTCCAAACATCCTGCAGCCCTATTTTGTAGGATGCAGTGTGTATACTGTGTGCGCGCAGACCTTTTTGTGCCTAAACTAGCCACAAGTCCAATTATATTTGCCTGGACTTGACTCTCTGTGATGAATGAACTGCAAATACTTAGATTCTTATCTCTTGACTCATTCAATCAAAATGTCAAAAGTCAACATTTATTTTACACAACACTGGATTAAAAATACATATAATATTGCATACACTTTAGGGCAATTCAGTGTAATTACACTAAGTACTGAGTAATGTTAGGTAGCTACATGTATTTATTATATGGTCACAGTTAGGGCTTGGTTTATGGTAAATTATTTTTAATTATGCATACTTTACTATTAATACTATTTTAAAATGTGTATAGATGTAAAATGTCTTATTATATATTTATGTGTGTGTGTGTGTATGCATGTATGTGGCAGATATTATTATTTTTTTTGGAGTATTTTATTATTTTATTATGATTTACACATGACACTTACTAAAATGTCATTCAGTATAATAGTAATTTATATAGCAAAAAAATAAAATAAAATCTGGATCACAGTAAAGCCCCAAAATACTAATTGTCATTTTAGATGCTTTGCCAGGCTTTACCTATATTTTACAGCATGTTTTTAATAATTTGATATTGTACAATTTAGTCTTAATTTAATATAAATGTAGTTATAATTTGTTTAATAAATGCATCTCAGAATAAGTTTCTTTCATTTGTATGTAGCTATGTTATATGAATATATGTGGAACATTATTAAAGGTGCAGTATGTAAGTTTGACACCCAGTGGTTGAACTAGGTATTGCACTCCTGGATCAAAACAAACGCAAACGCGGGTTGCCAGATTGAATACAAGAGCGAGTGATTTAAACTGTTCTAAATAAAAGCAATGACACGCAATAGGAGAAATATTTTCCATATTAAAATGAGTTTTGGTTCTAACCAACACCTCAAATTGATATTGGAAACGGCTTCTATTTCTGAACAACAGAAACCTATGACAATGATCACCTTAGAAAAACCTTGTATGCTTCATTCAATGCGAAATGCTAACAATGTGAGTTTGAATGCCATTTTACATGACATTTATTGCCATATACTGAAAGCAGCAGCAGATAGTTCACCTCAGATCTTGAAAATACAATAAACCGTTTGAAATTGATCTTTAGAACTAAACACATAGGAGTGATTCAGCATCTACATTTGATGATGTTAAAGAGGGTTACATGTATTAAATAGATTATAAACCTTACCATTTCGTGAGTGAGTGCATATTCTGTGCTGCTTAAGCCTGTCATTAAATTTCTGTCATGTTTCGTCTAGTGCAAACAGCCAAATTGCTCATCACTGCATATCTCGTCACAAAGCGTGTTGTCAGGACACGCGGTTACAATGTAACCTGCTCACCTAATCTTTACGCTCGTAATATTTATATCATTTTATAATTAATAACCTCATGTGGAACTGAATCTAATTTCGACGTCTGCTACTGTCCACCAGAGGTCGCATTTTCGGCCACGGACGCATGCTTTCAAAGTCTTTCTAAATGAATGAATGAATGAATGAATGAATGAAATAACCCGGGGTGCTGAATTATAATTAGCTAAACTGGCATTGTGCAGGTTAAATTTACCTGAACAAAGACAGCGTTCTGGCATGGAAAAAAATTCAAAGCAGAATATCTGACTTCTCCATTGCTTTTCAGTTAAACAATATGTTCACTTGGAATGTTTCTTAAATATCTGCAACATATTATGATATTTTTTTATGCTTTAGAAGAGTCAAAAACTTACATACAGCATCTTTAAACTATATTTTGAGGTTTTATTTTTCCATATAGGGAATTAAAAACAGTACATAAAGTTTATGTAGCCATTTCCAATTTGACTTTTGTTGCTGCATTAATTTTTAATCGTTTGTGGTCTCTTACTTTAATAAGTAGGTTGTTTCGGTTTTGCATGTGTGTGTATATATACAGTGTTTCCTCTAGGATTTTTTCCAGCTGTGGCGGCAGGCCTTTTGATCTACCAACTACCTTTGGCATTATTTCAATGATAAATGGGACGCAGTCGAGATCGGATTTGTGTAATACGAGCATTTTGCTTGTGCTAGGATTTCCTCTGTTCGTGCACAACTTCTTGCACGTCCACAAATATACGCTGCTCAAGTGCAATTTAGCGCGTTTACGTAGTGAATTTGTCTCCAACCTTTATAAGATTTGCTAGGAATATTTATGAATGTCTCCAATAGACCTACAGATCGGCATTAATGCGTCCTGAGGTAAAGTGAAACGGCTTTAAACTCATACTAACTGAAAGCTACGTCGTGTTTGCTGGCCTCACGCATCACGCACCTGTCAGTCAGCATGTCACCTTAAAGGGTTAAACAAATGACGCACAGCACTACTACGGTTACAGAAAAGTTTGCGCTGTTATAATT
>CAIGQZ010001345.1:22462695-22473055 GCA_903798205.1 Danio tinwini | reverse complement strand
ATATATATATATATATATATATTATACAGATTCTCTCTCATTTCAATGTTATGGCATAGCATACTTGGGTACATATTGCCTAAGCATTCACAGCAGAAAAATACATTTATTGTTTTTATTATTGTTATTATTATTTTATTATTATTATTATTATTAATAATAAAGATTGAAATGATGAGTAATACATAATAAAAATAGTATAATAAAAAATAAACGCATACATTTATACATACAAAAAAACAATCAAATACATCCATATATACACAGAAACATACCCCCCCCCCCCCCCCTCTCTCTCTCTCTCTCCCTCCCCCCCTCTCTCTCTCTCTCTCTCTCTCTCTCTCTCTCTCTCTTGATGGATGGATCGCTCTTGTACTTCCAATCTGCTATCTCTGATGCGGTTAGGGTCTCTGACGCTGCTGCAGGCGGAGGAGAGAGAGAAAGAGGGAGGGAGGGCTAGCAGAGCAGGACGAGGACGGGGTGATGTGGAGGACACGACATCTGGAAAACAAGCAAATGAAAACGAATGCTCGGGCACCGCAGACAGCACGTGCCGCGGAAACAAACAAACAACTGCCGCTCGGTTAGCGTCAGCTAGTGCGCCTCACACACCGGCGACATCAGCGCGAGCAGCTTGCCTTTTGAAAAAATAAATGGAAAAAATAAAATAGATTTAGCTTCGAGTCTAAACCCAAACGCATTGCATACAAGTGTAGATCACTCTGTCAGGCTGTCAGTGTTGTAGGTGAAGTGCAGGTTTGTGACCGGCAGAGGGAGCTGTTTGCCTCGGCCAGGCTTTGAAGCGCCGTGTCCTGTACCTGAATGCTAATGAGTTCCGTGATGATAATTGAATAATCCGCGGATACAAGTTTATAATTCAAATAAATAGATGCAATAAATGGAGCTAGGCAGACAAGTGCTTCATTAACGCACACAATGTGGTGATCTGTGAATGTCACAGTGTTTTTAAATGATAGTTGCTTGTGTTTCACCTGCACACTGAGACATTGAGCTTTGGCTTTATGGTAGTTTTTATATCTGTCTGTCTGAACATTTACAGAATATCTATCTGTCGTTCTCTCTGTCTGTCTATTGTTCCATCTATATGTATTTCTGTCGGTCTGTCTTTATTGTTCTTTCTGTCTATCATTTTATATTTGTCTGTCTGTAGTTCCATCTATCATTCTATCCATCTATCGTTCTATCTTTCATTCTAACTATTATTATAGCATTCTTTATTTATTGTTCTAAATATCATTCTACCATTTATCTATATATATATGTGTGTGTGTATATATATATATATATATGTATGTGTGTGTGTGTGTGTGTGTGTGTGTGTGTGTATATATATATAAATATATATGTATATATATGTATATATATATAAATACACACACACATATACACATATATATACATATACACACACACATATATATACACACACATATATATATATATATATATATATATATATATGTACACACACACACACACACACACACACATATATATAGATAGATAGATAGATAGATAGATAGATAGATAGATATAGAGAAATGGTATCTATCTATTGATCGTTCGATTTATTTGTTCTATATATCATTCTACCATTCATTTTATTTATCGTTCTGCTGTTCTACCTATCTTCCTTCTTATCCATCTTTCTATCATTCTATCCATCTATTGTTTCATCTGTCTCTCTGTCTAATGTGCTATCTATCATTCTACCAGTCATTCAATCTATCGTTCTAAATATCCATCTTTCTGTCAATTGATCTATCCATCTTTCTATCATTCTATCCATCCATTTATCATTCTACCTATCTGTCTGTCTATCTTTCTATCTGTAATTCTGTCTGTCTTTGTCTATCGATATCGATCTATTGATCGTTCCATCCATCCATCTTTCCTTCCATCCATCTTTCCTTCATTCCATCTATCTATTTGTCTGTCTGTCATTCTATCTATCTATTTGTCTGTCTGCCTGTCTGTCATTCTGTCCATCTATCCATCCTTCATTCCATCTTTCTATTTGTCTGTCTGTCATTCTGTCTATCCATCCATCCATCCATCCTTCATTTCATCTATCTATTTGTCTGTGATTCCATCCGTCTATCCGTCCGTCCGTCCGTCGTCAGAAGTCTGTCGTTCTATTCGTCAGTCCATCTTTCATTCTGTGTCTAACGTTCTATCTGTCAGTCTGTATCTGTCATTGGTTCTATTTATCATTCTAACCATTACACATTGAGATATTGAGCATTTATGTTTTAGGGTTTTCTGTTCTTCATGGTTGCTTTTATTGTAGAAAACTCTGATGAAAATGCAATAAAGCTTAATGGTAGATTTAATTTGACCTATTAATAAGCTGTACAGTCTGTTCTATGAGTTGTTCAGTACAATATGTTTTTCCAAATAATTTCCCATGGCCTCAAATACTTCTATAAACTATGAGTTATGTCATTTAGACGTGAGGACATTAGGACCCTTTTCACTTTTTTTTGGAACACAGTAGCAGGTAAAATGGGGGATGATTGCAAAAGTTAGTTTAGTTTCTCTTTTGCTCCAAAAGCAAAAGAAAACTAAATCAATTTCAGTTATTTACTGACTCATTTAACTGCTGGGTTTGAAATTTGATTTCTTAAATAAAACAAACAAAACATATTATACAAATATAATAAATACAACTCAATCTAATAATTGGGTTTAGTAAATGTTGAGATTAGTTATTAACTGCATTTAGTTATCTTGAGCAAACAATAAATAATTAATTTATTAGTTTATGCTCTTAGCAAATGAAACATATAGTGAAATGAAACGCATAGTGTTAGCAAACATGATAAAATTAATATAAAAAATATATTTATTAAATAATAAACTACAGCTTTCAAGTTTGTATCAATAATAATATTAGAAATAATAATTATTATGGACCCTTTTCACATTTCCAGGTTTCTCAGCATTGAAGTCATCATAGTTGGTTGAACTTAAAGAGTGCAGTGAATGGGAGAGTACAACAAATGAGTTATTTTTTTACATATTTGCTGAAATAATAAAAGAAAAACTCCACAATGATGTTATCAAGACTTTCAGAGAAAGGAAAAAATTGTGTAAGACTGATAATGACAGACAGAAAAGAGAACAATTTCAAATTTACTGTCCGGCCCCCATATACTGTACCCTGCATTAGAAACACCTCACACAAGCGGTAATTAGTTTTTTGTAATTTGATGCAAAGATGATATAATACATACGTGAATACATATGTACATAAGGTATTTTTTAAATATCTAAATATTAAAAACTTTTGACGATTTAAGATTATGATGACCGTTAAACAGGTCAAGGTACATGCCATATTTAATTAGACACAAATGCAAAATTTGATACAGAAAACTGTACTCTGTTCAGTTAACAGTTTTCACAAAGTTTGATGTATTTCCTCTTTAGTTTAGCAGGCAAATTATAGAAAAACGCATTATCTCTGAATGTCCATAATGACTTGTATATAGTGAATATGGTTATGTTTGAAATATTTAATGTCAATAAATAAATCCAGGCTATATATATCTTTATTATTATTATTATTTAAATTACTATTTTAATTATTATTGTTATGTTTTTTATTTTATTATTATGTTTTTTATTTTATTATTATTTTTACTTGTGTCATAACACTTGTGAAAAGGGTTCATTATTATTATTATTATTATTATTATTATTATTATTATTGACGGTATTACTAGTAGTAATGGAAATTGTAAATAATAATATTTATAGCCTGAATTTATTTATTGACAATAACACAGCGTTTTAAATATAACCATGTTCACTATATACAACGCATAATTTCAGAGATAATGAGTTTTTTATAATTTGCCTTCTAAACTAAAGAGGAAGTACATCATCAAACTTTGTGAAAACTGTTAATTGAACAGACTACAGTTTTCTGTATCAAATTTTGTATTTGCGTCTAATTAAATATGGCATGTACCTTGACCGAGGTCCATTAACACACATTTCAATTCAAATTAAAATGGATAATTAGCAATAAGTCATAAACAGAAACAATTAGGTTGAAATGCATTTTCTTCATTGTATCACAGCATAATTTATCGCCTGGGTTTTATAGTGCAGGATGTAGTTCACCCAAAAATGAACATTTTGTCATGATTCACTCATCCTCCGCTTGTTCTTTGTTTGAGTTTCTTTCTTCTGTTGAACACAAAAGCCCCACTGAAAAATGCTGGAAACCTGTAGTCATTGAATTCCATTGTATTTTCTTCATACTACAGATGTCAGTGGTAACCATATTCAATATTCTTCAAAATATCTTTTGAGCAGACAGAAGAAAGAAACACTCTAATATTTAAAACCACTTACGTTGAGTAAATAAAAAGTACATTTTATTTTTGGGTGAACCATCTCTTTATTAGTGCAGTGTATTAATTAACCATTAAACCTTCCAGGTTTGTGTTTTTCCTTTTGCTGCACTTTAATTAAGATTTATAGGAACAAAAAGTTGTGAATTACTAACACTATAACACTATCGGCACCAGTTCATTAGTTTGCAGTGTACATTTGCCTATTTGTTAGTGACTTAAAGTGATGGTTCACCCAAAATTTGCATCGTCGAATTCTGACATCGTTTAATCACTTGTGGCAAACCAGTTTTTCTTTTTTTCTGTTGATGACAAAAGAAGGTATTTAGAGAAATGCTGCAAATCTGTAGTCAAAAGATTCCGTAGTTCCACTTTTTCCTATTAAAACCAATGACCACAGGTTTCCAACATTTCTCAAAATATCTTCTATGTTCAAAAGAAAAAGGAAACTCATAAAACGGAAAAAGGAACCACTTGAGGGAAAGTAAATGGTAATGAATACATTTTCATTTTGGTCCCTTCAATCAGTCAATGCCAGTCTTCCCAGACGTTTCTTTGATTCTCCAGGTGAGAAGAACATGTAACGCTATATGTAGGACACTGACCTAAACCGCTTGACCTCTGGCAAGGCTGGTCAAAGGTCAACTCACTTGACATCTTTGTCCAAATCTTACAACCACACCAACCTGGACCGAACACTCCGACACACAAGACAAACAATATCAAATGCAGGGACTTTAAAAATGACACATAGAAGTCATCTGTTCATCTGTGCTCAGGGCAAGAGGCATTTTTAATTTCACTGGAGGATAAAAAGCCAGTGGCGGAGCTCCATCCATTTTGCACGCTGCCTTAATTTCACGGGGAAAAAATTGGCAGTCGATTTGTTTTTTTGAAGATCCCTCCATTGATAGTAATTAAATTTGCTCTTGTCTCTCGTTTTTTTCGTCTTTTCTCCATATCTCCTCCTCTCTTCCCCATCTGTATGCCTCGACTCCCTCTTCTCATTCTGCGTCTCTGTCATCTTTCACTGTCAGGCGGCTGCTTCGAGCCATCGACCTCTGCTCTGAGCCCCGGTTCAGCAGCGGGTCAGCGGAGGGAGGGGGGGCACTGCGTGTTATTGGGGGGTGCCAGTTTCCTCCTCTCGCCACGGTTACAGCTGCTGCTGCCATGGCAACTGCTTTGCAGACTGAGGAAGGACCCGCGTGTGGATACTTGCAGATATAGAGTTAGAGGGAATGACGCGCTAATGGTGTGTTACAACAAGGCCCTGTTGTGCTTTAAAGCAGGTTTAACTGCATAAGTGAAAATGATGTGGGATGACCGTAGATTTTGACCTCGCTTTTTTGATGTTGTGTTTGGTGGTAAATACAATCTGTTCTTGCAGGATACAATGGGGGTTTTGTGTCATCATGATGACTCATGATTTAAGGGTAAAATAAAAAAATAGGGAAATTGTGAAGACAATAATTATATTTGATAATTTAATAATAATATTTGACTTATTTAAATGGAAAATTATTTTAATGCTAGTTTTGTTACAAATTGTTACCCTGAAAAACAGTACAATTATAAAAATTATACTGAATAATGCAGTCTTATAAACAAAATTAAAATACAAAAAAGGAAAAATACTAAAAGCTAAATAATAACTTGTTTAAATTTCTTATTAATTAAAATTTGTCAAAATTATAAATATAAACATTATAAATATACTATAAATACTATACTATAAATATACTATAATATACAATAATACTTGAACTATAAATACTAAAGCAGAAAATAATGAATATAGCTCAATATTAAAAATAAATAACTACATTTTTAAATATAGCATAAAAAATATAAAATATAGTATATATTTAAATATTTATCAATTATGAGCCACATTACATTTTTAAATGTACAGTTTATTAAATATTGATTCCGAGATCTGCTAAATATTTACTACAATAATATGCAATATTTAAGGGTAGAATATTTTTTAAAATAAGAATATTTAAATATAATATAAGAACTATTTAAATGAAATAGTATTTTGATGATAGTTTTGTTACAAAATGTTGTATTGAAAAAGTTTAATTATAAAAATGTTGAAAAACTACTGAATAATTCAGTCTTATAAGCAAAAAATATATATACAAAAAGGAACAAATAATAAAGTTTAATTAATAACTTATTGAATTTGCCTTATTAGGTTCAAATTTGTCAAAATTATCAATACTATAAATATACTGTCATATGCAATGATACTAAAGATATATAAATACTAAAACAGAAAATAATCAATCAAGCTCAATATTAGAAATAATTAACAAAAACTTTTAAATACAGCATGTTTTTAACCTTTTTTTTTGTACATTTAACTAATTATTTACTAAGTAGTAAACTTTATTGTCCTTGACAGGAAATTTGTTATGGGCATCACTGTATTACTGCAGACATTCCATAAAACAAACAATAAAAACAAACAAAATACAGTAATTACAATAATTACAATGCTAATTAATATAATCTCTTGTTAAATCAACCCACTGAAACGGGTACAAAGGGTTCCTTATATCAGTTAAACCAACATTTAGGGACTCTACACCAGAGTATAAGGGAAGCAGTTCATAATGTAGAAACAAAAAATGAGTTGAATCATGCAGACTCCTTTCCACCTGGTTAAGGACACAATTCTCATATAAAACTTGAGGATGAAAATATTCATCGTGCCCAACAATTTTCCATCCTGTCTTTAAGAGATGAATCAACTTTTACACTGTGATACCATACCTGACAATGCTTTCGAGAACAGCTTTATAAAACAACATCATAAGCTTCTTGTCAAAAAGACGTAACCTCCATGAGAAATACAATCTCTGATGTAAACAAGAACAAACCCACTCTGTGTAGGTTTTCCATGTAAAAGAACTATCAATGTAAATGCCCAAGTACTTATAGGTCACTGACTAAGTAATAGTATGGCCCAACGCAATCTCATGGCAATTCTTAACTTTTTGATTTAGTGGCTAATTCGTATGAATTTGTACGATCTAATTCATAGCATTTAGTACAATTTGCTTATCACTCAATGATGGTTGTGTGCCACGCCTCTTTTTTAAAATCGTACAATTTAGTACGACTCAACTCATACGAATTCATACAAATTAGCCGCTAAACTGACAAAATGTAAAATACTTAGGTTTCTTTGTGAGATCAGGTGGATGGTTGTGTACAACCACTTGACAATGGTCACCTATAGACTTTGGGTCAAGTACCATCTCTTCTGTTTTCTAAGTATTTATTAATATTTATAGTAAGTATAAACCACATTACATTTAAAATGTACAGTTTAAAAATATTGATTCTGAGATATGCAATATTAAAATATACAAAAAAAAATAATTTTTTAAATATGCAAAAATGGGTGTCACGGTGGCGCAGCAGATAGCACAATTGCCTCACAGCAAGAGGGTCGCTGGTTCGAGCCCCAGCTGGGTCAGTTGGCATTTCTGTGTGGAGTTTGCATGTTCTCCCCTTATTTCCTCCAGGAGCTCCGGTTTCCCCCACAGTCCAAAGACGTGGCATATGTGAATTGAATAAGGTAAATTGGCTGTAGTGTGTGTGTGTGTGTGTGAATGCAGGAGTATATGGGTGTTTCCCAGTGTTGGGTCGCAGCTGGAAGGGCATCCACTGCGTAAAACAAATACTGGATAAGTTGGCGGTTCATTCCGCTGTGACTACCCCTAATTAATAAAGGGACTAAGCCGAAAAGAAAATGAATGAATGAAATATGCAAAATGAATGTAGCTTGACATTTATAAAATGAAATTATATCATTTTAATATTTGAAAAAAATACTTCTGTGTAGTTATTTGCATTTACGAGGAAGCTAAATGAGCATGCAAAATTAATTATTCATTATTGTTCAATACATATTCATTATGAAGTGATAGATAACAATTTGATACAGAACCAGATTGTTTAATAAAACGATTAATACTGATTTTATTACAATTTTTTAATATATAGTAATTTTATAATACAAATGCATTGTTCAGAATATGCTGGCTTTCTTTTGCAGAGGTTTGTCTTCCTCAAATGTTGTTTTTCTCTTGTTATCATATTAGGGAGTTTTTCCTCACTCTTGTCTTGCACATTAACCATAATGTTCTTTGTAAAGCAACTTTGGAATAGCATTATGTGGGAAGTGCTGCAGAAATGGAATATAATTGAACTGATTGGAGCATGCAAGCAAACTTTAATCATGAGCAGAGCTGCATGTGCGTAACAGACAGCCCATCACGCCTGCAGTCAGCTCGACTTGAAAATGTACAGTACACGCCAGAGGAATGTTTAATAAATCAAAAGCTGATTAATGACACGATGTTGGCATCTTGGTGCAGATGATAAAGAGTCACCTGCGAATTGTGAGGTCAAACGAAGGAGAGAAAGCGAGTGGGAAGGAGCTTGAGAATGGAAGAAATAGCCACGAGCTGAGTTCCAGATCTCTCCAGGTGTTTCAGCACTGAACGGACTTGCTTCGCTCAAAGCCTCGGGCCACGAGGTTCAGACCAGGTGGAGCTACTACAAAAGAGACTATTAATTATGACTTCACCCCTCCTTCTTTTCCTCTCTTTCTCTCTTGCCAAACAAATATGATAGATGGGGTTATCAGTGTCTCGCAGAAGCATGAACGGCTGTCAGGTGTGCTTTGATGTCCGACAGCTTGAATCTCCTGCCTTGTGCTTTGATGATGTGCTTGAAATCCAGATGAATTGACGTACTGTAGTTCACACTCCATACAACATGGCGCGCCATTAAACACACTCCACAT
Organism: Danio tinwini; assembly: GCA_903798205.1. Classification (NCBI taxonomy): domain Eukaryota; kingdom Metazoa; phylum Chordata; class Actinopteri; order Cypriniformes; family Danionidae; genus Danio; species Danio tinwini. Next base: position 22,463,845 of record CAIGQZ010001345.1, on the reverse strand, counting down.
AAGATTTAACACACTTGTCTTTGCTGCGATAGCGGGCTAGTTCTGCTTTATACTTTTAAAAGCCATTCCCGGCAGAGCAATGGTGAACGCTATAGCCCTTATCAAGAAGAATAACTTTATCTGTTTGACTTCACTTCGTAATGCAGCTTAAAAGCGTTTGTTACATGTGCCACCTGTCTTAACTATTTTTGGAAGTTTATTGCTCCCTTGGAGGTTTTGGGATTGTGTGTTGTGATTCGGACAGCAGCTTGTAAGTGGCTTTGGTTTTTTTTCTTAAGTGCTGTGCCTTTGTTGTCCAATAGGTGGCGCTGCCTACATAAAACACACTGACTGTTGGGCCGTTGAATGGGGGAGGACAGTTTCCACGTGCTTTTTGCTTCATGATGGTTGTCAAGGTAAAGTTTCAGTATGGATATGCACTTTCAGGGTTGCTGTTTGTACACTGGTAAACAGGAAGCAGAATTTCTGTTAAAGCAAGGAAGGGGAATGAAATGTACTAGCTAATTTTAACTAGAAAAGTGAAGTTGGATGAGACAAACAGTTTTGTCTTGCAAAGCCTTGTTAAAAAAGGATAGATAGATAGATAGATAGATAGATAGATAGATAGATAGATAGATATATAGATAGATAGATAGATAGATAGATAGATAGATAGATAGATAGATAGAAAATGATAGATATAGAAGAAGATGTGTACATAAATTGATGGATGGAATGACATGCAGATAGTTGGATGGATGAATAGATTTGTTGGTTGATTGATTGATGGAAGCTGGATTGACTGGATGGATAGGAAGATAGACAGATTAAAAATGGATAGACAGATAGATGCATAGATACACAGATGGGTGAATGAATAATGCTTACATGGATGGATGGATGAATGAATGAATGGATGGATGGACGGACGGACAGACAGACAGATGGATGGGTAGATTGATAAATGGATAGTTCCATAGATAGATAGACTGATGAATGGGTAGATAGATGTATGGATGGATGGATAGACAGATGCATAGATAAACGGATGGATGGATAATGCTTATATAGATGGATGGATTGACATGAGGATGGATGCATGGATAGGTGGACAGATGCATGGGTAGATAGATAGATAGATAGATAGATAGATAGATAGATAGATAGATAG
>CAIGQZ010001345.1:22451823-22462685 GCA_903798205.1 Danio tinwini | reverse complement strand
GATAGATAGATAGATAGATAGATAGATAGATAGATAGATAGATAGATGCATAAACAGATGGATAATGCTTATATAGACAGATGGGTAGATGGATGGGTAAATGGATATATGGATGGATGGATTGACATGCAGATAGATGGTTAGATAAATGGATGGATGGATAAATGATAGATGCAAAAATGGATGGATGGATACATTGATGCATGTATGGATGGATGGACAGACACAGATGGATGGATGGGTAGATTGATAGATGGATAGATCCATAGATAGGTAGATTGATAAATGGGTCCATGGATGGATGGATGGATGGATGGATGGATGGATGGATGGATGGATGGATGGATGGATAGATGGATAGATGGATAGATGGATAGATAGATAGATAGATAGATAGATAGATAGATAGATAGATAGATAGATAGATAGATAGATAGATGCATAACCAGATGGGTGGATGGATAATGCTTATATAGACAGATGGATGGGTATATGGATGGATTGATTGACATGCAGATAGATGAATGGATAAATGGATGGATGGGTAGATTGATTGGATGGATGGATGGATGGATAAATGGATAGATGCAGAGATGGATGGATGGATGGAAAGATGGATAGATTGATGCATGGACAGATGAATGGGTAGACAGACAGACAGACGGACAGACAGACAGACAGACAGACAGACAGACAGACAGACAGATGCATAGATCGACAGATTGGTGGATGGATAATGATTACATGGACAGATGGATGGGTAGATTGATTGGATGGATGGCTAGATTGATAGATGATAGATCCATAGATAGATGGATGTATGGATGCATAAACAGATGGGTGGATGGATAATGCTTATACAGATAAACTGTATAAATGGATATATAGATGGATGGATTGAAATGCAGATGGATGGATGGATAGATAGATGCATGGATAGATTGGATGGATGGATTGATACATGAACAGATGAATGGGTAGACAGACAGACTTTGCTGGAACAGACAGACATGCAGACAGAGATGGGTGGATCGATAATGCTTACATAGACAGATGCATGGATGGGTAAATGGATTGATGGATGGGTAGATTGGATGGATGCAGAGATAGATGCATGGGTTGATTGATGGATGAGTGGATGGATGGATAGATAGATGCATAGACAGATGAATGGGTAGATGATATATGGATGAATGGATTGACCGGAAGATAGACAGAAGGATAGAACGATTAAATCCAATATTGCAAGCAGCCTTTTTATACTATTTGTTTATTAAATCAAACAAATTAATAAAAAGTAAAAAAAAACTCATTAAATCACAATTGAGAGCTCAGTCTGTTCCAGCAAAGCTAACATATACCATTTCATAGCAGCTCTGAAACATACTAAATGACTATATAACACCTCTTATACAATATAGATTGTGGCGCTGAATTTTTGATGTTGATTTGACAAAGTCGTCGCAGCATCCGGTGAGCTGGACCGAGGCTGTGCTGTTAATGATTGCCCTGCTGTTTAACTCCCCGTGTCCCTGCAAGTCAGGCCCTGAATGAATCATTTACATTGTTTTAATCAGGCGAGTGTGAGACTGGCATGCATAAATGAGCACTGGAACCTATTTGCACTTCGTTTGCGGGGGCGAACGGCCGGCGATTCCGTCTGAAGTGCCAGGGAAATGAGGAGCAGCTAAATGACCAGCCACCGTTTGCAGTCACCCTTCAAAGAGCCAGCGACTCAAGGCGCCTCGGCCTTGTCTCTGTTCCTGATTAGCCCTCAAACCGAATGGATTGCGCAGATGCAGAGGTGTCTGTGACAGAATCAGGACAGGTTTTTCCCCCTCAGGTGGGTAGACTGTTGGCACGAGCAAAAAAAGAGCGACAGTCAGAAAGTGTGTGTGTGTGTGTGTGTGTATGGCTAGGGAATCATTAGCCAGATACAAATGTTAGTTTAGACAGGGTCACGGATCAAAGTGGGTGAAATGCCAGGCAGTGGAATGACTGCGCTGCTGTGCCACCATGGTTTCTCCGCTGTCGTTGCTGCCAGAGATTTCCAGTAAATGGGGTTTTTGCATAGCATTACTGCAACTGGCTTTTCCCTCTATTTAAAGTGAACAGAGCTCTCTCTCTCGCCCTGCTTCTGAATATCAGCTCACTGAATAATTGCATACTTATTACCCATGGCCGTCTGCACAGAAGCACTGTAAAACTATTGTAGATAGAAACACAGTAAAACTATTGTACTGTAGGACTGCAGTTATAAATGTTGATTTAACAGTGAATTCATGACAACTTTTTATAATGTTCTCATTATAAAATTTACCTTCAGAACAATTTCATTAGATATTCCATTATAATTCTATGTATTTTTAATCATTACAAAGATAAAAGTAATATATTCAAAAGGTTTTATTTTGGAAAACATACTTTAGTAGCCTTTGCTTTAATCACAGTATAGGATGTCCTTTAATAGAATTGCTATTAAAATCACAAAGTAACAGCAACACAGTTAAATTTGAAATGTTATCATTTAAAGCCTGATATAGTGATTTCTTGTTACACATGCTCTGATAATATGTTTTTATTATTATTTACCAAGTCATATTTGCAGTCATTTTCGGTTACTTGTTTGAATGTTACACCATTATATATATATTTTTTTAATCTATTATTTGAAATTGTGTAAATTGATGTAGCAACCCTATCTCACGGCAATTCGTAACTTTTTGATTTAGCGGCTAATTTGTATCTCATTTGTTCAATTTAGTACGATTTGCTCATCCCTCACTCACTGTTGGGATTAGGGGTGAGGTTTGCAGCCATGCCTCCTTTTAAAAATCGTACATTTTCATACGACTGAACTCATACGAATTTGTAGGAATTAGCCACTAAACTTACGAAGCATAAAATAGTTATGTTTCCTTGTGCGATCAGGCTGGATGTAGATATAAACATGATTGACTTGACTTACAATGTAATGTAAAACATAAATGTAGGCATATTTTTGCTCAAATTCCTGTTAAAATTCACAAATAATTGCATCTTAAAATTGAATTGATGCAGAAATATGTTTTCATAGGTAAAATTACATTTTATGTAGATTACAGCAGGAAAAACAGCCATTCCCAGAATTCCCTGTATGAAACTTGAAACAGATATTGTTTTTGCAATTTAAATTAGTGATCTTTTTATTTTTACGCTTTCATTTGTATGTAGTCATCAGGTCAGGTGTATAGCACCACTTTTAATTTATCCATCTAAAAATTGGCCAAACCTGTTAACTTCCCCCCCCACCACCACCACCACCAAAACAAAAAACGTTGGCTAGTGGTTAACACTGCCGCCTCACTGCAAGAAGGTTGCTGATTTAAATCAGCTGGGTTAGTTGGCATTTCTGTGTGGAGTTTGCATCTTCTCCCCGTGTTTGCGTGGTTTTCCTTCGGGTGCTCCAGTTTCTCCCACAGTCCAAAAGCATGTGCTATAGGTGAATTGAATAAACTAAAATGCCGTCTGGGTTGCATCTAGAAGGTCATCCACTGTGTAAAACATATGCTGTATAAGTTGTCGGTTCATTCTGCTGTGGCAACCCCTGATGAATAAAGAGACTAAGCCAAAGGAAAATGAATGAATGTAAAAAAAATTGCTTTATTTCTAGATTTTACAATTTCAACTGCACTTTCTACACTAGTGCACTGCTCATTAGGTTTGGATATTAAAGTTATAGTTCACCCCAAAATGTAAAATTAACTCATTTTTAGGCCCGCATGGAATCGGGGCTTGCAGAAATCTGCAGATTTCCGCTGATTTTTAGCCCATCATTGAGTATTTATTTACTTGTGTAAATTTATTTTTATTTCAATAATATTATTGACTAATATGAAAATGTTCATTTGATTTATTTACAATACAGTTTGTAAAGTAAAATTTTCTGTCTTTTATTAGATGTGTATTATATGAGAGACTCGCTTTGTTTGCCAAATAAGTGGATCTAGATGGATTTGAATTGAAAACATTAAATAAAAGTTAGAAATATATTTTTGTTTTATATATTAAGTTTTTAGTTATGATGCTCCCAAAATCATTCTGTAAATGGAAAAAAAAAAACGTCAGTAAATTTTGTTTGGCCGCAGTACCAAAGATGACCACCAAATTTTATTGGTGACCATACAAGGGTGCCCCCATGTTTAGAGGAATATGAACCATATTTTTTTATATTTTAGACAATATTTGTTAAGTAGACATAACATTGTAAAGTTGTAGGAAGTTTGTTGGTATTTTTGTTTAGCCTCTGTTTAGCCTACGTAATTGCTATAGCAAAGTAATCCTTTACGTGTCTGCTTTACAAATGCTTTACGTATCCCTGTTGCAAATTAATAAAATAAATAACTGTGGCTCGGTAACATCTATTAAAAATCAGTTTGATTCACCAGATATGGAAACTAAATATTTAGCATTCAAATGATATATAGTTTGTCATGATTACTTTGTTTAGACTATAATATTACAGTTTTCCCATATATTACAATGTTCCACATGTTTTAAGGGGTACAGTAAATGTGTTTCAATCTATTTCTCTTCCTATGTAATAAAATACAGTCATAAAATATGTATTTAGTAGTGTAATATCTTTTCAATTATATAGTTTGTCATGAATAGATTGGTATATAATTGCTAAAAGTAAACTAAAGTGTCCCAGTGACAGTTAAGGGTTAAGACAGTTAAGGTTACAGTTAAACAATTAAGGTTAACATGATCAATAATTGAAAGACGTCTGCTTTTATTTTCACTGTAATCTTAAGTTATATCTGTAAAGCATACAATTTTGCTACCCTTTTTTGTACATCAAATATCCAGGCATACACATCTGGCACTTTTCAAACCATCAATTCTACAGATTTGTTTTTACAGTGAATAACACATACAGCATGCAATAAGCTCTCATACGCGTCCACCTTTCACCTTAGATGAAGGATTACAGGTTGTTAGATCAGCAAAACAAATAAGTCAATAGTGGAGGCTTGGGAGTCTCCCAGGAGTGGCATCCATCTCTGCGGTGACTGGCAGCTCTGTCAATGAGCAGCAAAGCAGTAATGTGTTGGCATTTGGAGGGCAGGAGGAGGTGCTGCTGGAGCTGATAAGGAGGAAAGAGGGGGGGGAGGCCTGTTCTAATCAACACTTTGCTCTATTAATAACGCATGAGATGGAGGAACAGCAGAACTCCCACTGATGAGCTTGGCAGTCACTTGCTTTGGCGGGTGGATTGTGTGGTTATCTGCTGTTCTTTTTTTTTCTTCTTTTTACACTGATTAGAAAAAGAGTTGGCCATGTCTTCTTTAAATTCAGCTTTTCATTAGTTTAAGCTAATGGATGGTCTTAAAACTTGCAATTATAGCAACTTTGGTGCCTGGCCATGCATTAATAGCTTTCAGGGTGTTCTGGTTGGTTTTAATGTGTTGGCTAGGATGAAAGTGATGCTATAACTGACTCCTGGATTTGCTCTCCCATAAAGTGAATAAATAATTATGTAAAAAATACACAAGAGTCTGTAAGATTGTTTTGTCAATAATAGTACACACAAAAAAATTGGAATAATAATAATAAGAATAATGGCGATAATAATATGCTGTATATACAGTTGAAATCTGAATTATTTGCCATCCTGAATTATTAGCCCCCCTGTTTATTTTTCCACCCAATTTCTGTTTAACAGAGAGGTTTTTTCAAAACATTTCTAAACATAATAGTTTTATTAACTTATTTCTAATAACTGATTTCTTTTATCTTTGCCATGATGACAGTAAATAATATTTTACTAGATATTTTTCAAGACACTTCTTTACAGCTTAAAGTGACATTTAAAGGCTTAACTAGGTTAACTAGGCAGGAGAGGATAATTAGGCAAGTTATTGTATAACATAGGTTTGTGCTGTAGACAAACCATCTACAGTGTAGTGTAGACTATCAGAAAAAAATAGCTTAAAGGGCTAATAATTTTGACCTTAAAATGTTTTTTTTTATTATAAAAAATAGCTTTTATTCTAGCTGAAATAAAACAAATAAGACTTTCTCCAGAATAAAAAATATTATCAGACATACTGTGAAAATTTCCTTGCTCTGTTAAACATAATTTGGGAAATTCAAAGGGTGGCTATAATAATTCAGACTTCAACTGTATATTTTGTATGCATTTCTATTTAAAATAAATGCTGTTCTTTTGAGTTTTATATTAATTCGAAATTCCTTAAGAAAACGTATCATGGGTTCCCCTAAAGTATTACGTAGCACAACTGTTTTCTTTATTGATATTAATTAGACATGTTACTTGAGCACTGAATCCATGTCAATCAAATGAATTCTGTGACACGGAAGACTGGAGTAATGATGATAAACATTTAGCATTTGTCACACAAATAAATAAAATTTCCTTATATATTAAAAAGAAAACAGTTCTTTTTAATTATGGTAATATTTAAAAATGTTACTGACGTTTACTGAGATTTTTTTTTTTCTAAAACCAAATATTATATTGTGTGTGTGTGTGGGGTAAGGGGGGGGGGTATAAAATCTAATTTATTTTAGATAATGTTTCATTCTTATTGTAAACAGGGACATTTTTTTTAATGGTCTATACTTTATTTTTTACTTTATAAGTAATAATAATACTTTTGAATACTTTCACCTTATTATTAATTTTAATTTCTGGTGGTGGATGAGGAGATTCCCCCAAAAAGGTGTAAAGCAATTTAAGTGTCCAGAAAACTGTTATTTATATGTAAGGAATTATTATTATTATTATTATTATTGTTTATTCATTAATTAATTTATTAATTTTCTTTTCATCTTAGTCCCTTTATTATGTATTTATTCATACAGCGGAATGAACCACCAACTTATCCAGCATATGTTTTACGCAGCGGATGCCCTTCCAGCTGCAACCCATCACTGGGAAACACCCATACACACTCATTCACACACATACACTACAGACAATTTAGCTTACCCAATTCACCTTTAGCGCATGTCTCCATGGGAACACAGGGAGAACATGCAAACTCCACACAGAAAAGCCAACTGACCCAGTCGAGGCTCGAACCAGCGACCTTCTTGCTGTGAGGCTACATCGATACCCACTGGGCCACTGTGCCAATTATTATTATTATTATTATTATTTAATATTATTATCTAGTTTACATTTTAATGTATGTTTAATTTAGTTATAGGTTAGTTTTACTAAATGCCTTTACACATTTTTGTTTTCTTTTTACAAAATAATATAGGAATAATGTTTCTTGATAAACTGTAAACAGTGGCATACAGTGTAAAACATTATGGCCTGTATGGAGTTATGCATTTATTTATTTTTATTTATTTCAAGTATACCATAAAACAATCATTTTTGGTTCACCAAACACATTTGTAGTCCATGATTCTTAAAAGAACTATATAATTCTCAGGGTAAAGAACATTTTAATGATCCTAAGGAACCTTTTTTTTTTTGCACCGTAAAACCGCTGGTGCAATTTTAAGCTTCTATTGTTGTTAAAGGTCCCATAAAAATTAACATAGTTTTTTAGATGTTAGTATCAGTATTATTCTTTTTTGGTACATCTATAAGCTAATGTGCCCCAAAACAGTGACAAAATTCCCATTTAGAAAATATAAATCTGGTATAAGCATGTAAAGCTTGCAGTTTGTCACTTCCGCCTAAATGGTCAACGGTTTTAGTCACGTCACACCGCATTGTTCACATCACATCATAACCAATCAAATGCTCTCTAGTATCTCAAATGCCCCGCCCCTTCAAAATGCTTCTTATTTCGTCACTTTGGAATTATAAGGTTCTAACTGCATGCGTTCTAAATGATTTTGAGATAAAAGATTTTGCATTCCATATAGAAAACATTATGTGTGTAACAGTTCTCTTTTATACATAAACATGAGAGACCCTAAATGTACTCTAAATGTAAATGATTAAAGTTCTCTTACATTTGCAAATTGGAGTAAAAGAACCCATGGTAAATGCAGATAGAACCTTCTAATTCTGAAAAGTAATTTTCCGCATGGAATTATAAGGTTCTATTTGGCAGATTATTCATTATAGCTTTACATTTCAAGAAATACAAAAAATATATATAATTTGGTGTTGTAAAAATATGTTGATGCTTGAAAAAAGTAAACTTTTTGCTTTCTATAACATTTATTTCATGTTTTAGGATGACTAAATATTTTATCCAGTGCAGATGTTGATATCTAATATTATCTTATTAATGTTAATGTTTATTAAATTTTATGCTTTATGTGAATTATTGAATTATATTTATTGAATTATATTTCCCATTAATTAAGTATTTGCCCTTCAAGGCTTAATATCAAATTTAAAGACTTTAAAAGAAAACAGACAATGAGCAAATGAGTTTAATAAACAATGAAAAGTGTTTCACTAAGTATACACAAAAATATTTCACATTTAATATATTACATTTTTGATATACTCGTTTCTTTTTCAACAATGTAAAATTTTACATTTCATCTCAATATCAAATTTTTTTTCTAAATCATCACATTTACACACATCTTTTCAGTGTCAGGTTTCTTCTAAAGTTTGTGTGGTGCGGCAATATTTAACAGACTCTGATTTTGTGTGATTTTTGTCTTTCTGGTCTCCCACTGTCAATAGAGCAGTCCGGCGAAATGACAAAGAAAGCTGATCCTGATTGGTCTTTGTGCATGCATTAAAAATGCTTATTGGCTCACAGAAAGAACCTTATAGAGCCGAGCTAGAGTTCAACTTGGAGATAAACCGTTTTTGTTTTTTAAATAAAAAGTCTTAATGTAAACAATAAAAAAAAACATCACATTATGTAAATAAGTTGTCAGTTAATAGGAATATGTAAATAACTCAATTTTGACAAAAATATCAGATATAACCTTATAATTCTAAAGTGACGATTTGCTTTTCATTTGATGCACTTGAGCTCAAGCGCTCTCAGTGGCAGAGCGGTGATAAAATTAAATACTATTGTCTGTTCTTTAAAAAGGGGAGGAGCTACTCTTTGTTCCATCGTGTTTTGGTTAAAATGCATTTCAAAGCACTTCACGAAACCTTTAAAGTTTGTTTATGGAGCCGCTAATGTTATAAAAAAATAGATTTTTATAAGTGCTGTGCTATTGATGAACAGAGGTGTATACCAATATCTCTTCGAATCCTTGTATGTAATCTTGATCCAAACTTTTGTTCCACATCCTCTGGAGGATGTACCGCTAGTGGTTGAAGAACTGAAAGTGGTTCCAACTGAGGCGACCCATGATCTCTCCCCATTGTGCCCTTGAGCCAGACACTTAACCTTATGTTTCTCCAGGGGAATTGTCCCTTGTAATAAGTGCACTGAGAGTTGCTCAGGGTAAAAGCATTAACAAAATGATAAATTAGCAGTGTCTCACTTGTTTAGAGTATTTTTTTTCTTTTCTTTTGCTCATTAACCGTATTCCACAGTTGAGTTCCATAATCCTTTCCCACAATCCTATTTCACAGTCCAGCTCATGAGTCTCTGTCCTGTTGTGCAGTCCTGGTATATAGTCCTGCATCACCTTCCTGGCAATCTTTGAGTCCCCAGAGTGATGGTGTGAACCAGTGAGTAATCTCCCCGCTAGTATGCCTGAGTTTCCATTGATTTTGTCTCAACTTCCAGCTCCACCAATTACCTCTGTTCAAGCCTGTTAGTGGCCATGACGTCAGGGGAAAGATAGTGGATCCTGGTCTTCGCTCTCTGATCGGTTTGTTTGCACAACTAATTGTTCCTGCTGCTTCCTTTCATTAGGAGAAGCTGAGCTATTGGGATGTCTGGAACACTAAGTGCTTGTTTTGGTTGCTGTGCAGGGACTGGATGGATAGGAAGACCAACTATAGAGGGTTCAGACTGTTTCGTTCCAGTCTACAGGGCTTGATAGAGGAAGTATCTTAACCAATATATGTAATGCAGCAAATTTGTAACGCCACCAAATATGACTATGGTTTTACACTGTCAACGTACTTTAGTGAGTGATGTGTATTCTCATTATTTTATAACACATTAATAGTTATGCTGTGGCACAGAGATGGACCTCTTTCTTAACTTCACACAGAAACAGCAATGCGTGCGCATGAGATCACTTATTTGCATTTATTGGTTAAATGCTGGCAAAGTAGAACACGGAAGCAACTTGAAGCAGAAAGCGCGAGTATGTCTACGGTCCAAAAGTGATTAATACTAATAATTTATATTACTTTTTTTTTACTTGATTGTTCATGTTACAGGCGACGCAGCAAGAAGGTCGCTGGTTCGAGCCTCGGCTGGGTCAGTTAGCATTTCTGTGTGAAGTCTGCATGTTCTCCTCGTGTTCGCGTGGGTTTAACTCTGGGTGCTCCGGTTTCCCCACAAGTCCAAAGACATGCGCTATAGGTGAATTAGGTAAGCTAAATTGTCCGTAGTGTATGTATGTGAATGAGTGTGTATGGGTGTTTCCCAGTGATGGGTTGCAGCTGGAAGAGCATTTGCTGTGTAAAACATATGCTGGATAAGTTGGCAGTTCATTCCGCTGTGGGACTAAGCCCAAAAAAAATGATTGAATGAATGTTCAAGCTACCTCACAGGTAGGATTAAATAAAAAATAAGGAACATTCTGGATCTGTTTCTTCACTCTTCTTTATTCTTTTTATTTAAATGTATTATAGAAGTATCGGATTGGGTTTCAGTATCGGTAAATACCAAAATCAAATTACTCGGACTCGAGGGTAAAAACCTAATTAGGACATCCCTAAAAAATGCTAGTTTTGGGCTTCAGACAAATTTTTTCATGTTGTCCCAACACAACAATTAAGTTAATTT
>CAIGQZ010001345.1:22435468-22446823 GCA_903798205.1 Danio tinwini | reverse complement strand
AGAGAGGGTGATTGGAGGAGCCGATGCCCAGCCGGCCCCTGTGTGACATGCCGCCATGACTGCAGATGAGGATGCTGCCCGCCATTCGTATTCTCTCCTCGTGCCACCAAGCCCACAGAGATGCTGTTGCTTTTTTCTAATTAGTGCTTTATTTATTGATACCCCAGTTAACATCTCTCCTAATTTTGGGAAGACTCTGTCTTTATTACTGGAGGATTCATCTGCTTCAGTTTCTTTACTTTGCTCCAGAGATTGTGGAGACATTCGGCTCACCTTCCTCTCTTTGCCAACCAGTTTTGTTTTTCTTTATTAATTTTAGGAATATTTGCATATGACTGCACAAGACTGACTGCTTTGTCTTGATAATTACTCACATTTTATTTTATGAGATGATTGATGACTGCAAAATAAAATCTCTTAGATAACCATTTTAAATCTATAGTCATCATCATACATTGAATAAGACTGACTACATTTTCTTTGTGAATACTCAAATTTTGTCTTGCTTTCAAAGCTTCATACTGTCATAAAGTGCAACAAAAAATAAACCCGTGCACCATGCAATAATCATTTATAGTCTTGTTGTCATTATACATGGAGTAATACTTACTGCCTTGTTTTGGTGAATACTCAGTTTTTTTAGTCACACTTTCACCGCTTCATACTGCAATAAAATAGTCAACAGCTGTGGCAAAAATACATGGTCCATAATCATTAAAATATTGTCATCATCATACATAGAATAAGACTGACAGTCTTGGCATATACTCACATTTAATCTTTTAGATTGTGACTCAAGTTGATGAATTTAGTTGTTCTTTCAGGGATCCATACTGCAATAAAAGGTTCAGTGACCAAAAAATAGCATAAAACATGCATCATCATTACAAATGGAAAAGGACTTAAGTGAAATGCATTAAATGATCTGAAATTTAAATACTAAAGAGTCATAAAAATGTATTTATCTCGGAAAATATCCACATTTATTATGCTTTTAGGACTCCTTAGTTTAAAAAAAATTTTAAATCTAGTTGTCATGATGAAACATGGAATAAATCTGCACATTCTTGAAGAACACTCACATTTACTCCTATTTTCAGGACTCTTTATTTCATTAAAAGGTTTAACAACTGCAACTAAATAATCAACGCATCCAAAAATCTAATTGTCAACTGAAATATATTGATCAGCAAAATCCTTTAGAATACACAGCCCACATTCAATGTGAGTTGAGATGTGTAATTAACGACCAAATTATTATTTTGACTAGATCATTTAAACATGTCAGTCAAGTTGATTTATAAGCCTTTGTGGTTTGAATCACACACGTTCAGGCAGTGAATCATTCAAAGACGCAGTGTCGAGTACAGATCAGACTCTTTTTAAACTGTCCAATTCAGAAAGAACCAGTGTAGGCTATTTCTAAATATGAGATTCACTCATTGCATAACATATAACTACAAGCAGGTTTTTGCAACACTGGAATTTTTTAAATGACTTAATATTTTCCAGTAATAGACAAAGTTTAGATTTGATTATTATTTTGTATATTGTGGTTAAGTTGTAAAGTTGAAACTAAACTTTGAAAGTCTTTTTTTTTTCACTCCACAACCCTGACTATCCAGTTTTCTTTCTCACATTTCAGCTTTGAAGCATGTGTTGCTTTAACTTGCCCTGTTTTGGCAAGTGATCCCACGCCATCTGCGTTCTGTCGTTCCGCCACTTAAATGAAAGTCTGGATCATTGTTGCGGTAGACAAAACATTTACTCGAGGTCTTCAGGAAGAGAGCCAGAACACTTAGAGGGATAACTGTGTTTGAGATTAATATGATCCAAGTTGTTGTCTCATGGTCACTCCCATAATGTAAGAGAGACTCTTAACCTCAAAATCTCTTACTCAACCCTCTTAACATCCAAAAGACAAACACAACTAATTTTAGGAAAAACGCCAAACACAACCCTTAATTACCAGCCACTCCCTTTGACCAGCATGTTATTCGCTCTTATTTATGCATGTCATCTCGGTGTGCGGCCACTGTATGGCTGACGCTCATAAAATGGGAACTTAACCCCAGAGTTCAGTCATTCACGGCTCATGTCCTTTATTCCACACCGTTTTTATCTTCCGCTTAGATAAAACTTGGCTTGCAGCTAATATTCTTGAAATAAACCCTTTCAACCTTATTTTTACACCACTCATTTTTTATATTTGACAGTTAAGCGAGTATGTGGCTCTGAGGCCTAATGTGACTCAATGCTCTGTATTAAAGGAATATTACACTGTAGGAAAGGATGTAAAATGAAGTTGTAAATAAAACTAAAGATTATTGGAGTGTGTTCCAGTCATTTTACCTTAAGAAGTTGTTTAATACAATGTTGCTTATTTGTAAATTGGGAAAGTTATCATTAAAAAAATTAAATAGATGTTTACTAGAAAAGTGAAAAATGTTTAGATACCACATTTATATCAATTTACAGTGCATCCGGACAGTATTCACAGCGCTTCACTTTTTCCTCATTTTTTGTTACAGTCTTATTCCAAAATGGATTAAATTCATTTGTTTCCTCAATTCTACACACAATACCCCATAATGACCATGTGAAAAAAAGATTTTTGGAAATTGTTGCAAATTTGTTAAAAATAAAAAATCTGAAAACTCACATGTACATAAGTATTTACAGCCTTTGCCGTGAAGCCCTAAATTGAGCTCAGGTACATTTTGTTTTCTCTGATCATTCTTGAGATGTTTCAGATTAATTGGAGTTCATCTGTGGTAAATTCAGTTGATTGGACATGATTTGAAAAAGCATACACCTGTCTATATAAGGTCCCAGGGTTGACACTGCATGTCAACACACAACCCAAGCATGAAGACAAAGGAATTGTTTGTAGACCTCTGAGACAGGATTGTCTCGATGCACAAGGCTGGGGAAGGTTACAGAAAAAATTCTGCTGCTCTGAAAGTTTCAATGAGCACAGTGGCCTCCGTAAGAGGAAGATGTTTGGAACCACCAGGACTCTTACTCAATCTGGCCGGCCATCTAAGCTGAGTGATCGGGGTAGAAGGGCCTTGGTCAGGGAGGTGATCAATAACCCGATGGTCACTCTGTCTGAGCTCCAGCGTTCTTCTGTGGAGAGGAGAACCTTACAGAAGGACAACCATCTGTGCAGCAATCCATCAATCAGGCCTGTATGGTAGAGTGGCCAGACGAAAGCCACTCCTGCCTGGAATTTGCCAAAAGGCATCTGAAGGACTCTCAGACCATAAGAAACAAAATTCTCTGGTCTGATGAGACTAAAATTGGAGTGAATCCCAGGTGTTACGTTTGAAGAAAACCAGGCACCGCTCATCACCAGGCTAATTTCATCCCTACAGTGAAGCATGGAGGTGGCAGCGTCATGCTGTGGGGATGTTTTTCAGCAGCAGGAACTGTCTGGAAGACTAGTCAGGATAGAGGGAAAGATGAATGCAGCAATGTACAGAGACATCCTGAATGAAAACCTGCTTCAGAGTGCTCTTGACCTCAGACTGGGGCGCCAGTTCATCTTCCAGCAGGACAATGACCCAAAGCACACTGCCAAAACATCAATGGAGTGGCTTCACAACGACTCTGTGAATGTCCGTGAGTGGCCCAGCTAGAGCCCAGACCTAAATCCTATTGAACATCTCTGGAGAGATCTGAAAATGGCTGTGCCAAGCTTGTGGCATCATATTCAAAAAGACTTGCCGATTAAACTGAATACAATCTTACATCAACAACACATGGCAAGTAATGCGTTTATAATAACAAATAATCATATTAGATTACAAACAACCCAACAAGTTGTTTAGCACGTGTGCATCTCTGCTGTTTACACATGTAATATTTTTCCTGAAGCGATTTAAACCAAAACACACATTGACACTCTATCAAACATATCTACAATAATAAGGAATATGGTTATTAATGCACAGCAATACCACACAACGATAGAAAGGAATAAACAATGTGAGGAAAGCTCCATTACAGTGCACTGGACAAGTCTGAACAACTTCGACACATGCATGTGCGAGGCAGGCAGTTCTGTACAATTACGTAATCTACCGGTTTAAAGATATCGGCCTAATTTTGACATAGGACCGATAATGATAACATTTAAAATAGCATTTATTGACCGATAACAATATGGCTGCCAACATATCGTGCATGCCTAATATATAGTCATGAACGCACTTTTTTGTAGAGCAAGTAGCTTGCCTGTTTTCCCATTCAGTTGCCAATGGGAGAAATGACTAGGAAGTTCTAAAATCACAAAAGCAGGCACATCTCCACATTGTTGAATAAGGTCAATACAAGTACTTTTACATAAGACCGTACAATACTGTGCACAATATTGTGCAGAATATGTATTTTAAGGTCAAAGACATGTCGTGCAACATGATTTGTGGTCCATTCACAAGTAAACATTGTTTTCCAATATTTAGTCCTTGTAAGTTTAAGTAAAGTCTCTGTATATGGAGACAGTGTTTTCCACTGGTGGTTTGTCGAGTCCTCTCACCTGTGTGAAGCACACTATAGAGATACAGAGTGATTGTAAGAAAGTGTCAGTGTGCAAACTGGTGCAAGTGTCTGGAAAAGTGTCAGAGAGATGAGAGTTTAACCTTTTCAAACTATTACTTAAATGAATTTTTTTGTTTTGTTGGCTCACACTTGGCTGAATTTGTTTATTGGCTCAGTTGCCATTAGTCATTCTGAGTGTTGGACTAGATTTGACAATTACCCTTCATTTAACATTTTTAAAGCACTGTATATTTTTGCTGACTTCATATAGTATGTCTTGTTAACTAAGCCCAAGCAAGAATATTAGTTCAACTTGGATGTTTTTGCTCTTCCAACATTATATTAATTGCCATTTTTACGCTGTGGGTTTAGTACGTTACACTCTATGAACAGAAGCTGTGGCATAGTGTTAATTTAAAATAATTTTCACTCATCCCTCCCTAAAAAAAACTTTCTGCAAAAGGTTAGTTTGTGAGATGGCATACTTGTGATCCATAAAATGCCATAAATTACATTAATGCCATAAATTACAAATTAGAAAGAGTGATGGTGTTTCCGATAATAAACACAGCCCAAGCTGTTTTGTCCGGTTTATGAACAAATGTTTTTGAAGCAGACAAGTCTGTCAGAATGATTAAATATTATTCAAATAGCAATTAATGAACCTGTTACACATTAATCTGAAACTACTTTGAGTTACATTACAAATTTGTAGCAAATGTATCAGTTGTTAGTATATTTTGTATTATAGCATGTAATTATTAATGTGCTAAAATATTTTGCTAATTAAAAATGTATCTTATCAAAGATTAACCTATCTTATATGCCTATTTACATCTACTGACAATCATTGCTTTGTTTACTAGATCACACATTATTTCTTCAAAGACAGGGAGAACCCGGAGTAGGGGAGTGGCTTGGCGTTACAGCACTTATTGCATTGATTGGCTGTTAGCTGTAAACAGACAGTGTCCATCATTGCATTGGCAGAAATGGCAACAGTAAATATAAAGGAACCGGGTTGCTAATCTTTTATTTATTTATTCAGCAAGCATTTTTCAAGTTTGACCAACTTAAAAGCTCATTATATATTTTTGGACTTTTTATTTTGTGTAACTCTTTCAAGAAGCATTCCTGTAATTTGTGTACTCACTTATGCCTGATAACAACATAATAAAAACTATATAAACCTGTAGCATTGTAATAATTTTTATTAAAATGTAAATAATTTAAATATTTTTTAAACAATCTTTATTTTGGTTTATGTAGTTTTTTTTTTATCAAATATATAGTTTGTTCCCACACTATACAACTTCTAGCTATTGAAATTGTGAATAGTAAGGGACCGGAGTCACCACAGTGGAATGAACCGTCAACTTATCCAGCATCTGTTTTACACAGCGTATACCCTTCCAGCTGCAACCCAGTACTGGGAAACATCCATACACACTCATTCACACACTATGGCCAATTTTAGTTTACTCAATTCACCTATAGCGCATGTCTTAGGACTGTGGGGGAAACTGGAGCACCCAGAGGAAACCCACGCCAACACAAAGAGAACATGCATACTCCACACAGGAATGCCAACTGACCCAGCCGGGGCTTGCAATCTTATACAAAAAATAATAGTTCAATCTCTACAGCAAATTTGTGTCATTGTATAAACTGCAGCTAATTATTTAGTTGCTACTTCCACATATTTATTTATAGTCACTCAATTTCTCTCTTTTTATTTTTGGAATTGGCCCAAACTTGACCCCAATTTTTAAAAGCTTCTAATATTCTCTTGCTTTGTGATACAAATAACTCTTCATTTAACATTTATAAAGTATGTTTTTGCTTACTTGTAATGTATCTTCTTAACTAAGCAATAATATTAGTTTAGTTTTTTTTTAAAGCTTTAGCCATTCCTATAATTTAATTATTTAATGTTTTCTACAAAGTAAGTTTAGTACTAGTTAGACTCTGTAGGCAGAAGTTATAGATTCAGACAAAAGTTGTGGCTTAATGTTGATTTCAAATGTCAGTGGAGGGACTGAAACCTTTAAGATTTCATTAGAAATATTTTTATATAGTCTGTAACCAAGATTTTTGCTAAAACATTTTTTTTTGCTCTAATATTCTCTTTAATGGACAGTTCACCCAAAACTGAAAATTATTTTGTCATTTACTGGCCCTTTACTTATTCCAAACCTCTTTGACATTTTGTTGAACACAAAAGAAGATATTTTAAAGCAGAGATGCCTAAACTAGGGCCCGCAGCCCATGGTAACCTTTGATTTGGCCCTTTAAGAAGAAGAGGGAGAATTTTGGGGAGTGTTGGGGTTAATGCTTTTAATACACATTGTCATTTCTAATTTATTAGTTTGTTTTATTGTTAAGCTTCAAAAAAAGCAAATGTGTCAATTAAATATTGTAAATGTATTAAACCGACAGACCACAATTCAGAAGTCTTCAGTGAGCGAATCAAGGCAAAGGCAGGTGCAGCTTGACTACTGTATTAGGCATTAAACTACATTTTCATTTTAGTAGGTTTATAATAAAATGTAAAAAAATATATATATACAATACATTAGGTAATGATTAAAGTAATATTTCTATTGATTTTGAAATGAATTAGGTAATTATCATATTATAATACAGTTGTATATATTTACCTTCTGCACATGGCCATCAATCAAGTTAGGTTTTTGGCCCTTCAAAGCAAAAAGTTTGGGCACCCCTGTTTTAGAGAACGCTTTAAACCTGTAACCATTGACTTCTTCCATAGTATTTGTTTTTGCTACTATGGGAGTGAATGGTTACAGGTTTTTTCAAAACATCCTCTTTTGTGTTCAACAGAAGAAAGAAACTCAAAGATTTGTAACCATTTGAGGGTGACAATTTTTGTTTTTAGGTGAAATATCCCTTTAACTTAACTTGCACCAAACCTAGAACATTCCTCTAAAGAGACTACAATCCAAATGGGTCAAATAAGCCCTGCTGCGAGAACGGAAGAAACTGATACGTTAATTAATTATTACATTAGCAGCCGCTTCTCTCTGGTGATCTGTCAGTGTCGCGGTGCTCCCATCCCACCATTCTGTCCACTATCTCAACCAAACACCTGCAGTTCTCTCTTCCTCTCCTCCATTGCTTCTCTCCAGGCCCTTCGGCTGATCCTCTCCACCCAGATGGAGCGAGACCCGGGTGTCACATCAATCCGAGTGTACTGTTTATATTTATGTACAAAAGAGAGAGGGGAGAAACCATGGCACTGTGGGGTTTATTGACTAAGCATTAAGTGGGCATTATCAGACGATAGGGATGTTATTTATGAGGCCGAGGGAGAGACACTGTGGCTGAGTTATGTGAGAACCAGCCTGAGGATGAAAGCTGCTCACACAGAGAAGGGCTGATAGCAGGCTGCCTCCGGGCCCTCAAAACTGGCTCAAATGTACCCGCTTGAAAAGAGCAGCAAATTTATGGACGGCCTCTCCATGCCAGCCTATAGGTCAGCCGTGGCCTGTTTATCTGGGTCTCGCCATCGTCGTTTGGGGTCAGAGATCAATGGCACTATGCAGAGCAGATGCAAAAAGCTCAATGACAAATATGACACTTTGTGCTAGAAGAATGCAGATGTGCTTATAACACAGGACAGCACAGACATATGGGGGTGATTTATGTGTTTAAATTCATGTTTTAAATATTACTTGCTAATATTTTGGAAAGGTGAGATAAAAGGGGTCAGGGACCTAGCGGTTTTTCAGCATGTTGTTGTTTTTTTATATCTGTAAGGGAAAGCGTTATTTATTTGCTTTATGTTTTCCTTCAGTTCATTTACTCTCACTTGCTCATTAATAATAAGGGCTGTGAATCAATGTGAAAAATGAGCTGTAAACTCCAATGCCAGCTCTGCAGAAGTCAAAATTGACCCTGTTTCTTAACACACATACCTGATGGAAGTTCAGAAGTGCTATTCCATAATAACATAGCTTAATGTGACTTCTTTTGTTGACATTTTAGTGGTTTGAAATATCATGTGCAAAAAAATTATATATAGAGAAATAAGTCTGTAAAATAACACAATGTACTGGAAGTTTATTAGAAGGTTTTTGTATCTTAATACAT
This sequence comes from Danio tinwini, assembly GCA_903798205.1. NCBI lineage: Eukaryota > Metazoa > Chordata > Actinopteri > Cypriniformes > Danionidae > Danio > Danio tinwini. Next base: position 22,438,168 of record CAIGQZ010001345.1, on the reverse strand, counting down.
AATCCCATACAATATCACTTTAGACTATTAAAATTAATTAATCACCTTTTTTTTTTTACTTTTTTCCAAGGTAAAAAGTTGTTGGAAGAAAGATCTCGGTCTCATATTGCAATTTAAAAGCATAAATAAACAGGAACAAATAAAAAAAGCATGAATCGCAAAATATAGAAAACTGCTAATTTACGGATTTTTTTACAGTGTGTTGCACTTGGTAATTTGTTACAATAGGGTAATAACAATTGAGTTTGTTGTTCTTGGTTTGCAGTGGAAGTTTTGGAAATGTCAATAAATGCACCAGTACTTAAATCATAAACTACTTTTTCTGTACATTCATTCTTTGCGCAATAAGAAAGTCCAGTCTGGCAAAATTTATAATAGTGGGCATAGATTTCACACAGTCTTGTGTAATGCCTCTAGAGACTCAGAGAGAGAGAGTAATATTGGTACAGTAATATAAGAGCTTTAAATAAAATAAGATGTCAGCTGACTCAGTATATATTATACAGAAATGGAAAAAATTAAGAGACCTCTTTAAAATCCTAATTTTATTTGGTGTACTGCATATGGGTTTGAGAAAAATGTTATCATGGATTTTGTTGTACATATTATGGTCCGTTAACATTTCTTCCAAATTTTTGTTTAGTTTTTTTCAAGAAAATGGCAATATGCCAAAGCACATTTTCATTTGTTATCATAAAAAATCAGGGATATTCCACCTAATATTGATAAAACAAAGTTAAAACATTAGTTTTGTGGTGTACATTTATAATTATATAGTATAAAATGTAGTAAAGTAGTATATATTACAGCAGTAGTTTCCAAATTGGATGTCGGGACCCCTTGGGGTGGTCACGGGACAATGACAAGGGATCTATTCTCACTTGATGATTTCTGAAAGTTAAATAAATTTGATTAAACTATTAGAATTATCATATTTAAACACAGCCAAAGATAAAAAAATAGTAGTTAAAACAACAACATGCAAATAAAAAGCCATCAGCCTTTCCATTTAATTTCATAGAATTGGTGTGCTTACATTAGATTAACAACACAGTAAAAATAACAGTTGCAGCTGATTTTATAGCACCAGGTTAAACTTTGTCATCTTTATAGCAATCAAATACAGTAAAAAGTCACAACTGAACAATGAAGATGATCTCCAAGTGGCAGTCTCAAAACATAAACCAAGAATAGGCTTGTGCTGACAACATTGCCCATCAGTCTCATTATGTGAGGTTAATATAAATTAAACAAATTAATAAATGACTATAAAAAATTATGTGGTTGTTAGACTGGTGCTCTTTTTTTCTGTTGTCAATGTGCATGTAATGTATTTATGTATTTATTAAAGTATATAAGCGAAAAGGTGATCATTGGAAATTTTTGATTTAGATTTAAATTTGCCATACTGTTACTGTTTAAGTGTGCTTAGTGAAAAAAATACTGTTTATTTATTGATTTATTTTTTTCAGACACCTTGGGAAAAAAATGTATTATTGAATTTTTTTGTTTGCTCTCTTTATTTTTTTCTTAAATAAAGGTAGCTGTGTCATGTCAAGTCAATTCATCTTTATTTCTATAGCGCTTTTACAATGTAGATTGGGTCAAAGCAGCTTAACATAGTTCTAGTTAACTGGACAGACACAGTTTCAGTCTGAGTTAAAGTTCTGTTCAGTGTGGTTTAATTTTTTACTGCAAACTTTATTTAAGTCCCAAACCAAGCAAGCCAGTGGCGACAGTGGCGAGGAACAAACCAAACTTCTTTTATTGTCTGACATGCTTGAATACTAATTTGTATTTTTTGCAGAAGTAGATGCAGCTGGCTGGAAAAGATAATTCCAACCAGCAATAATAACCTTAATTTCTCATTTCGCTTTCCTGTACAATGAGATGTGCTAAAAGGTGTGAAGATGGAATGTTGCAGAGCATGCCTTATCTGGTAGTAATGTTGTTGAGGACCTCCCAAATGTAATTTTTACATTGCATTGGTGTAACGTAAGGGACAGACGTGACCCAGAGCTCTGTATATGGAATCAATTGCATCTAATAAATTGCTAATATTTTTGCCATTAAGAAGGTTGCTGGTTCGAGCCCCGGCTGGATCAGTTGGCATGTCTGTGTGGACTATGTTCTCCCTGTGCTAGCGTGGGTTTCCTCCAGGTGCTCTGGTTTTCCCCACAGTCCAAAGACATGCGCTATAGGTGATTTGAATAAACTAAATTGGCCGTAGTGTATGAGAGTGTGTGAATGAGTGCATATGGATGTTTCCCAGTACTGGGTTGCAGCATGGAAGGGCATCTGCTGTGTAAAACATGTGCTGGATAAGTTGGCGGTTCATTCCACTGTGACAACTCCTGATGAATAAGGAGACTAAGCCAAAGGAGAATGAATGAATGACTGTTTGGCATTGAAAATCCTCTCCTGAACACGCATGAAATTGGTTAATAATGCCAACACACCAAACTGGCACATTTTGTTTATATAGCAGAAAATAAGGGTTACATAATGTTCCAACATCATTGATCATAAATATATTTGTGCCAAAATAAAACATAATTATTCTGACTCGTATTTATTATAACAGAATAAGTGATCATCTTAAATGTTATTAAATGTTATTTGTATTTGGAAATACTACAGCATACAGTCAGTTTGTTGACAATGATGGGGTGCTTGATTGTAAAATAAAGTTGGGAAACA
>CAIGQZ010001345.1:22388295-22400468 GCA_903798205.1 Danio tinwini | reverse complement strand
TTTTTAAAGAGCCCCCTTAAGCAATATTTTTTTTCAATTGGTTACAGAACAAATTATCATAAACAACTATTTGCCTAATTACTCTAACTTGCCAAATTAACCCAGTTAAGCCTGTAATTTGCACTTTAAGCTGAATATTAGTATCTTGAAAAATATCCAGTAAAATATTATGTGCTGTCATCATGGCAAAGATAAAAAAATCAGTTATTAAAAAATAGTTATTAAAAGATTATGTTTAGCAATGTGTTGAAAAAAAAACTTTACGTTTAACTGAAATTTGCGGAAAAAATATACAGGGGGGGGGGCTAATAGAACCTTCCCAGGAGTGGCTGGCCAATCAAAATTATTTCAAGAGCATCCAAGAGCTCACAGAAAACCTCACTACAACATACAAAGTGCTGCAGGCCTCACTTGCCTCACTGGATATATTTAATATACTATAGATTTGAGGAACAAAAAATTTTTATGTTTTTTTTTATTATTAAAATACGATTATAAATGTGCACTAAGGGTTTATTAGGAACATTAAATTGATGTTTTCTGTCTACATGGACGTTTTAGATTCCATGTAACCAAGCAAGCAGACTAGGTTAGATACAGTTTAAATACAGCAGAGTGCTCAGCTTTCCATTTAGTTGCACTAAAGGGGCCACCGGGAGGCCAACTCCTACTTTGCATATGGAGCACTGCTGCATGGTGATGAATGTTGAGTTCAGCAGTGCAGCACAGACACGACTCCATCCTCTCGCGGCCACTCGTATAAAGATATGTTCGCGCGCTTATCTGCAAATTACACTATTAGATTATTTATTTAGCTCTGTGGTTTAGCCTCAACGATTCATTACAGGATCGTTTGTTCCTTTAATCAGAATAAATGGAATAAAGGCCTATTTCCATCCTCTTGATTACACGTGCCGCATTGTAATCTATAAACGGAAACAAGGTTGAGAATATAGTTAAACCTATGATTAATCGCGCAATGCTGCCAAGAGTATTGAAATTAGTTAAGCCAGTGGTTTCTAACCCTCTAGGAATGGAGTTGAGAAGCACTTAAGGCTACTAAGTTAGGCTACTAATTATATCGCGTCTAGATTGATTTACGCAAGAATGACTGAATGGAATTGCTCAATTAGTTCAAATTTCAGCTGAAGTTAATATTTTTGAAAAGGTAGATTTTGCTGTTCCGTGCTTAGCTTATAAAATGACACACGGCGACGTCCTAATTAAACATAATTAATCAAAATGAGTTATTGCCTGCCTTGCCAGGGGCGGTGCCCACAAGCCTTGGCGTCTTCACCAGTAATGTTACTGTATAGTCCAAATTTGCTAGGATGCAATAATAGACTGTTTTTAGGGGGGAACATGCAGATCTTGTTTCTCTGGATGTATTTCAGCTCCCGTACTAGAGAGGAGTGTGTTGGAAGGTTGGAAAAGAAGCGCATAGCCTGTCATTTGGCCCAGCGGGTTGAGCACTTGTGAAGCTGAGAGAGAGAGAGAGAGCCTTGTCTAAATGATTAATGTTGCGAGGTTGGTAGGCGGAGGCGGAGGAAGGCATATATGTAAGGTTATGTTTTAAGAATACTAAGTACAGTATTGCCTAATTCAAAAAGTATAATGTAAGATTCAGAGAAGCACCTTTTAACTAAATTAAGATTCACTATTAACTGTTTTACTAAACAAAGAGCACAGTGACAACATCCTTGTCTGTTACATATATTAAAATCACCTTTATTAACTATCCAGAGGGATTAAATCAGTTTGAAAGAACCACATTTCAGTTTCAAAATGCATGCTTTTTAATCAAATATGGCCAGGTTGCAATTAAAGTGGTATAAATTACAAATATACACATATTTTACATTGCTGCTGCCATGTTGACACTTTTGTGTACATGATGGATAAAATAAAAACACTATATATGCATTGATATAGCATTGTGACAGTTTTATTCTTTATTCATTTTGTCAGTTGAAATGCTATAAATTCAGACTTAAACGCACCTACTTTCAGTGTAAAGCAGAAAAAAGTCAAATTCATTGTTAATTGTAGAGCAGGTCAATAGGCTTTAACATGGAACAATTCTGGCCATCATAATGAACAACACTGCTAGTTGTGCATTTTAGCTCATGCCTTGGGAAAAGTAGCATATCATTTTGAGAGTAATAAAAAATATGTTGTGCACTTAAAAAGTTGAGCAGATGTTAATGACCATTCAAAGTCTTGAATGCCCTTTTAAAATTGTATTTTCTGTGCCCAAGAGATAAACTTGCACAAGTGGGCTTGCAATAAATCTTGGTTGTTTGCAAAGATATTACTACAGCAGTTTATGCACAATAGAGACCAACTCTAATATGTACTAGCTGATAACATGTAATCGGGTTCAGAGCGAGCTTGCCTATTGAACTCTTCCAAGTTAACTTTGCACATAAATCATCATCTAGGGGCAACTAATCATGAATGTTCTTAAATATAAATTATGTCAGAGAGAGTTACAAATGGAGAAATAGCCGACCAATGACAGAGCATGTACATGTTATGTAGAAATTTCTATTATTTATTCATTCATTCATTTTCTTTCTTGATGGTTGATGCAGGTCACTACCAATATATAAGTTGTGAAAGCAAAAGTCACCAGTTAGCAGACTTTCTGTAATTAATTAATTCATTAATGGTGTTTCATAGTTATTCTGGAATTTCAGTGACACTGGAGAATCCATTGTGCTGCCGCTAATTATTAATGGCTTGTTTTCTGTTTCCAGGTAGGTGTAAGAGGACTTTGCTGTTGACTTTTCCTTGTGATCCTTCTTATACTTCATGCGACGGTTTTGGAACCAGATTTTAATCTGCCGGTCAGTTAGCTTCAGCAGCTCAGCCATTTCAAGTCTCCGGTTGCGGCACAGGTAAGCGCTGAAGTGAAACTCCTTCTCCAACTCCAGCAGCTGAGAGGAGGTGAACGCCACACGAGCCCGTTTACTGCTGTTATCCTGTACAACTGCTTCACCATTGCTGTATTTAGAATCACCTAGAAAATATGCAGATATACAGAAGTGTTTAGGCATACCAGATCTGTCAAACACAGACTGCTGCACAGGTTTAGACAGTGAACAGAACTCTCATCCCAGATTATTTATTTACTGTGTTGCATAACATAACACCAGAGCAAATCTCTGTGATGCCTAAACTGTGCTGATGAAAATGAAGCATGACATCTTTGAATATGCTCAGCTGCATATTTAAACCCCCAGTGATAAATCAGTGTACTGAGAATCCAACACACTGTCTGTGGGCAGACCACTGTTGGTAGACTAATCACTAAGTTAATTATCCATTTTACATGATTTCTACTGTGGTTAGATTCCTAATGATTTGTGCTTGGATTTTTTTTTATCTATTGTCCTTCTTGGCAATATCCTAAAAATTAACATTACACTTACAGTCACATTTTAGGAATTGCTTTTGTTGAACACAAAACAAGATATTAATCCATTTAAATACATAGTAGGAAAAACATACTATACCTTTTGGGTGAGCTAACCATTTTTGACTTAAAAATCAAGGTTCCCAGCATTGCTTGTTCCACAAAGAGCTTTAATATAACCTTTCCATTCCACAAAAGATTATTTGTATTGTAAAAAAGTTTGTCAATTTATTGAATGCTTTTCACACTTTGAAAACAAAGGTTTCTTAAGTATTGAACAATTCTTTGGGAAACTAAAAATGCCCTTCACCAAAATATCTTAATGGTATCATCTCAATTCTCTCTTAAAAATAAAGGTTCTTTATGCACAATATATCGTTTGGGCATTGATATCGCAATGTGTGTATCTGCAATAGTCACATCGCAGGATTAGATTATTTATGAAAGAGTAATAGATAAAGATATTATAATTTTGACCATGTTGTTTTACAATTGATTGTTCAATTTCTGTACTTGAATACTGTTAGACTACCCAGAACACCATAAAACACTGTTTATTCACTTATTTTTGATTGTAATTGATTAAAATGTATGCAGAAAAAGACTCCCAGTTGATTCAAGTTAATGAAGTTTTTCTTTCCAAGCAGAGCTGTTCAAATAATCTGTTGAAATTACATTCATATCGTAATGTATATTGTGGCCAAACAAAATATCGTAATGTCAGGTTTTTTTTTCCAAAATCGTGCAGCCCTTGTTATTTAAATATAAACATTTTGAAACCTTTAAGAGTCTCATTCTTGAGTATGTTGTAGAGAAGCTATTCTATTGTGAATGTAGGAATCTGACTTTGGGCTTAAACAAGTGAAACCGTTTTATCTGTGTGACCCAGAAAAGCATAGCCTCAGACAATATACAATTTTCACTGAAGATGTGTTTTTTTTTATTATTATTATTCTGCTGCTTAGTAAAAGTTTAAATTTAATCAAGTTCACAGAACAACTGGCTGTGTCTAGAAATTATTACTTTCCCTGGAAGTTATCTTCTTTCCCTCCTTTTTATGCAGCATATACAGTAGCTACATTTTATCTTAAGAACATATTTTTACTTGGTGATCATTATTATAACAACTGTTAGACATCACAATCCATATAACTGAAATGTATATGATAAAATATAAGTTTTTGTCAGTGTTTAGTAAGCTTGTATATATGCCACAATCTTTTGTTTTACAAATGCATCCACATAGGACTTCTTATTTTTTGTGTTTTTTAATTCCATGATAATAAGAATATTTGTATCATCATAATCGATCATAATGAAACTTAAGTTTTAAATGCATTTGGTGTTGTAATTCTTAAATTATTTAGTATTTACAGGAAAACACATATTTTAATAGCCAAGATTGAAATGTTTCCTGTAAGTGCTTGTTCATTTTGTGTTTTAGGAGAAATTTAAAAACTAATAATTAATCAATAACAAGTTTGTAATGGTGATAATAATTGATATCAATGTTTAAGTGACAAATCACATTGACATCGAGCCAAATCCGACACTGCTGTTATTCATTATCGACTAAAATATGACTGACTGATTAGATTAAGGTATTTCTAAGCAATACAAATCAATATACATAATTTACTTCAAAGTCGTGTTCTCTTACCTGATTCTATGGCGTTAATGGAGCTGAAGTGCATAGGTGCATGTGTCCCTCTCATCCAAGGGTACTTCATGGTTGATAAGCAGGAAGTTGACAGCTCGCACCCCTTATCTCTTCCCGATGCATTCGCCGGGTCCAAAGAGCCGTTGCCATCATTAGAGAATGAATAGGGATGTTGGACATTCGAGAGGTTTTGAAAGTTCCACACGTGGCCTTCATCACTTTCTTCGGCATGTCGTCTCCACGCAGAACTGTGCTCCTGCAGAGCACAGGGGGAGAAATGTTGCCCCATATAATAAACATAAGGTTTAGTGCAACATACTTTGTTCAAGTATTCACTGTTAAAATTATATTCATGATACGAGTTATTGTTCATCTCTAATCGTCCTAATCATCCGGAATATATAATTGCTCATTCAAGATGTAGTAAAGCCAAAAAGTACACTCACTCGCGTCTTTAATTGTTTGCCAACAAGAGTAAACAATGTTGTCACGTGGTGGCCTCCTCCAATAGTCTTGCGCACTCGGTGTTTGAGTTGTAAACTGCTTGTAAGCAGCCAAACAGTGATTCCGTTTTCATCCGCATTCTTCGACTATTTCGCCATTTCGAGTGATTTTCCTGTGGACAGACGAAAAGCCATGAGCAGGGTGCATACATTACCCTGTCACCGTGCTGACACGAGTTCAGAGAGCGTGATTTGGGAGGTGGGAGGGAGAAGAGACCCATTTTGGACAGAGAAAAGACATGTCTGGGATCGCGTCGTCTTAGTTTTGCTACAATGGATTGAAGAATACAGACTTCATTTCCGTGATAATGTTTTATAAAACAATGTTTGAATCCTTGACTGACTTTTCAGTCCTCTTGTGGTAGGTATTTAAAAATGATCGACTTGTTTAGCTTTATTGTTAATTAACCATTCATTTTACGCTTTGCTGTTCTAACAACAGTCCCATACGCTTGTTAATGTTCAATTGCCTATTTTTTCAAACTGGTTTTAATCTTTTGTAAACTGTGATGTACATTTTAAGCGATCCTTTATTATGAATAAAATACTTTAGTAATAATAGCATATTGGTTACATTGTCTATATCATCGTGCTTTATAAAAATGTAAAAACTACGTTTCTTTAATGTGAAGGAAACTGCAACACAAGTAAAAGAATCTAATATTAATAATGACGTATTTATATTTCCGACGTGATTTGAGATTTTTGTTCATTTTTACCTGGTGAAAAAGACATCAAGAGGATGTGTGATCAAACACTGGGTGTGGTCAAACAAAGGGATTTTGACTGTCATTGCTGTCTGACAATGCATATCAAAGATGTATCTTCGTGCAATAAGAAGTATAGTTTTCAATTTTACTGAAATAGAAGAGAGTCGTTAAGATGGCTGATTGCTAGTCACTGGTAACCAAATAAATAATCTTAAATTGATCGTCTGAAGAATGAATCGCATTGACTAATATTTAAAACAATGTCTTGAACAAAGAGCTAGAACAGCTCAGATTTGGCGAATAACCACATTTTAATACCAGCGGTGAAGTCTTCTGAAACTTGTTGGAGGCGGGGAACTTCTTGTTTTTGACGTCGTTTAAATAATTGCAAATGTATCATGAAATCTTTGTAATTACTATGAATTAGCCTTTGTCATCTGACGTCATATAGTTAATCTGGAAGGAAGAGGGTCATTATTGCAGTTGAAAATGTAGCATTCAACCTACCCAGATCGCTTTTTTTTCAAACAGCTATTGACACACTAAAGATTCGTTTTGCGCCAATTACTAATTAAAATTACTGCGGGTAGATAAGATTATACATAAAGTAGCATTGCATTATCATAAAAGAGTTGACCCTTCCTTTGCATAAGCTGCGGACAGCGGTTGTCTTGCACTAGTGATTAATTGTGCGCAGGCACTGAAAACCAAAGGACTGGTCTCTTTTCATTTACTTTCCACAGTGTCTTGTTTGAGTATTTACTCAGACACTCAGAACTGTCAATAACACGTCTAACGTATTTTCGAAGACAAAGACTGATAGCCTCAACAACTCACTCTTTCTCCTTTAGGGGTATTTTTCATAGATTGTTTATAATAACTGCTCCTAAATCGGCCAGAAAGGCCTGCCACTATGGACAGGTATGCGTTTGAATAATGGTCATCTTAGTCAATGCACATATGCAAAGTTACTTTAGACTGCATTGAAACACAAAAGTGTAAAATGGCAGTATAATGACAGCAACTTAAGTCTTTCAACTAGTTTAATCATAACCATTCATGTACTGTTTATTAAAAAGAATACTAAAAGAGCCACAGGGCTATCCTCCTCGGTTGTAGGGCTAAAATCAATCTTTTTTGAGAACGATTTGTTATTTTGAGTTCAGTGAATTGCTGTCACAAGCCTTGTCAAATAGAAGCATTCACTGTGCATATTACAAGTCCGGCTTCTGCCGAGCTGCAGCGCTATTAACATGAAATATTACTGCGCCCGAGTGTGCAGGGAATGCAAGTGTACCATAACCACATTAGAATTAAATATTCAATAAACGTTATTTAAACAATTTCAATGCATTTTTTATTTTATTAATATTAATATTTTTGGAAGTGGTGTTGGTGTTAGAGGCTAGGAGAGTTTTTATTATTCGGCTGGTCCCCCGTGTACCTTTCATATAATTCAAACTCTTCCCTTTTTGTTTGAAAGTCGCCTGTGATCTTGGGAATTTTCTAATTAAAGTAAGTTTGTTCCCTTGTCTCATGCCGCTGGGTCCATTCACTAAATCTGAAAAGGAATCTTTGATGTAGTGGCTCAGCAAGACCATAACTCAGCGCCTCCGCCGGTACACTACAATTCTCAGTGAACTCTGTTTGAACCACGTTGCTGGCAATAAATCATTTTTCTTTCTCTCACAAAAGCGCGCCGGTCGCTCTGGGTGTCAACCCTTTTATAATTCCTCCCTACCTTCTGCGCTCTTGTGGTTGCTGACACAAACAGCTGCATAAAACATCGATAATAACATCGCTTTAACCGTTTCATGCAAAGATGGCTAAAACAGGAATGAGGCAAATGTTGAAAATAACAGAGAAATTAATGGAATTCATCGCAGGCCTGTGCTTATAGCGGTCTATAGCTTTCTTAATCATAACTCCTGTAGCTCAGTGTAACCCCAAAATTTGGAGAGCATTAATATTTAAACCTTAATATTTGGGGATTAAACACTTAAGAAATACTTATCTTGCTTTTCTTGCTTCTGTCTGTCTGTCCGTCGAGTTGGCCTGTCTGACTTTCCATTTATTGAAATCTACAAGTAGCAGTTTTGCATATCATTAAAGCATGACAGCATTTTTATTGTTTCTGCACAGAGCAACGAATTAATTTCTTCGATAAACATTAGTAATATCCTGATGATTTTCTAGCCATATACTGATAAGAGGGTAAATCTAACAAAGGCTTTTGATGAGCTGAGAATGTTGTCGCTTATAACTATGTATACAAATAGGACTGCCTCTGAAAAGCAAAGACTAGATTTATATTTTGACTATACCTGCACTGCTGTAAACAATTTGAATTGAAATTCAAAAATTCTGAGATTTACTGAGGTCTCTCAGTTGGCCCTGAAACTTGATACGGTCATTGCTCTGTACTTCTGTACTATTCACAATTGTTTCACTAGTGACATGACAGGTGATTGTAAATACTATGACAAATAAATATGTGTAATAGCTATTATTATTGTTGGTATTGTTATTGTTTAGAAAATTCTGAAAAATAACTTTAAAGTTGTCCTGTATACATTGGTTTCAGGTTGACAGCACAACTGCACTTGCACTTGTACCTGCATCATATTTTATTATAATTTTGCATTCCTATTCAAGCTGGATAAATCATAATACGAACGAAAATTGATTTGTTTTTCTCTTTTATTTGTTTGATAATAATATTTTATAATCTAAATACTTCGTGAATGCTTGTTTAAAAGTCATTGAAATTTCTTATTCATGCTATAAGTTATGACTTCCAATGATTTCATAGCCAGTCTTTTTGTTTAGCTTACTTTATATAACAGGATTTAGCATGCTAGAAATTATATTCCATGCAAGTAGAGCACGCCTTTAAACCACTCACCGTGTCGTACAGAAAACGTTAATCTACGCCATGCCATCTCTCTATAGAAAAGATGACATTAATCATTGCGGCGCAGCAGCACGTCTAGTGACCTCTTCATGACCGCATATGTTTAGACACATTGCAGACACCCCGGAGAACTGGACAAAAGCCTCAATGCACAATTCTACATCTATACCGTGACACTGGGAACTTCTCAGATGCAGCAAGGGAATCTTTCTTTTAGGTTATGTCTGTGGCGACAATGAATATAACGCACTTCTCGTGGTTTGTTTGCTTGTTTGTTAAATCTGACTTAATAACGAAATAACTTTTCACATGTTTTCTTTTGTATTTTTCGTCATTTATTTCTATTCATTCATTCATTCGTTTTTTTCGGCTTAGTCCCTTTATTATTCAGGGGTCGCCACAGCGGAATGAACCTCCAACTTACCCAGCACGTTTTACGCAGCGGATGTTTTACACTCCTGCATTCACACTAATGTAGCTTATTCAATTTACATATAAAACATGTATTTGGACTGTGGGGGAAACTGGAACACGGGAATACGGGGAGAACATGCAATCTCCACACAGAAATGCCAACTGATCTACCCAGGGCTCGAACCAGCGCCCTTCTTGCTGTGAGGCGATCGTGCTACTCACTACGCCACCGTGACGCCTCATTTATTTCCATGTATTTGAAAACATTGAGTTTTACCCCCACCAACACCCCCCACCACCACCACCACCACCACCCTGTCTTTTTGTAAATAGACGATTTTCCCATTTTGCCACAAACGTGACATTGAACCGTAATGATGTATTTATTACTATAAGAGTAAAATTTCTTATTTGTGCCCCTTATCGAATAAATTGATTTATCTACTACCGTGGTTGCGTTTGTGTGAGATGTAAGTATGGGATCCTGATATTGAGAGATAGAGAAATGTTCACAGGTGGCTCTTCATCTGACAACCGTTTTCAGACTAGTTTCCTTAACTAACTGCCCATGCGCTGTTATTCGCTGGATTCCTCATTGTAATGAGACTTTATAGAGAGACTAGCTAAAGACTACAGGTTAATTTGATAAAAGCAGGATACGCATTGTAGCTTCAATCGGTAACTCTGTAAAATCAGGAACTTTCGGGGATAAAGGATGTTCTGCGTGAGACTCTTCTAGCTTGTTGCCTAGCAACTTGAACAGATCATAAGTTCACTCATCTCTACCATTGGACACTTATCCATCCTACCAGAGTAATCCAGTAATTGAAAGAAATGAATTATAATTGAATTTTAAGTCTTATAAAAAAACACCATAACCTTTTAACTGCCTGCTCTGCCAAATATTTGACCATATTTTGACTGTTTTTAATAATGACGGTTTTAAATAATGGCTTGCACACAACATTGTTGGTTTACAAGAAAATCAAACAAATATAATCCTAATGCACTACTACACTTGATTTTGGTTTTATTGTAAAAAAAAACATGTTAAATGAGAATCTGAAATATTTTATGGCATAGCCTACTTCAAAAATAAAGATGATTTAGTATTCAAAAATGTTTTATTTAGATTTTTTTTAAACAAATTGGTCTTATGTAATAATTCCGGTACTTTTACCATAAACCTACATATCAATCATTTGGTAGAGGTTGATATTTTAGAAATCATGGTATGTGTTGAAAAGAAAGTGCATTGAGTGTGTTAACTGACATTAGGAGTTAAGAAATGCAATCCAAAAACTTTCGTGGGGCAGTTAAAGGGTTAATATTTCTTAACATTTCAATTGTCAGATTGTTCTGTGTTGTGTAGATCTAATGTGCACCATTAAAGTGGCAGTCAATTCCAATGTTGCTAGACTAGGCCAACTTTTTTGGTAATAATTACAATAAGCACACATATTCATAGTTTTGTTTAAAAAAAAGTTCTACGGTGTCTACCGTTTCTTGCAAAAATATTTAAGCAATCTATTGCAATTTTTTAAATATGAATAAAGTTCTCATGACGTGTTAATCACATTAAGAATTATAATTTTTTTTTTACAATTTTCAGTGAATAGTTCATAAGAACGTTTTAATGATCTAAAGGTCATTTTCTACTATCATTTTATATATAGAGATTTTTTGTGGAACCACTGATAACAACAGCATATTATTTATGAGTGAACTTATATTTTAAATGTCATATAACCTTTTCAAGTTGAGCTGAAATTTTGCTATTGGCCTGTAGGAGCGCAAAACATTTTCACGATGCAATTTGGAGCTCCGATTACTAGCTATTTTTAATGCTACAAATTACAATTGCTTGGGGAAACCGAGCGGTTGAATTATTTGACGAAGTACATAGTCATACGGTGTTTGTATGTTTTGAAAATCCCAAATAGCACCCAGGTCGTTTATTTTATTATTATAACTTTGTCTGTGTGTACCGCTTTTAACGCTTCTCATTAAGCACTCTTGTTTACAGCATGCTCTGCATGTGACTGTATTAGAAGTAAATGCTATAGAAGTAAATAAAAAAATAAACGATTTTTTGTTTGTTTTCAAGCCAAGGAATAGCATAATTTGTGATCGCATGTCTTGGACTGTGCCTTGATAGGATGAAATGCCACCAAAACAAACTTTTATCATAAAAATAAAAAATATATTTGTTAACGAATAAAAGCAGTTAATTTCTACAAGTCAAATAAAACTAATAGAAAAACTAGCCAACATCTTATAAGCAACAACTGTAAAACCATTTAATTATTACTAGTCATTCTTGCTTTTATTATTATTACCTATAATAATAATAATAATCATCATTATTATTATTATAACTAATATTAATTAATATTGGAGTGATTTCTGAAGGATCATGACTCTGAAGACTGGAATAAAGCTGAAAATTCATTTTTAAATCACTGGTATAAATTATCAAATTAAATGATAAACTTTTGAACAGCTATTTTAGTGCAATAACATTTTACAATTTTATAATTTGTACTGTATTATT
>CAIGQZ010001345.1:22354212-22383295 GCA_903798205.1 Danio tinwini | reverse complement strand
TATATATATATATTTTTTTTTTATAAATTTGTAATTATATACATATATCCTTGTTGCTTTACAGAAAATTACGTTAAAGTCGACAATTACTGTGCACCTGGAAAAAAAAACAACGCTTGTCTTTGTTGCTATACACGACAATTGCGTCATAAAGTCGACAATATACAAATAATACAATATTAGAAATTATTGTAAATCATTTTGGGGCCCCAATTATGTGTGCCAATAACTAAATTCATATATCATAAATGCGCCTATCTGCAGACAGGTGTTGGTCTTCTTGCACTCCGTGCTTGTCTCTTGCTCCTCTTCTTCCTACAAGGGCAGGTTCAAAAGTCTAAGCACAACAGTTTTTGTTCAGCGTGGCACGCACTATTTTTATTGCAAGGCAAACCCTCAATCATCTTTTTGATTTATGGACGCATATAAAGAAATGTCCACCACCCTATACAGTTCACATACTGTGCGTATGGGACTGTTGACTGTGTCCTTCTCTGTCTTTTATGGGTATCAAATTTTGTTTTATACTTTAGTTTTAAATTTTATGGTCTAATCACTGCCTGGAAATATTTAAATCTCTTTAATTTTAGTTTAATTTTAAAAATCTTTACATTATTTACGAATTATTTATACTTATTGAATTAGGTATTAAATTCGTATGCTGTATATAAACGATGTGCAATATGTAAAAACAATAATTTAAAATCTAAAATTATTTTTATGTCTAGGTCTAGGCCTTCAATACTTTTTCGTAACTTATTTAACCCATATTTAAAATGCAGACATCTTCCTTATTTATAGGCCACTTTTCACATTATATGGTTGTAATTTAAACTTGTATACAAACTCTGTTTTATAACAAAGAACTATATATATATATATATATATATATATAGATATATAGATAGATAGATAGATAGATAGATAGATAGATAGATAGATAGATAGATAGATAGATAGATAGTAGTTTTGGATGCATCAATAATGTACGATGAGGTGAAACGTTGTCTTTAAATAGTGATTTACAATTTTATTGTACAGCGGTATTTAGTGCAACTGCTGGCGCCATGTTATGCATTATGCATAAAATAAGTTATTGAGATCAAATATGAAGTTCTATAGAAAGCCTGTTATTGTAACAATCGATGCATTTCATAAAAAGCGTCGTTAAACATGGAGAACGTGGCAAACAATTCTCCAAGCTGCCAAAAAGAGATAATAATAATAATATTAATAATAATAATAATAATAATAATAATAGTAATAATAATAATAATAATAATAATAAATAATAATAATTGAATAATAAATTAATAGTATTAATAATATTAAAATTAATAATAATAGTGATACACATGAATTAAAAGATAAATAAATAAATAAATAAATAAATAAATAAATAAATAAATAAATAAATAAATAAATAAATAAATAGAGATAAAAAAACGTTTTGTTTAGTAGCCAATATGAGTTTCATCTAAATAAGCTGGTTTATAAATAACATATAACCAAGCTTTAAAACTATTTAAATAAATTCGGTTCAGATCACAAGACGATGTGCAATAGATTGTGCTATAAATTAACTTTTTAAGAGTGCTGTGTCTATAGCTGTAAATGCGTATTTCTTAAAAATAAAGATTTAAACGTCCAAATATAAAACTTGTATAAAAAGTTTATTGGCTGGCACACATCTACACACCACATGCGAAGACTTCCTAACCTATTCCCTGAACAATAAAGTATGTTTTTTTAGAATAATGAAGTCAAACGTGATTTATTTGCTCTCCTTTTAATTTTAACATGCATTTTCGTAACAAAAATATCTGCTTTACACCTGCCGTGAATGTCAAATATCCAGCAAGCAAAGTCAATCATTCAACAGGTTCTCCAAATCTATCTTCTGTTAATTGCATGAAAAAGGTTTATTTTATGTTTTAAATGTTGTAATACCTGTTTGGTACCTGTTTGGTATGTCACACACCCTGCAATTAAAGAGTTAATGGTCAATAAATTGTACTTGTTTTTTTATCTTGTTTTTTTCCAATAAATTTTAACTTTTAGAAACATTACTTGAAGACTGACCAGCACTACACTATAAAATGTCGAAAACGGATGCCCCCTAAAGAAAAAGTTACAACGTCGCACACTACTGAAGAGCCTTGTCCCAGAGTTTACCGATCTCACAGGTCATACGGTGCAGAGCAACAAACGAGAAACACATTCAGTGTCCTCCTTCTATTGGCACATCAATATAACCAAAAGCCCACAATGAAAGCAAGAGCACCGGTGGAACCCCAAGAAGCCTGTGAGGGTGCACACAGAAGGTACACGTTGAGAGAGCCAGTGGGGTCAAGGGGTGCGAGAGGTCGGCCGACCCGGCTGAAATGAAACTAATGGGACAGAAAATGTGTCCCCAAATTGAACTCGACATTTCTTAGTTGCCACAAACTTCAATAAAGTATCTATTCAGCCTCGCGACATGGAGGCGACAGCGTCTCGAAAGAGACTGCCGGGATGCTACGATTTAGGCGTGCACATTCATTTCTCTTCGCTGTTCAGTCACATAATGGTCTCTGAATGCAGTTTTGCACCTTCTCTTTTCAAGTGCCTTTCCAAAGTCATGGCCAGGCTGAGACGATGCCAGTGCCTTTCTTTTCGTGTAGGTTCGGAAAAACTATCCACTGAAACATATTTTGCAGTTACGCTTTTGTGCACTATTTAGTGCCTGTACAACTTAATACATTGGAAGTACAATTGACTATTGCTGCCGGACTTGATTGATGATCTAAAATGACCCACTCCTTTGTGCTTCTCAGCCCCCCACTTAGCAAGCCGTTGTGTAATCTTCATTCAAGTCAGGCCGATTTACAATTAATCAAACACAATCCTTATATTCTGTACGTTTCTGTATATTTTTAAATCAATTGAGCTTGGTGTTCTGATATTTAAATTTTGAATATATTCTTGCGCCTTTAGAAAAAAATGCAATGTATTAAAACTAATTTGCATATGGAACGTTCTATGTCGCATTGTAACCGGCAAGGCCACAGTGTTCAGATTTGGTTCTGTGTATGCTGCCTTGGCTATGACGTTGCTTCGAACACGTTCTAGCGCCACTTTTTAAAAATAACAATACGCCTTACACAGAGGAGTGGCCTGGATCAAACCTTTCAAAAACCAACACAATGAGATCATATTTCAGCACATGCAAATTGCCTAGTAATAAATGAACAGTTAAGATATAGTTGACTCATAGTATTTGTCTTGGTACGCACTTATTCCATATCACATTTTTTGCAATCGTTTTTAGTATAGCATTTTTATTATTTTATGTCATACTCGATTGAAAATATCGATGCTATTTATTATTAATATTAGATAATAACGAATTGCAAAACATTTTTTATTATTTAAACGTAGCAATAGTATAGCATTTTTATTCACCAAGACCACAAAAACGCTGTAAATATTTTTCTGTTTTTATTGTTTGTTTTCTCTATAAAATAAAACTAATATCTTTAATTTATTTGTCTGGTTGATGCGGTTTAAAATTAGCTTTTTGAATACTGGAATGGGTTGTCATAAACATTTTAGCTATGTTGAGAGAAGTAATTAATAGCAAGAAATCTCTAGAATAAAAAACGATAAGGTCCCTAAACGAAAAGTCCCGAACTGGGTGCCACATTATTCGAATATGTAGGAAAGTGATGGGTAGTACACAACCCAAGCTAGCCTAACACATACACAAACCAAATATGAGGCTGCGTTGAATGTATTGGAAACGCTATGGTAGAAATTAAATGGCTAATTAGTTTTCTGCAATAACGCATGCAGCACACACACTCGACACAACTGGCGTAGATTATTTAAAAGATGACATTGTTTTTACGTTTGGGCCTACATTTGTCTATTTAAAAAGGCATGTATTAAACTGAAAGTATCTGCATCTTCTTTTAACAATTACAGAGAAAAAAGTGATCGCCAATTATTCGCGGAAGTGTAATCTTTAAGCATATTAATAAAAGTCACCCAAGTCTAGGTTAAACTAATAGACACTTACGTTTTATTGACCAATATAATTAGCACAAATACACTAAACTGGTTTTATTGCATCTCACAACAATCTGCTGTTAATAGCCTAAACACAACGCCATCACAACAAAAACTAAATGATAATTAAAAAAATTAACCTTTCCATACGACAGAAAACCCACAGCATGATTTACTTTTAAAGGAAACAAAAACGTTTAAAATCTTTTTTTCTATCGACACTCACGATAGCATTTTCATTTACAGTGCAAAAAAGAAAAACGTACCAGCTCTCTCAAGTGAGAAATAAATAGATTCGTTGTGCACTTCACCTTGGCAGCTGGGCAAAAAGGCCCACAAATAACATTTGAATAAATTGTCCATAACCTGCTTCTTCCAAAACATTTCTCTTGAAAAAACATATAACAAAAACAAACATCTTATTGATTCAGTTTTAGATAAATTAAACCCTGTGTCGCGTAAAAAATAATCCATAGGTATTCGCAATAATCCATGCTATATAACATGCATTTTATATAACTGTGGACTTAAAGGAACCCCCTTTACGCACAAGATACCTACGAAAACAAAATATATTATATTTTATAAATAATCAGTCATTTGATCTTGCTTTCTCTCCTCGAAATAGTTCTCTTATAACCTTGTAATATCCTCGCCACGCTCGGTTCCGGAGAGGTCCTCGGAGGCTGACATGGTGTTAGTGGTGGAAGCTGCCGCCACAACGCCAGCCGCTGAGCTTGTGTTGGACCCGGAGGAAATGCCCGTGGAGGACGAGGATCTGACTTTGGTGTTTGGCAGCCTATGGTCTTTTTTCCACTTCATCCTTCGGTTCTGAAACCAAATTTTGATTTGCCTCTCCGAGAGGACCAAGGAATGAGCAATCTCGATACGTCTTCGCCGTGTTAAGTAGCGATTATAGTGGAATTCCTTCTCCAATTCTAAGACTTGCTGGCGAGTGTAAGCAGTTCTAGACCGCTTGGGTTCCGCTCCATTGTAACTAGAGTTGACTGGAAAGAGGAGAAGCAAAGGGAAAGAAAGAAAGAACAGAATAGAATAGAAAAAGAAAAGAAGCAGCGAGGGAAGGATAGGGTAAACAAGCGTGTCTTTCATTGAGAAATGGTGGCGACAGAGGAAATGAGGGTGGGCTAAAACATCTAAAAGTTAGCTTTCTGTAATAAGGCTAAAATCACATTGGACTCAGCACTGAATTATTAATGCAACATTATAAAGCTTAGTTTTCTCTGGTCCCAGATCTCCCTCACTCTCTCGCACACTCATAACAAGAGAAGCCACATGGTGATACGACTGCCCAGAGTATACCTCGGCTATAAAATTTATGGTGGGTGTAATTACCAATGCCTAGTCGTAAATCCGCCTCAATTGTGCCATTTCAAAGGCTTCTATCCTATCGTAGCAGAGGCTGGCCAGGGGATGAGTGTAAAAAGGAGTGAGGCAGACGGAGAGAGAGAGTTAGGATGAGGGGCGAGCTTTATAGTGCTTAAGAGAAATACACTCAAGTTGCCTACCGGTGCTGACGTGAATTTTCTTCATCCATGGGTACACTACGGGTTGTTTGGCAGAGGCTGAGCTGTTGGGATGCTCCGGGGTGGCTTGATTGCAGGCGGAAGATGCAGCCGAAGGGGTGGCAGGAGACAGGGGTAACGGTGGGGGCTCACATGAGGCAGATTGCCCTTTTCCAAGCAGGTGCCCCGCGTGAGGCAGTCCATGTCCTCTTTGAGTATCAGGCTCAGGGATGCTTGCACAGTTATACTGACGCTCCTGGTAGCTTGCCCGCGGAGGGTATAACTCCTGGTGGTGATGCTGGTAGCCACTGTCCCTTGCACGGCTGTAATATTCTGGGCTATGTTCGGGAATGTAGCTATTTTGCGAATATTCCTCGCAAGGAGGAAATTTCGGATCGATGTAGTTAGAGTCCATCAAATACGAGCTCATGATCATTAATTTCTGGAGTGGAAAATAATTTTTCTAGCTTTGTCGTTTTTCTGCTCCATAAAGCCCTCCTACTAGCGAGCAACCCTGTAAAGTTACTTTTACCACGTGATTCGATGGCCCAATGGCATGGGGCGATGTAGTCCCCGGATAAGGAACCACAGCTTTCGCAAATATACCTTCAATTTTCCGCCATTGTCCGCGAAGTCTCCCAGTCTGTCTATTCCTCTCTCTCTCTTTCTCACTCTCTCTCTTTCTCTCTCTCTCCCTCGCTCTCCCCCTTTTCACTCTCTCACACACGCATACACAATGGAGAAATCTTCTCGGATCGAGTCATAACATCCAGGGATGTTTCTCAGTTAATTTGTGCTTTACCTGTAAGAGTTTAACCATTTACGCAATTTAATAAATACAATTATGAATAAAATATAAACGACAAAATGATTACAAAAGCAATCCTCCTTAAATATATACCAGTGGATCAAATGTATTAAATTTACTGCTAATAATTACACTACAATATTCAATGATTTTATAATACGATACAGTGTAGGCAAATGTATTTAATACTATCAGTATTCGCTTCTATACAAAAGAACAGCAAATTTCCAAAAGCAGTAACTTGTTTTACATTATCTCCATTATTTATTTTCATTTAATTTTAGAACAAAGTAAAGCTGCATTACTTTTATTTATACAGTTTATGATTCAACAACAACATGAGGAATGCATGTGGTGGTAGATAATTAAGCTACTAAAGCTTAAGAATAATCGTTCAAAGTGGGTGGCATACAGCATATTATGAATTCTACGTCCTCTCTACTTTTGGCTCAGTATTTTCATTCATTTCTTGAGCAATTCGGTTCATTTAAACTCCTCTGTTTATTCTGGTAAGCACACACGACTCTCATGCAAAGTCACGTGCCTCCGAAAGAGACGAATACAAACCCAACTTGGCTTTCGTGGCATTTACGTCGCCCATGTATTCCTGTAGAGACGTATTTGCGATTTTGATGTTTTGGACACAAATTCGGTTCTACAGGGTACATATAGACGACTACTGACAGGCCCTTCTTTTACTGGAAGATTTGAAACGGAATACAACGAAAATAAGGTTATGTCCGGTTAGCCTGTGACCTCTTTAACATCTTGAACAGGGCTAAATAATATTATTGGGAATGTTTCTGCCTGGCATTTTAAATATTTGGTCATAATAATTTATTTCTGAGGTTAGAACTGTTATCTAGGGGTAACGTTATTTTAAAATAATATAATAAATACATTTTTAATAATTATATTACTTATAACGCAAAAACGAAACTATTTTATTATTTTCATTTCATTATTTAATTTACAGGCTTTTATTTTAATATTGTGCTTTTCAGTTCCTCAAAACGTGTGGTAATGGTTCTGAGTTGATACGACATTTAAAATCAGCGACAATAACAACCTTAATACGTACAACAATTAAATAATGCGTTTGTTTGTTTATTTGTTTGTTTAATTGTTTGTTCGTTTGTGTTTGTTTCTTAGAAACCCCAATTTATTAGACTTTTTACTAAAATCACATGTACATAATACACAGTGCATAAACAAATAATTCCATTAAAAATCATGAGAATTAAACCTACAAAAAGAAATTAAATGTGTTTTCGACGTTTTATGCCTTTATATTTCTATAGTACCACTCTCAACAATTCAATGGTTTGATTAAATAAAAATTAGAATATTAAAGTAATAAGTGGGCACAATAAGAAGAAACGAGAAATAATTTTACTATTAAATCATATTAAACCTCGAAAACACAGGGGCATCCACTTGAATATTTCGTCTCAAACACGTTGTGCACAAAGCGGACACGTGACAGCACTGATGAAAAATAAGTTTCTTTTGTTCCTTGGGGTTTATTGTGCACACTATTACCATATGACCGCCCGGTAACCTGCAAGACCGTGCACTGCATTTCTCTCCCCAGTTTAGCAACAGATATGAAATATATAATAAACCAAACAAATTGAAAAAATGCATTAAAATAAAATGCAAAGATTTTTTTTTTTTTTTTAGAAATCACGCTACATAGTTCATTTAATAAAACCATTGGGTTGTTTTTTCAACCCAACAGAGAATGCGATTTTTTTAAATAATAATTTTCCTTATTAACAAAACCAAACAAACGTTTTAACAAATCAAACCAAAACTCTTTAACAAATGGAATGCTAGGAAACAGCCGTTTTGCCTTATCTCAAGCCTTTTTTTACTTCGAGACCCTACAGATGTGATAGGGATTTTTTGTCCACCCCCACCAGCATGAAAACGCCCCCATCCACCCACTCGGCACGGCTCTAGTGTTGCGGACGCATTTTAATATTAGTTAGACAGCCTGACCCGCATTTCACCTCGCGTTCGACTCGTTCCAATAGTTCACTGCCAAGGAGTTATTGATGAGCGAAAAGCGATGAATTCCCTCTGCACATAAATGGCCTCAGATCCTGCACCAGCTCAATAACTAGTTATAATGTAGAGACTTCCAAAAAGCTATAACCGCCGGCGAATTTGCTTGATGATTCACTTGTATATAGGTAATTATATTGAGATAGATAGACAGACAGACAGACAGACAGACAGACAGACATACAAAAGAAAAAAAAAATCTAAATATAAAAGTGTGATTTTTTTTTTTTTTTTTTTTTTTTTTTGTTTGTATGTTTTGTTTTCTGTCCATAACCAGGATCTATTGTGTACGCTTGAACGAATGACATTTTACGCCTATATGATATTTAATGTATGCCCTTTGCAGTAATTTTGAATGATTTCATTTTTGAGCGCATATTTCTTTCCTTAAATATCGCGTGAATTTAAGTTCAGGTGATCTAAGCTATATTGAAATATAAAAAGGACAAGACCTTAATAATGTTATACCCTTTTCTTCTATTATGCATTTCAAATATGTTAAGTTTGTTTATTATAATTATAAGCCTACTTTTTTGTTAGTATCAAAACGTATGTGGCACCCAGTAGCATTTTTGTTTGTTCAGAGAACACGCATGTAATTTTCCAACATTGATGTATTATTTAAAGTGGGACCAATTCACAAGTTTATCAATATATTTGACACAAAATACAGCTTTTAATATGCTTTTTTATTATTATTTCTATTAATATTATTATCTATAATTATTATTATAGTTTGTACAATAATTTACGTTAATTAAATACATTTTTGTTGTTTTTAACTAAACTGTTTTGTATATAATATTAGTCTATTTATATATATTTATTTTATTTAACAAATTCCTTTAAAAGGCAAGTGGTATGAATAATGTATTTATATTTTAGTTATTAATAGTTCATTTAGGTTTATTTTAATTATATTAAAAGACTCAGTTGCATTACAGCTTACACTTTATTCATGCAAATAAATAACAAATCTACATAAAAATGAACATACACGTTTTATTTCGTGTATTTATGCGTTTGCTTTTCACATTTTCGCTTGCAATAAAAAATATATAAATAAAGGGAACTTATTGGCTTACTAGCACAACAAACAGTTTAAGGTACATCCTTGCCTCCAACACATTGACATGTGCTGCAGTTGTTTCCCGCTATTGTCAGGGAACACTGCCCTCTGTGTTTATACGCAGAGAAACAAGATGGGACAAGAATTTATATTACAACAAGGAAATAACTGTGAGACTTACCAGTGCAACGATGAGGTTGTCCTTTCACTCACGTTCACAATTTCCTCATGAGCTAAAAAGAAAGAAAGTAATTTAGAAAACCAAAATAAATTACTTGCATGGACTTATCTTCTCTGCCATGGCATGTAAGGATCTATTTAACAATAAAGGGTTTGATATTGATCTAAAATAATCAGATTTCGGTGATGGAAATCAAGCACACTCTTTAATATCCTGGTAAATAATAAAACGAATATCTTTTGTTTATGTGATTTAAAAAGACATTCAATCATGCGTTAAATTTGTCAGTAACAAAACTGGAACCCTGCAAAGTTGTTTGTGATTTGTCTGACAGTTGCATTTGGATTGTATTTTAATGTTTTTAGTTCAACATCTTTTTGCCTCATTGAGGGTGAACTGTCCAAAGGCATGATCCTTTAAAGTAGGACAAGGCTATGTATTTAGCACAGGTTATTTTCAGAACTATTTCCTTGATGAATGTAGTTATTTTTGCTACAATAGAGGACCTAAAATGAGTTCTCACTTGGTCAGGTTAACATGGCAATTCAGAATTGTTTTGAAAAAGCATGTGACTTGTTTGCTGCAGGTTTACACCCTCAGAGTTTCATTTAACCAAATAGTATGTAAATATGTGCATGTTGTGAATCCACTTACAGTGAGCCATGTTTTGTCATTGAGATGAATAAAAATGATAATTAATCTGAATATTAACATTTATATTACAGACAGGAACAAAAATATAGAAGTAACTTGCTTAATGTGTGGCAAAACTGTATGTATGGTGCTCAGCATGATTGAGTACCCTTAGTTTGAAAAATTATATTTTTATCCATTTCTTAGTGAATATAGGCGATGTATTTTGGTGCATTAAAAACAGATTTATTAAACAGATATATTTATAAAAATAATATTTCAGTCACCAAACATATTTAGAAATTGAAAGATAATACAATTAACATCAAGCAAAATATTGCAAAAAAAAATTACAACCTACAAAATTTCAACTAAATTTTCTATTTTTTTTCTTGATTTTTCCTCTTTTTTATGTTTGTATTAAACATTTTTCTATAACATATAAACTTGGGTATACTTGTTTTTGGACCGTTAACATAAGTTATTATGTCAGATCTTTGTTTAGATTTGGCTTTAGTACTGACTAATCTAATGTATTTGCACAAATATAACATTATATAGCTTCCTAATAAAAATATGAATTAAAAAAATAGATTTGTGAGGGGTGTACTTATATATGCTGAGCACTGTATATATCTGTATATGCTACAATTATCAATGCTCAACACTGAAATAACATTACATTTTATGTAAGAGTGTTTTTAATGTTATTTTCAATGGTAGTTTTAGTATTACACACTGTTTTGTTGTAAACAATGGAGCCAATGTTGTCATAACCAAATATTTTATTGATAATCTTGACTTATTGAATCTGAACAATTACCCTTTGTTTCACTTTTTTATTCACCTTTTTTAGTTTTTTTATGTTTACCTACTAATTACTGTTAAACTAACAGTTTCTGTTTCAGAGTTTAACATTTCTGTTTAAATTTGGACTACACATTGTGGACTACAGGCTATTCCAGCATTGAACACATTGCTTTTAGTTATTTAGCATACAATGGCATAATTTCTAGTGTTCTGACTTTAATTATAGTGAAAGAAAATACTGTCATGTTGCATGTATGACCAGTTAATCATTTTTTTCTCCAAAATGACGAAAAAAAATACACTGAACCCAGTCTGCACTGAGAAAGACGAAACAGAGGAATATAAATCTATTGCCCCCTATTGGCAGTTAATGTTTTGACAATATTCAAAGGATTTAATTCTAAAATTAAAATATGCATAGCGCTCAGTAAAAAAAAAATGTATTCTTAATTATTAATGCCGACAAGAAATTAATTTAAGAGTTTTGCATCACTCAGAGATAACTAATGTTATAAAATCAAAGTTTTATCCTTTTTAACCTCATAAGTGCACATACTGAGTGCAGCACATACCGAATGTAGTACACACCATGTGACTCGTTTATTCAGTGTAACCATTTTTCAAAAACACAAATTCATATTTTTAAAAGTGCATATATTTAACACTGATTCATATTTCTGCAAACTCTAGCCAATGTAATGTCATTAGCAACTTTTGTTGTATCTGAACCAAACAATAGCAGCTGAAATAAAAGGCAAAATAAAATAAAAAGTTTAATATTCTGAGTTAATGAATGCACATTAGGAATGAAATGGATATAAGTTTCAGCAGTGTTTTTGTTTTATTATTTCATTAATTTTTTATTTGTTTTATTGTATTGCATCATTGCATGAAAATGTATTGTGTGATGTATGACTAATGTTATTGCATTACTGTTGTGTAACATTCTTAAAAATATTATGAGCAGTCGTGTGCATGGATTGGGAAACATGAATCATTATTTATGTTTTCATTCATTTTCTTTTCGGTTTAGTCCCTTTTATTAATCAGTGGTCGCCACAGCGGAATGAACCACCAACTTATCGACCATATGTTTTACGCAGCGGATGCCCTTCCAGCTGCAACCCATCTCTGGGAAACATACATTCACACTCATTCACACACATACACTAAAAGCTATTTTAGCTTACCTAATTCAGCTATACCACAAAGCGCTGGGGGAAACTGGAGCACTCGGGAAAACCCACGCCAACACGGGGAGAACATGCAAACTTCACACAGAAATGCCAACTGACCCAGCCGAGGCTCGAACCAGCAACCTTCTTGCTGTGAGGCGATCGTGCTACCCACTGCGACACCGTGATGCCCCTATTTATGTTTTGTTAGAATATAACATAAGATACACAGACTTGCACTTATACGTTAAGCTTTTTGTATTAGCCAACTTGCTAACACTGCTAACTTAATTCTAACTAAATTGATGCTAATTAAAGTTCTGTCATTATTGTTTTGTTTTGATATCAGCTAACACTCCTCCCACAGTTCTTTATGTAATAAATAAATAAACAACTAAAAGACATGACTTTAACTGTAGGCCTGGAGGGGGGAAAAAAAGTTGGCAAGCCATGGAATTTACAACTCAGCAGTACTTAGAACCAGACAGTCTTACAAGACCGAATTACACAGTGATATCGGTCTTTACTCTACAAGCCTTTGTTTTTTAAAAGTGCTTAAACACCACAAACTGCTAAAGGTAACTTATAGGGAAACTGTGAAACTCTGAAATGTTTGCAAATTTGGCATCATATCATTTTCCAATCAGTCTACTTTTTGCTGAAATAATGTATTTACCCCTCTTTGTGGGTAACAAAACAATGAAGAGTCATCTGAATGACATTGAGGGTCTTTGGAAGACAAACTGAATTTATGATAGTTGACAGCAAATTTGTTTTAATATAGTTTTCATTATTATAATTCCTGCACTTAAAAATATGCCGTGGTTTCAATAAAATATGGGTTAAATATGGACAAACTCAATGTCTGGCTTAAAATGTTAAATTAATATGAAGTGGTTCATATTAGTGGTTGTGTGTTCATATTTTACCCAAATTTAGATTAAAATAATAACCAATCAATTTTTGATTATGAGAATAAAAAAGTTAAATGCCATAAATACTACATTTTGGACCTTCATTAAAAATCCTAAACTATTCCTGTTTCTTTTTCCTTCATAGTTTTATTTAAACATATGTACATCCTTTGCAAAAGGGCCTAAATTTGGTCAATACAATTTTTTTTCTAAATAAAATACATCACTGAACTCCACAGATCAGAAATATAGCATATGACGATGGCAGTGCACAGGTTAAAGAGAACATTGTGAATGAACACACTTATTCTCTTTCCAAGCACAACATCATAAAGTAAGATATGGCTTAAACTTTTCATACCATGATTATAATGGTCAAGTGGAGCCTCATCTGTCATATAAAGACCACTGAATATCTAGTGTTGAAAACCGACAAATAACAATGTCAAAAATGTCATATGCTTTGTATAAAATATACTTTCTCATGTGCCTTTGAACCATTCAGAATAATTTAAGTTATGCTTTTTGTTTAGTTCATCATGTGACTCTACCTCATCATCCACACTGCCCTGTACACGACCCCACCACAACACCACATCTTCTTTGCCCTGTACATGACCCCACATTATGTCCGATCTAAAGATCTATGTTCTGCGCTCTCATCTACAAACCAATACAAGATCACTTAGCTTCTCACACTCCGTCACGTTCACTTTTTCCACTACATACACATCCTAGGCACAAACTAAGAACTTTTCATCGTATACTGTGATACAAGAACGCAAATATTATAGTGCATATATATATATATATATATATATATATATATATATATACGTTCTGATGTAAATCTCGTCACACATCACAATGCTTTTAAGATGTTTTGGAGAACTTAAGAATCATGATATAGAGAACTCGATTTGTATCTACCGCCAGAACAATAATTCCACATGAGTGCCAAATTAACAGTTATATACAAATGCACAAGCGTACATTCTGGACCTTAGAAATTGATCAAAACTGAACAGATGAGAACAGATTTGCGCACCACTTGACACAATTTCACCATGAACTATTGAATTAAATCTTTGATTAATTCCCCAGGGTGTTGCGGAGGAAAGTACATATTTAATTAAAAAGAGGAAAACAAGATTATTAACTTACGGCAGCCGCCTGGGATCCATTTGGAAGAGTCGAACTTCTACAGACCCTGACGCGAGTAACCCGCACTAACAGGCTCTAAGCCGTTCTCTCAGAGATAAGAGTAGCCAACAGCTGCGATTACGGACAGTTAACATTATATATGATGTAAATATATTGAGGGTTTGTCAGGTCTTGCAGGCCATAAAACCCTCTTTAATGACCCCACGTGCTCTTCCTGCACCACTCACTGGTCCTGCTTTGGGCAATTGGCATAAATAACCCTCTAAACTTCAAAATACGTAGCAAGAGGGCTAAAAAAAGAGGGCTTTGTGTAAAAAGCAACATACTAACCACAGTAACTCGCAATGTGGCCCTTTCGGTCAAGATTGCGAGTTTAGAAATTGAAAGAAGCATGGAAGTTTACATTGAACCTTCGATATAGGTGAGTGAATCAGTAGTATAAATTGGCTAGCTGACTGTTTTAGCTTTATGTGTGTATAATTTTAGCATCCATAATATTAAGAAATGTGGGTTTTATAAATATTCGTTAGCATTTCTAATACACCGAGAGCGCCACGAAAACATGATGTAAGATAAACTATAATATGTGTTAAATCAGTAAAGAGTAAAGCGGAAAAGAGTCTGGATGTTGAACAAGCTATAGTGGAAATTAGCATTTTGTACACGCGTGCAGCTCTCCTATGCCCTTTGTTTGACATGGGCCTGGATTACGTGATTTCTGCACACAGGGTGGCTAACATCACGTCTCATTGACTTAATGACAAATTTCTACGATAACGTAGTACCAATTCATTGTTATAAGATCTTTAATTATAAGCTTAAACGCAAGGACGATTATTAACGTTTTAGAATTACAATGCATATGCATTTTAAGCACATAATATAGTGCCTATATTCGTAATTAGTGCCACAAACTATTTAATCAAAAGTGCAAACTATCTTATTGTTTTTAAAAGGGTTTGTATACCAAAACGTCACTTTGAAATGTTTGTGTAAACTTCCGCAGATTTGTTAAAAAGGGAAACAGTTGTCAGTGTCTGATGGGTGAGAGGAAGTGCTGTAAAAGTTTATTGGGGTCATAAAGTTTTATGTGCCTCCGTTTAAGGGCTACTGTAAATAAGTGACCAGAGCGTTAAAGTTCAATCATGTATCATCACTGGAAGTATACACATGCAGGCTAAATTTGATGTATTATCGAATATTTATCATAATCATATTAATTCGGGCAAAGCTTTTATTTCTTTCTCTTAACCCTCCACGTGGCAAATAGGCCTTGAATGCGAAAATGAAAATGCATCTGTGAAGCGAAAGACTGCTTTGCTGCTTAACAAAATGTTAACAACAGGGTGTTCTTCATACGTTGAATCGTTTATTAACTATGATATCACTTTCATTGGAAACAGATGGCTTTTAACCCACAGCTGACAAAACGTTCTGAAACGTTGCCATTATTGGAAGTTTAATCTTGTTAAATACATCATTATTGATAGGAAAATGATCGATGTGGCTTGTCTACGAAATCTCGAAATCAACCGGTTGAAATAATGGAAATGTGGATCGTATAACATTGCGTTTCGTACAAAAGTAGGTCGTATATGTTTGGTATGGCAAGTATCAATAAGCCACTCCTTACAGTTCTTACAAGATGCCCTAAATATAGGCTACCCAAGAGTGGAGTGTGTAAAAACAAGAACCCGCTTGAAAAAACTTTTTTTTTAACAGAACAAAATATTCTGATCGCACAGTAATTCAATGAACACAGTCATGTTGAGAAAATTATAACATTGGCTGCTGGCTGACAGACAACATAATACACAACGTTTAATATGACACTACAGTTTTTGCATTTATATCATGGATTTGGGTTTATCATCCTTGTGTAGGTATTATAGATGTATTTAGGCAGAAAGTACAATGAATATAAAAAGTAGCATCAAAATGCAATGGACAGATTGATGAGTGATCAAGCAAAGCACCACATTTTTGCACGTACATTTGTCAACTTAACTGTATTCAGGCCTTGGTATATATTATGTAGGATGATACAAGATAGTTTCGTAAAGCATAATCAAATCAAGTTTAAGCTCATACATTATTCAAATTAGCATCTGCCGCATGGGGACAGAGCACTATCAATAAATATTGAAAATATGAACATATTCACATAACAACATAATATCGTAAACAAACAAAAGACATCAACAGTTGTTAACAACAAAATCTATTTTAAATCATTCGTTGTTTTAGTACAAGGTTAACACTGCCTTTATTTTCAGGCTGTTGTAATTGAAGTCGTGCAACACATTATTTATAGTCCTCCTTTTACTTTCAACTTTGAGTCCTTCTTCCACTTCATGCGACGGTTCTGGAACCATATTTTAATTTGGCGCTCGTTCAAGCAGAGGTTATTGGCAATCTCGATACGTCTGCGACGTGTGAGGTATCGGTTGAAATGGAACTCTTTCTCCAACTCCAGAGTCTGGTACCGGGTGTAACTGGTTCGTGACCTTTTACCGTCAGATTCTGAGGTGGCATCAGAAAGATACTGGGTTACCTATATGTAAAAACTTATCGACTGTCGTCCTCATGCATATTGCTATACAATTAATTTTCATAATAAATGAAGTTGCCACCAAACACAATCCTTAAAATGCAATATGGAAACATCAAGCATTATGAAACCCAAAATGAAAACACTGGACAGGTGGTAGGCGCTAATATTTTTTTATTCTGAAATTAGAAAGTGTCATGCACAAAAATAAACGTAATGGAACATGATAATACTAAATGTGTCAAGGCCATGAGCTTCTTAACATGCCCAGACCCAAAATAATGTAAGACCTGAACAAATAAAAGAAACTGCTATTGCAGTTTTTTTACTTGTAGTTGTGCTGTACTTTGCTTTACTGCTCTATAGCGGTGCAGAGTGCAACTAACCGGAAACATAAGTCCTGCCAGATTATGTATGTATGTATGCAAAGATTTGCTTAAAATTCCACTTTACTTGAATAACATGCAAACTCCCTTTAATTCATAAAAGCAACAAATAATTCGCAAATTTACGTTTCAATTTTTTGCTTTTCTTAACCAATTATTTCTCCATAAATTTGACCGGAGATCACCTCTTCACAGTAACAGGACAGGTTTACGAGCAATAGATGCCTTTGTCATAAAATTTACGGCCGCTAGTTTTATTATTTCCTGCGTTTGGCCTATAAAACTCAAGAGGAAAAATATGGAGCGACAAAACACAGTTTAAAGGAGATGCAATGACGAGGATGAGATGCGTGCAGGCTTCCTCTTTTCTAAAACAAACTTGAAACGTAACTTTACCGTGGCTCATGTGTAGCTTTGTCATCCACGGATATATCTGCGGCTGCGACTGGTTCTGACGCTGAGTCGAATTAGTTTGTTGCTTTATCGCTGAAGTAGTCTCCATTTTGATATCGTCTGTGCGGCTCTTGCCGCTGGGCTTCTCCATAACTTCCATATTCCCCTCGGCTTTTTGGCTCAACAGTCCGTGACTGAGGGGGTTGTACCCGTGAGTGCTTACAAAGCTACGAGAGCCCAGAGCTGAACAAGACTGTGTTCGCTGAACTGCTGCACTGCTCCTTGCACGGTCGGTTGTGTTTATCGCCTCCCGTCTCAAAGTGTTGGTGGGGATTTGAGAACTGAAGGATCCGCCGAGATCAAGCCCTTCGTATGCATAGTTGGACTCGTGGAACTCAGTGTGAGCTCCATAGTTGTCAAAAGTGTGCATTCTACAAGAGGAGGCGTCTTGCGTCTGCTTAGAAAAAGACTTTCCAACGTATGAGCTCATGCTATTTCCCAAACAATATCACCCTAAAGAGACTCACAAAAAACACTCGGTCACTGCAGAAACGCAATCAGCTAATAAAGTATACATAAGTTGTTTAGAAGTTGTATTTGTTTATTGGGCTTTATTTGTATTTCTAGAGGACGTTAGGCTTGTCCTAAAAAAGAGCAGGATTTATAGGTGGAGGAAATCATTTTCTTTTTTTTCTTGATACGACGTGTAATGCCCAAATATGGAATGTTTAAATAGAATCACGTGCAGCTCCTGGCCAGTCATAAATTGGCTTGATCCCCAGGAGGTTATTGATAGACAGGGAAACGTGTCCGATAACTTCTCGGTATGGAAATCATGCAAGGGTCTTGGCTAAAAAGGGCGAGACCGTTAGACAAGAGCGTCATCTGGCGTCTAACACTGGACAAAGCGGACTCTCTCACATACACAGACATGTGCAAACAAGATGATGGACAAGAAACAATGCGATACGATGTTATGACAAATCAAATGACAAGGCAATATGAATAATGTGGGTTATACGATGATCACATTAGTTACATATATGACAACTATGTACTTCCCGTTTTACAGTCTTGGTTTTTTGTTGAGTGTGTGGGCGCAAATCTCACTTTTTTCTTCAGATTATAAGAATTTATGCTGATTGTGATTATTAGAGTACTTTTAATTGCGTCAATTTACGTGCATTGTTGCAGCAACATTATACAAAACAATATATTTGTTGCGGAAGAGCGTTATGCCACTATATGCAAAGCAAATGTACTTAAATACTTTTTGTCAATTACGCATTGTCGCTGTGTCATTACATAAAGTATGCAATGCTTTATTGTGCATTTAAGTCGCCACATACTTTCATCATTAAACATATTAACGGATAGTTTGGATTATTTCATTCAAATAAGTGGATTTGGACAGATTCAATTAAAGTTAAACTGAGTGAAAACATCAAACTACGTGTAAAAGTGGATTAAATTTGTTGTTTGGATTTGAAATTGGTCATAAATGTTTAGGTCTGAACAAAAGCTTGTAAATAAACTATTCTTCAATACGAACAAATGTGTGAAGCCTTTATATTTTTTTTTACTCAGCTGTGAACCTCTTTCTGAAGCGCGAAAAGCGCAAAGTCGTAACAACATTAAGACAACACAGTTTTTTGTTTTCAAGAATTTTATTAAATAATACACAGTTTACACAAACAATATAATTGCGTACCAAGGTATATGTTTGTTTTCATATGGGTGTGATTCTCACTTTAAGACAAGTTTATATGCATACAACTACAAGTATGATGAAATGTATTTTTTAAGTCTCTCAATACTTAATGTGCCAGTACAGCGGCATGTCGAACAATAGAACACTGACGGGGCAAAGGCAATATTAAGGGGGACATTTAAAATAAAATGATTTAGGTAGTATAGTTCATCCCGTCAGTGCTTGTTTCATTGTACAAATATGCATCCACAAAAAACTGAATGTGCATATAAGAAGTTTCCTTCACTTCTGGAATGCTTAGGGAACATTTTAGAGGCTTAATAGTTGGGAGACGTATAGCCTACTTATCAAATTGGAATACATTTTCATCTAAAGTAATTTTCTAATAGCCTATAGCAACATGATAATACTAAAACCACACAAATAGTTCATCTGTGGCATTGTCACCACGCAGCCAATAAAAGAGCTATTTCAACAAAGAGAAGTGAATTCCATTGTGGTGGATAACATGTGCGTCTTCCTCTCTCTTCATCTCTCCATTTGTTTCTACGTGTGTATATGTTAGTGGCGTACTGGTGGTAGAGCTTTTGTATATGGTGTTCAGGTCAGAGGAGGAGGGGGGCAGTCAAAGAAATAGCAGAGTATACAGTCCATGCATTAATATTTGCAAAATCTCAGAGTTTAGGTAGTTACGTTGCAGTTAACAGGCGTTCGAGAACGAGACATTGATTTCCTAATCTTTTTTTTTGGGTTCCTCCTCGGTCTCCTTCTCGGTCTCTTGAGGAGTACCAGCTGATTCGGTTCCCGGTACAGTGGAAGTTAGATTGGTCTCTTTCTTCCATTTCATGCGCCGATTCTGGAACCAGATTTTGATTTGACGCTCGGTTAGACAGAGAGCATTGGCGATCTCGATGCGTCTGCGTCTGGTTAAATAGCGATTGAAGTGAAATTCTTTTTCCAGTTCCAAGGTTTGGTATCTGGAGTAAATCTGGCGACCTCTTCTTCTGTCTGACCCGTACCCAACTCCTGTTGTGGGGGAAAAGTGAAATATAATTAATAAAAGGTTTACACAGCATTTATTAAAATCAAATAATCAAATAAACCACACATTTAAAATCCTGGTGGAATAATTAACTTTCTTAAAATGTATTTAATTAATTAATTTATTTTTATTTGAGATAACTAATTTAACAATTTGATAAAATAATGTTTACATGCAGAATTTGACTTATATTTCAGGCACAAAGCAACGCGAAACTTTACATTTTGGTTTTCAGTGCTTGTAATACATTTGTTTCAGCTAACTTTGTCATCGTGTGTTTTCAAACAGTACATCGGAAGAGTTAAGATGCATTGTTAATACAGTAGTGCATGCTCCTGAAAAAGTTCAAAATGTCTTTTTTGTTGTATATTTTTCTAACACGCTCACACTTATTGCACAACTTTTTAAAAATAATTTTGGCACTCGAGTTTTAAAGGAGGTAGCCAAATGGGATTCCCCTCTCTAGAAAAGGGGGCTTTTATAATCTGATGATTTAGTAGTGGTTTACGAGGCCATAAAATGTAGCTACTCTGTTGATAGGACGTATCGTAAAACAGACCAATTCCACCAGGGTATGTCCCAAGTCGCAGTAAAAACTCACCGCTGTGCGAGTTCATGCGCTGCATCCACGGGTAGATCTGAATGTTGTTCGCTTTCTGGTCCTGTGTTCCTGCACGAGCTTGTTCCAGGTTGTACTCCTGGGCAACGTGGCTCTGCGCATTGAGTCCCATACTAGTTTGCCTGCAACTGGGAAGCACGTCCTTATCTTGAAGAAACACGTTAGATCCATACTCGTACGGTCCTCGACTTGATCCAAACACAACGTTATCTTGAGGTGAATAGAAAGGGGACGCGTAAATCCGGTTTTGGGTCACTGTAGTGCCATAAGACGAAAAATGTCTGACTGAATCATATGTGGTCGAGTTCAGTGGCATGTTGGGCAAAACCTCTTGCCCACCAGATAAATGGCACGAGAGCGACGGGTTCGCGAAATACGAATTCATACCTTTCCTATCGCCCTCTCATCAACTCACCCTCCTATCTTATTTCCCCTCTCTTAATCTCACACTTTCTTTCTTTGTGCTTGGGGTCTGCTTCCTTCTGTCACATACACACGTCTCCCGCCTGCTTTCCTAACTCTCTTTCAAATGAACTTCAGAAGGATTTCAATAATATTAATTTCCAGTCTCCGGTTAAGACGCGCAAAGCAAGTGTTATAGCCAAGGCTTGGCTCATGGAAGGACAATATGACAGCGTCACCTGACCACTTTCAGCCAATTGAATGCGCTGTGTACGGAGGAATATCGAGCTTGTAGCTTCTTATCCTTGTGGCTTCAGTTGATAATGTTTAAGTAAACACACGCAAAAATACAGAATACACAGTCAAGAAAATAATGAATTACGTCTTTTTGTACATTAATCGACGAGTTAATGCCAGTATTAAGCTTCTCCGTGTATCTTGGGAAGGTAAATACATTTTTCTTGGTCAATCATGCATTTTACAGTGAGCTAATTTTCGTCTGATTTAATTACTTGAAGGATCGTTTACTACAATTGCTTATTGTCGCTTACATATATCAAACTATACATGTATAGTTTAATATGACAGTGCTAATTATAACTACGTTTACAACTTCTGTGCTGAAAAAAAAACTTTATTTTATAGCAACTACTTTTGTGGATGACAATACTAGAGCTAAATAGATTTCTTCAAATTGTTGTTTTCCCCCCAAATGCTAACTATTAAACAGCTGCTGGCGCGTTATCTACACGTAATTTGTTTACCACAACTTTTAAAATGAATAAAAAACAATAATTCAAAAACTGTAAATAAATCTGCTGATACACGTTATATCACATCCATACGCATAATCACTACTTTATCGTCAGTCACTGAAATGGGCACACTATTGTTTTTGTTATTCAGTTGATATGTCCCTGCTACGTTTGTTTCTGTCTCTCCCTAATTTCCTCGGGCTTTCTTTGCGCTGAAGAGGAAACGTCTGTTCTTTTCCTTTCCCCATTTGTAATGTATTGATAATTTCAATGGTAAAAAGAACCTGAGTAAGGAGGGGGGAAGGGGCATCTTACTAAAGAATGCGTCAAACGCGCCTTGGTGCCATAAAAGTCACAAAACCAAACTGAGGACTTCCAGCTCAGAGGCAATTACCCCTTTGAATGTATGGGGGCTGTGCAACGAGTCTCTTATCTTCTGGACAGAAAGCTGATAATTTTTTTAGCATTTAACTTACGAGCGTATAGACAATAATTATGAATTAGAAATATGAGGCTTCTTAACAAAATATAAGTTCTCCTAAACTGTATTATAATAATGTTTTTTAATACATTACATTAATCATATATGCCAACGATACGTTGAACAATACGAACGTAACACTTTGGCTTTAATTTTTTTTTTAGCTTGCAGCTTTATTAATTGAATGGTCAATTTATATATTGTGTATATCATGTTGAAATAATCCGTAATGGGAAAGGGCTAGTTAAACCGAATGGTTAGGGTATGCACCATGACCTTAATGCAGGCCACATGACGGAACGTGTGAGGCCAAAAACAGTGGTTTAGAAAGAGGTGCGCAAAACACGAGATTGACAGAACAGTAAAATTTACTTCCAGCCCGACAGTGAGAAAAGGTATTTAACAGCTATAAAACAGGCTAATCTGCTTAACGATTGATTAAATACATACAATATTTCTTTATATTGCAAAGAACTCAAAACCGGAATGAATTAATATCAAGGATTAATGTTTGATGTGTTGTCTTATTTTGAACAAAGCTTCTCTAGGAATATCTCTAGGATAATATTTAAACACCAATTTGGTAAGTGCTGTTTGATTTAATTTTTTTTTTTTACAACTGCTAATAAATATGATTAATAATCGAAGTTAATGCATTGACGTTTATAACAATACTAATAATAGTAACTATTATTATTATTATTATTAATAATAATAATAATAATAATTATTATTATTATTATTATTATTATTCAGTTTTACACGTCTGCAACAACATCATAGCAGCTAAATTAATATAATATATGGCAGTCTATACGGTAGTGTGGACCTTAAAGCACAATTATTTAATTTATACAATATTACACCATGTATAATGTGGAAAGAAACCATTAAAAGTAAAATATATCTGTAATAAAAAATATTTCTTGCATGAAAAGTGTGCGCACACGTTTGACTATTTAATTCATAGCCTGTTTTAGTTTGAGGAAATTGAGCAGTTGCCTATTTAAATATCTGAAATGTAATACACATTTTAATTTTAATAAACCATTGATTATATTTCAGTCAAATGTAAAAAGTTGTTATACAACTTCGAGGATATGAATTTGGATTAGCTAAAATATTTAGAAAAAAAGAAAGTGCATGCTTAAAACAGAGATGCATTATCAAAACGATTTAATGAATTTAAATAAACAAGTACATGGACGTGTAGTTTTCGGCGGAAATTAGATCACATACTAAATGATTTTTTGTCTATCTATCTATCTATCTATCTATCTATCTATCTATCTATCTATCTATCTATCTATCTATATATATATATATATATATATATATATATTTATATAAAACTCTTTGATGTTCAATATTGTTCCAACGACTTTAAACTGAAACTGAAAGCCTTTGATGGGAAGATTTTTAATATTGTGATCTATTTTACAACATGAGTCTTGTGAATGAAGTAGCGAGTAAAACACACCACACTCAGTCTGCAGTTGGTATGTTGATGTGACTGGAGAGAAAGAGCTTTAAGTGTTTTATTGCAGCCCTTAAGACAAATCGCACGGTTGTGTTTTAGCGTTTGAAGAGGCAATAAATAGACATCCCGTTTGGCCTGTATTCTCTTTACACTCGACGAAACTGCGCACTAACGTGCGCCAAAATCGTACTTAACTTCCAATGCGTAATTTACGTGATACGATGATCTGGAAAAAAGCAAGCAATGCACATCCTAACTGTGCTCGGTAATGGCCTAGTCTGCACATTCTCGAGAGTTAAATGAATGTTATCATTGGCCTATTTACTTCTAACGGATGTTCACAATTGCAAATTCCAGCGATGAGTCTTTCTAGCTTTCTTATTTTCAAGCCCAACTTTCCTACCCTGTCATCTATGTCGATGTATCTATGCAAAAACAAAATCTGTAATAGTAACGTGACAGCTGTAACATAGCTCTAATGTGCAGCTAAGCACTTATAACAACACACAACCCGAAGGGGCATTATAGTTTTTAACTAGCACAAGATCATTCTGTGAAATTATGTGGCCGCATAATGACCTCCACGAATAAGATGTTTTGAAGTTGAGCGAACTCGCATTGCCCTGCGGTTCTTGTAAGGAAATGTTTGGAATTGAAAGTTCGCCTGGAATTTGTTTTCATTTTCGTGACAACTCTGAATTACGCCTTCTATGATTCAAATTCAATAGCGGTGGCAGACACGAGACTGGCTCAGAGTTTACACAAATGATAGTCAGATGGCAATAAATGTGTCAATTTTACAAACCTGTTTAGAACTTTGCTATTAGCGTTAAGAATGACTGTAATAAACAAATGAGTAGATCTTATACACCTTGTATACGTATAGATATGAGGATTAGTTAAAAAGAGTCCATTTTTAATGGCAAACAAAAGACATTTTTCGGTCTCTCACTTACACACAAATGCACACATGCACATCGACGAACCATATGCGAGTCCACACACAAGCATTCTAGCTTAATACAATACCATTTAAAAAATAAAAACAGACAAAATGTATGCATACAAAGCTATTTCTGTGTGTATCTATTTCATTTGAATGGATAATTTAATATGAAAAGTACGTCGGCTGTATATGGTGTTTATTTGGAAATTATAAGTGAAACTTATTTTTAACAATTCAGTTCATCCAAAGTGTTTGCCTTTAGCACCAGAAGCTGCATGTTCATAACAACTGGTTTTATTTTTGACCTTTTTCCCCTATTCCAGCCTCACTTGTGGATTTCCAGAGGCCCATGACGGAAGTTCGCAGCTCTGGTTTTTGATCAGCGGAGGACCAGCGGAAATTATTAAAATGCTACCTCATAATAACATCAATCACATAACATTACATTTAAAAAAATTGTTTTTCAGTATTGCCTCCTTGTCGTGACATAATAGTACAATAAATGGAATAAAAAAAACCTGATGAACTGTTTCTGTATTTGTGTTTTGAAATGACTATTATTTTTTAACACGCAATCAAAAATATTATGTGGTAAAAGCCAACATGCATAGTAAAATAAATTTTATAAAAAATTGTCCTAATTAGTAGGCATATATTAATTTTAAACTTTGCCATGATGGCAATAAGCCATTAAAGTACTGTTTTTAATATCGACTTATGATGTCATTTATATCAAATGAGCTTTTTACGTACAAACCAACACCAGGAAATGCCAGACACGTTCCCACATGAAAATTAAGATCTGAATTTTATGTGGGTTGTTCTTTCTGACTTTAGGCTCTTTATAATGCCTTGCATATGGAGCAGGCACAAGGTGGCAGTGTTGTTTGATTTAGTCCTAGCGGAATGACAGTGTTGGATGATTGAACACGTGTGTGTGTGTGTGTGTGTGTGTGTGTGTGTGTGTGTGTGTGTGTGTGGGTGTGTGTGTGTGTGTGTGTGTGTGTGTGTGTGTGTGTGTGTGTGTGTGTGTGTGTGTGTGTGTGTGTGTGTGAATATCGTTGATCCTAATTTATATAATAATACACCTTAATAGAGTTTAATGAATAATTTGCTATGTAGCACAAGTCATTTACACTACAGGTATGCGATTAGATGAGCAAGAGTAAATCATTGTGTGAACGTTTTCAACACACTTTGGTCATTACAAAACGGACACAACCAGAATAGCCTCCATAAGTGTGGATACAAGTTAATGTCAAGGAGTCAAGGAACATTTTGGCTCAATCAAATAACAACAGCTCCCTAAAAAATCACAACTTTCAATGTAAATAATAACATTATTATTATAATTTAGAAAATAATATATAATAAAAAAGCAACTCATAACCCGATTAGTGCAAGCCATACTCACAAATTGGTCCGGAAAAATATATTTGTTTCTGTAAAAGGCCTTACATTCGTCACTATTCTGCAAATTGCAAAGCTGCATTATGAAGGCATTTACAGTAAACAAAGGCAAAGAATACAGTCAGCTCCAGTATCCATTATACCCGTATCAAGTAACCACAATCAAACGCATCACCTGGCAAAGCGCGTAATAAACTATTTGAAAGTAAGCTCATTAGTCTCAAACCACATCCGTTTCGACAACTTAAACATATACGGAGAATATAGTCATTGTTGCACACACAAATAATAATGCACAGTCGGACAAGAAAGAAACAACATAAGCCATTTGTCAACAAGGCAGTGCATTCTCAATCTACAATATTAAAAGAAATGACAAAATAAAAGTACGTTTTTATACGTTGCATGCCACAATTGCACATCTCGTTTAAATGAAATACTGCCGAATCACCGTGTTGCGAAGCTACACATCTGTAAGAAGCCAATAAGGAGCGTAGAATCAATTACTTACCAGCGGTCGCTGTTGTCTGTGTGACGCACGTTCGGTGGCGGATAGCAGCATATCTTACTAGGCAACGGCACTAGGATCTAGATCCCGCTCTCCTGTGCTCTGGAAAATGTAGTCTTTCGAGGACAAATAACCATATTTACACACTCTAAGCCCTCGAGCTCCAGCTATCAGTACTGTTTTCTCCTCTAGGGGACCAGATAGGTAGAAATGAGACTGGGGAGGCGGCGACGTCTGAGGACAGTCAGTCATTACTAGCGATGAAGCAGACGAGACAAGATGGAGTTTTAAAGCGTTTTAAAATCCGCCTGAGCTAGTTGGCGAACAGAAAACGGGAAAAATGTGTGGTGCTAAGAGCATTTCAACACCACCGCTAGCTTGCAAGTCGATAGATGGGGAGATCCAGGGGAAGACAACAGCACAAAGTTCATGTTCATAGAGTGAACACCACGTGGTCTGACGCAACCAATGACCGCGTGTATTCAGTCGTAAACTTTTATTACTTAGCTGTAAATTCCCCCTCTAAACAACTAGGAATGTGTTACGTTTCACCCTCTCTCAAAGATCGCATTTCCCATTTTCTTCTTTCCCTTTCCTTCTTTTTTTGGTGTTTTGCTGAGTTGGTGACACTGATGACAGTTTTAAAATTGTCACTTATTGTGAGCAAACATATTATTCCAATTCTGTAAAAGCTTAATGACGCTAATATTTTGAGATACTGGGTAGTGGGTATTATGACAATTGTGAAATAGAAACGGTGTATAAACCTTTTTATAATGATGCTAACTTGTGCAGTCCTAATATTTTATTAACATAGCCTATGTTAGAATGTGCAGAATATGAAATAGAAATCTATATTTCTAAATAGCCACAACCACAGATGTCTTAAAAATTATATTCATATTTATAAATAGAAGGACATGAAATGTAATACAGCAAATACTCTTTTTAAAATAACTGGGTCATTTTCATATTTGCCCCATTTGACCTTTTTGATTTTGTGTTTATCGTTTTCATAAGCTCATTAAGTTTATTTCTCCAGCAGTTCGGAGCACATTATAGCATAACTCAGACTTACTGGAATACAGATATAGTTTCCATATAAGCATTTGAATTAAACTGATCACATCGTGGTTTAAAAGATCAAAGATCGTAAGATTAAAT
Organism: Danio tinwini; assembly: GCA_903798205.1. Taxonomy (NCBI): domain Eukaryota; kingdom Metazoa; phylum Chordata; class Actinopteri; order Cypriniformes; family Danionidae; genus Danio; species Danio tinwini. The sequence goes on along the minus strand of CAIGQZ010001345.1, from coordinate 22,355,050 downwards.
CATTTTTTTTTAAATCTTAGAGAGACGGAGATCATGCGCTTAGCTGTCAAAACCTTCCTTTAAAAAAATATCAACATTATATTTTGAAAGAATATGCTGTTTAGATGCACTTGCAAAAGAGAAAAATAGAGTTAATGAAAGTAGCTACTTTTGTAAATAAAATAGTTACTCGGTTATTGCAATTCTTACCAATTATATATGCAAAGGAGCTACTATTGGCCCTTTAAAAACAACAGGAAAAGTTTGCCTGCTCGTGTGCTGTCAGATATCACATATACAGTGTTGAAACTGAACACTGTTAACATGAGGTTTAGGTAACATAAATAGATAAACTATATTTAAATATGATAATATGGATGTGCATATCACAGTTACGGTGTCAGGTCGGAACAGTGCTTTTTTTTTAGCACATAAAGAGAGAATATATAATTAAAAAGTAGCATAGATGCAAATATCACATATACAGTATCAGGCTTGATCAATGTTAATAATCTGAGTTAAGTTTAGGAACATAACTGAATCTACTGTATATAAATATAATAATAATGCAAGTATCCATATACGGTGTTAGGCTTGATCAATGTTAATAATCTAAGTTCGGTTTAAGGAACATAGCTGGATCTTCTGTATATAAATATAATAGTAATGCAGGTGTCACATATATACGGTGTCAGGCTTGATCACTGTTAAATTAATGAGGTTAAATTAATATAAAATAAGGTTAAATTAATATAACTTAATCAACTACAAATAAAATAATATTCATGCAAGTCTTACATCTATAGATAGATTTATATGCATGACTATACACGCACACACACACATACATACACACACA
>CAIGQZ010001345.1:22337797-22353812 GCA_903798205.1 Danio tinwini | reverse complement strand
CAAATGGTTAATGATAATTAGTCTAAAAAAACTGTGACGGTCCTGCAACTGACATGTCTGAAATTGTTAAAGTTCAGAAATGTGTTGCGTTGTAGTATAGAAAAGATAAGTAAAACACACTGATTTGCGCCTTTATCTTATTCTTCAATGCTATTAATTAACGTAACTCCTGGACATTTGTTTTCTTTAAAACGAAATTCGTTATTATGTTACTAATTGTGTAATTAAGTTGTGTCAGAATTGCATGTTGACAGCACTAAAATATCTTAGCACGAAAGATTCTTAAAATAGTCAATTGTAACGTGTTGTGTTGAGACTGTTGTAATTGAGCAATAATAAATAAAAGGAAAAAAGCAACCAAAGCAAGATAACGGAACGCCAAGGTTATTGTGTGACATTAATAAATATTAACTGAACGATTTCCCAGCTAAAGCAATCGAAAATTTGATAAACTATACATTTCGTGTAAGTTTTCAACTTATTTCCATTTAAGTTTCCCGTTAAATACTTCTAATGCCACTACCACTATCATAATAATATAATAAACACAAATTTGGACTATTTCAGTCTAATCAAATAATGATAATAGTAATAAAATAAATGCATGCGCAATTACTTGCAGTACAAAATATTACCAAACGCCGTTTTCCCTATACATTAATCAATTTTCACTGCTTTTTACTACTTTGAAAGCACATTCATAAGCTATACAAAATGTATACAAATATTACAACTTCCACTCCTAATAAAGTTTTAATGTTAATTAATAAAAAAAATTTTTACACAAACATGCACTTTTTGCTTACATAGACTTAAATCTGTCCCACGTCCACGTTGCTTGCCTTGTGTCTTGTTCTAGCCTGTCTGTACTGAACAGAAATCAAAAGGCAAAAACGTCTGCCCGGATGCGACACTGTCGGGTTTACACCACCAATAAAGTTTACTGCAGGTATAGTAAAGCCCTAATTTGGAATGTAACAGCAGTGCAATACAAAGGCAAGGCGGATGGACAATGACCACCACAATTGTCACTACCACAGGAACTTCCTGAAAAGGTCTATGCCCTCGCCGAAAATATCTTTTTTATAACAGGGATTCAACTAACACCACAGCAACAAAAGGATAGTGAAATAACAATTACGTAAATTATTATCGATAATAGGATATAACGTACGTGTAACTTCAAGAAAATACGTGAAAATTAGTTGAAAGAGTATAAATAATCAAATCTTTACATTAGTATAATTGTACATTAGTATAATTGTACATACATCTTGCATCTTAAGTTCCAATATATACTAATAATTTGTAATAAAGTTTTTAACTATATGTATTAAAGTTTTAATTATAATTTATTTTTCGTTTTTGACAGTGTAGACAACAAGAAACATCACATCTGTAATACCCTATTTGCCTCTGCTTTGGCACATTAAACACTTTTAATACCTTGAAATTTCGTTGGGATTAAAAAAATTCTTATGTACTACTATAATATCAGTATTCTGTTTGTATTAGCTTAGTCTTTGTGATGTAATAGACTCTAATTGCGGCTACTTTATTGGGCACTACTACTGTTATGACCTGCCATTAAAAGTTGTAAAAGAGACAACACAAATACGGTAGGCCACTCCAAGATTTTCAAGACTAAGTACCATTTTTATACATTTAATTACTGTATATATCAAAAGTGATCATAAACATACATTAAAGGCATATTTGTAGCTACTAATTGGATTCCTACCGGTCCCACGTTACATTTTTATACTTTTGTTGTATTAATGCAATGTAAATATTGTAAGGATATTCTCGTCTTTAAATATGAGACAGTGGCAATGACAATATCCTAGGTCAACCAGAAGAACATCAAGAGTTTAATCCTAAAAAACCTACTAAATAATATTCTTTTTTTTGTGTGTGTTTTGATTAGAAATGGTACCTAAAATCAATGTTTTTTCGTTATTGAACGTAAGGTTCACGTTTTGGACGTTTTTCCATGTGTCCTGGAAAAGCATTTTGTAAATTACATATTAATAAATTGCATAAAAAGAATGAACGATAATAACAATAATGCAGTGAGAGTATATTATTATATGTACAGGATTTCAACAACCTTCATCAGTTATCTGTGGTTGGCCAGCACAGGTGTTAAACAACGAGATCTTCTCAGTGTCTCACAGCAAGGCCGAGACCTGCGACCTGTCCGCTAATTTTACAGTGCTTGGTATATAAATCAACAAAATGTAATATATTCTTGAAAACAAAAGTCTGACTATTTCAGTGCTCTAGTCACTTTGCCATCTTTACACAATTACATTTATATGTACTTCTATTTATGTACATATTTGATTATTTTAATCGATTAATGATTAACATTTCATATGCATCTGACAGCATGATGCACTCGTGATATTTATTCGTGCAATTCCCAATTAAATCAAATTAGGCATTTGGTCTGACTTTAGCTGATCATGCCATTTTGCTTAAACAAGTTTTCTCATTCAGCGAGGAATTAAACACCTCAAGACATCAAAAGTAATTGTATTTGGTGGTATGGAGATATTCTTTATAAAGTAGAAGATAAATTAGTACATATATTTCCAACAGTTGTAAAGGCAGATCACAATGCTGAGTTATTGCTGGTTGGATTTAAAAATTTCATACAAATATATATACACACACATATATACACACACACACACACATACATACACTCAAAGAAGCAGTTTGGGATTTTTGTGACTTGTCAAAAAAAGAGAGAGACAGACGTGATAGAATGAGCCATCTTGTTTATTCTTGTTGATTTCAACAACAATGGCGTGGACACACACGAATTTGTCTATATTAACACGAGGAACACAAGTAAAACGAGCATATTGATAACAACAAGATATAACAAGACGTACATGAAGATTATACTCAGTGCAATTCAAAATCTACGCTATAACACCAGCACGATAAATTGACTCTTTCTTTAAGTAAGGTAGGGTAGTAATCAGCGTGTTTGTTCAACTACACATAAATGTGCATTTTCTATAGGCAGTTTAAGTTGTTGGGGGAAAATGTGTAAATATTTTTAACAAAGCAGCATGTAGAATAAATTAATTCATTCTTGCTAGCAAAACTTTGTTTTAGGTAGTGCCGTGATACAATCTTTTTAAATAGTTAAGATTGGCTTCGAGCTATTCGTGTCTGCCAAAGACGTCAAAATGCTCGATAATCATAAGTGTTTAAAGGGTAAATTACATAACTTAGGTTTAATACACTACAAAACAAGAGTCTATGAAATCTCTAGGTAGAAATGTATATTGCAAATTTCCCATGATTAGGTAGCTTCAAACGAGATTTTCAAACGATTGCAATCTCTTGTGAGTCCAATAAAATATCGAAAAAATACAAACTGTATCCTCGCCCACTCACATAGAAGAACAACAAAGAACAGTTAAGTAATCTATAACGTGTGTAATACAGAATGAATTTTCTACACTTGCCATCGCCTTGCTCTGTATATGGCACCAATACACCATTGCCATATTCGGATTGTAGAAATAACGTTACACCGAATACATAATATATTCTTCTGTCAATTTGATTCGCAATGGATGTTGTAACAGCATGATGTGGCTTGATTTTATGTACAAGACCAATAGTTTTTAATGTGATAAGCTGATGCAATTATTTCAGTTGGTTGCATCTTATCCATATTAACCCCCAGACATATTCATCAAGTATGAAATGAATGTCAAATTCCGTAATAAGTTTTTCATGCTGCTAACATTTCCTATATAAAACGACGGGTTATTGTATTCCTGTAAGTCTGTCTTTTGAGTAATTTGTCAAATGCACAGATCCACTTTTCGCTAATGGTGAAAGTCCTCGTGTGTTGGTAAAAAAGGAAGCCTTTTTTCTTTGGGCAGGTTTCAATGTACATTTGTATGGAGGGGGATTTTCTCACTTTTTGACCCAACTGTTTGTAATAAAATTGGCGCGTCTTCTCTTTCATTGCCCATTCGCGAGACCTCTTCAATATCTGCCATATAACCATAAAAAAGACCATAAAATCACTCTTTGCTTTCCTCTTTCTCTTCCGTTTCCTTGTCTTCTCCTTCCTCCGCTTCACCGTCTTCATTGCCCTCTTCTTCGGCCTCTGCTTCAGCCTCTCCTCTCTGCCCCGGAAATTTGTCTTTGTTATTTTCTTTTTTCCACTTCATTCGGCGATTCTGAAACCAGATCTTCACCTGCCGTTCAGTTAAGCTTAGCGCGTGGGACACTTCAATTCGGCGCTTGCGTGTGAGGTATGGGTTGAAGAGGAACTCTTTCTCCAGCTCCAATGTCTGGTAACGGCTGTATGTCTGCCTTCCATTGCGTCTCCCTGGAGCTTAGGAGTGAAGCAAAAATATCTGTCAATTGCATGACTTCATTGTTTAATTGCTCGTTTTCTGATATAGAGTAATAAAACCGTAAAGGAAACAAAAGTTGCTGGCAATGCTATTTGTAAACAAAAATAAATAAACATTTAGAATGGCTTTCAACAGATTTTTTAAATTATAACATAAACACACACAGTCTCTCTCACACACAACATCACACTTAAAACCATCTCTGACACAAACATAGTAAATTAAGTGTGCGTATGTGTAAGACCTGCCTTTTGGTCTAATATCATCATTGCTAAGAATTATTTATTGACATATTTAAGCATTTCAATTTTGGGAAGTTGTAGGGAGAATATATTATTATAGATGGAATTCCCAATAGTATGAATGTCATATAGTTTGATTCTTCCAATTAATGCATTGTTTCTGTTATTAAGATAGACAACAGCTTTAATCAGGTCAGCAACGCACATAATTACAGTCAACTTGGTGCGTGCTCGCGCGCGCACACACACACACACACACACACACACACACACAAACACATACACAGACAGGCAGCCAGACAGACAGACAAACACACGCACACACTCACAGGTTTTTACAGTATCCACCACTCAAACCAAATAAATTGATGGAAAATCTTTATGTCCTCGGTTATGTTTATTACGAGTCATTTTGAAAATAAAATGATACATATTTCAAGTAAGACTCGGCATATTTGGCATTAGTAAGTTTTAATATTTTAGAAGACGTTTAAATTGGCTAAAAATATGCTGAAACTAATTAAGACTAACCACTGACCTTCAGGTTTTTAAAGATTATATATTTTAGATTTTCACTATTCGCCCTTTCAAATGAAAATGGACGCAGATCAATGGACACAACCTCAATTAGAATCAAAATAATTATATGATATTAACATTTGAGTTTACCACCACACATTACACTCATTTCTACCTTTAGTTATCCCAAAAGTGTTAAGACAGGTGGACGTTTCTAACTAGAATAATCTGGGTTCGGCTAATGTCGACATAGCTCACACAGCCAACAATCAAAACCATTACATTCGTTTTTACATAAATAAACCGTGATGGTCCTTAGAGTTATTCAAATACGACACTTTGCAGTAACAATCATTACAATTTCGTAACCTTAAAAGCATAGACTACCACATCTGTGTTTTAATTTCTGTTAATGAACAGCCCAAGCTACACAATAATAAGGATCTTGACACACTAACGCAGTCACACTGACAAACTCACACACAGTAACTGAACACAATGTGAAATAGTAAGTGCTCTAACCGTGAGGCCGCATCCATGGGAACATGAGGCTCGGAGAAGAGTTTTGACTTAAGTGGCCTTGTCCTTCTCCAGGGTTAGTGCTATTGGACGATTTACAGTCTGGGTATTGCGCTAAGGTGGCCTCTTGCTGGGTACCATAAAGCGGTTGCCTCGGAAGGGCTTCATATCCATAAAATTTCGTAGCGTCTCCGTGACATGCCAATGCACAGGGGTTCTGTTGGTAACCAGGGTTGGAGATACCTGTGGTTCCGTGATGGAAAAAGTCCTGTACGTGATGCGACGGGTGTTGAAACCCCGGCGCAGCTGCTCCATGTCCGTACACAAGCGTGTGGCTTCGGGCAACGCTCTGTGGAAACCTGCAGTCGTAGTAAGTTGGCTCTAATGTTTCGCCGCCTTTGTACTTGGAAAAAAGAGGGTTAACAAAATAAGAGCTCATGTTTATCTAGCATTAAAAAGAGTCAGTCTGTTTGGAAAAAATATATATATTCCCCTCTCTTAATGGTGGCAACCTATTGTTGCAGTTCCAAATGGCATGCAACGCAGACACAGCAACCGGAACTAGATGGAGAAATGCTGCCCCTTCGGACAATCTGAGGCAGCTCCCACTTCAGCTCCTTTCGCTTAGTCTCTCTCTCTCTCTCTTCCTATCGCCAGCCTTTCCTTTTGCAGCCTCAAATCATGGCGTGCACGGTGGATGTGTGTTAAGGTTAAAGCTGGCTAGCTCCGACGGCTCAGTCACAAGCTCATACTTTTTTTGCCTCCCACCAGCCACCCCCACTACAATGAGACTCACCCCCCCCCCCCCACCCCTTGTCCCCTACACCCCACCCTTTGGCTCCTCATCTTCCAGAGCGTCCACAGGCGTCTACCTTGAAGGGGAAACGCAGTTGTCAGTCTTTTTATTGAATAAAAACGGCTGCACGCATAAAATGAATGGAGCATAGAAGTTTTTTAATGGCCGCTTTAGAACATAACCGCAGGTTACGGCCGCTTCATACTGGCCGTACTGGTCATTTCAGTCCTGCGGTCACGCTTAAACAATTTATCTGGTATTTCATTTATGATATAGTTTAACTCAGTATCATTTTCTTTCAAAAGTCGTATATGGTCTAACCATTATACATTTAATCTGATAGGTTTATAAGTTTGCGTATCGAGCCATAACCCACAATGACATTACTCAAGTTTACAAACATTGGGCTACGAAAAAAACGATTAAAAGATTGACACCGCATACAAAGTAAAACACAAATTACAATTGTAATGTCAATGAAATTCATTTAAAGTACAATTATTATTATTATTATTAATAATATATTTTTAAAAACATTTATTTAAAGATTTGCAATGACAAAACAATGTCATATTCAATAATATAGTCATCTATTTTACAATCGTCCATTAGCTAGTAATTTAAGTCTTTTGTGAGGGGTAAAATTAACAAAAAAAAGTAAATTAAAATAAATTATTATTATTATTATTATTATTATTATTGCTATTATTATTACTGCTGCATTAAATATAGTGTAATCGTGACACCGACTTTGATTATTTGTGTTAGACCGCTAACACACACAGAGAAAGGCTGGATACGCAAGCCTCTCTTGGCCCTCCTAAACCATACAAAAAAGTTGTAAATCTGCCGTACTGACACAATAAAATTGCGCAATAGATGCCTCGTTATTTTACTAGACACATTAATGGCTTGTTGTTTATTTCGGGTTTGCTCATTTAAAGTCCGTCCCAAAATATGAGCATGTGGTTTTGTGTCGTTACTTGACAATTTTTACACTTCGCTGTTAAACGAGGAAGGCACGCACAGTAAATTTATAGACATCTCACAGTCTATAAAGATGCAGATTCTGGGTCATTGTCTCTGTTACAGGAACACTGTTACCATGTAGTATTTATTTTTAAGTAACGAAAATAAAATCAATAGTTTATAAAATAGTAAATCAAGGACACAATTTAATTTAATTTAAAACAAATCTTTTTCATTAGGCAGTATAAATATATCCATATTGTTAACATTATTTAGTATTTTATTTTTATAATATTATTTAGTATTATAATTTAAAAGTAATAATAATGAAACATTGAAAATTATTTAAAATACATTACAATGTCTTCAATGCTCTAATAATAAAAAACAACGCCATTTTAAGTGTCATTCATGTGAGATAGTCGTACGTTAGGCAAGTTACGCAAAAAACCTACCTACAAAAAATAAACAAAGACATCTAAAATTAAATATATTTACGGAACGCATGGCCGACGACATTTGCAAATAAAGTCTAGCAGGAGAGGAGGCTAAATGCTGTTACAATTTCCCAGTGCCCTCAATAAATTATGTCAGCTATACACGGAAGCATTAAAACAGACAATGTGCTTTTTAAAACCATCAGTGATATACGGATTTTGACAAAACAAAAGACACGGGGAGGAGTGTAAAAAAGGCTTCTTAGCATGAACACTCAAGACACACAAAAAACTATATTAAGAAATACTAAAATATAATAAAGCAAACTGTTTGTTTTAGGAAAATGATAACGACGGTGTGAATGTAACGTTTATTACTTTAGCGTGTTGACATTTGTTTTTAAAGCCACAAATGTGATTAATAACAGGGAAGGCCATTCTTTCAGCACTTTTGCTTTAGTACACTCCCAGGCTTTAGCGGTCCAAAATGCTTTAACTGTGAGCCTATAGCGCCATCTAGTGTACTTAGGAGTAACTTCTACAAATTACCATTGACTGGAGGCCAAGGCCACACAATCCGTGCAGCAAGACATACAGTAATCCAAATAAATTAGGACAATGACAGAAAGCCTATTTGAATGTACCTTTAAGGGAAACTTCGCACTGTAAAAACATAACACTACTCTCAGTACAAAATACATGATTTTAGGGCTTACAGCGCCAGCATGGCCACTGTAAATTAGCTTTACAACTATGTGTTAAGTGAAACTAAGCTTTTTCACTTTAGTGTCGATTAAAAGCTTTTGATTGTGATGTTGGAGGATTGTTGTTGCCTCAAGTTAGCCCAAACGACTAAATGGCTTTGCAGAACACTTTAAGAGGGTCCACCAACAACGTCCATTAAACCATAAAGTAATTTAGCCCAGACGTCTAGCCAGTTAGCCAGGTTGGCTTTGTTCGTCTGCATCTGAGACAAACAACACCATGCTCCAACAGGGCTGTAAAACTGGCATTTTTGTTCTAGGGCGGAAACGTGGTCGATCGGGCTTTGAAATCTCTGCATCCTGTTCGTATTGTTAAGGCCCACAAAAAGGCAATTTTGATCCAGCGAAGGACGCTAGTGCTAAACATATTAGCTTCAATTAAACAGGTACTGCTAATATTAATATTGGTTGAGTTTGCTTTTACTTTAATATCGACAGTTGGGTGTCAAATGCAGAGGCAAAATGCTAACTTTATTCATAAATAAACATTTAAATTTAAGGGCAAGTCACTTTAAAATATTTAATGTAAGTTCATACCCCAATAACGCTAGTTTACTTTACTTTCATAGTTACCCCCCTTTTTTTCTTTACTGGGCCCATCGGTCTAATAAAAACGCAATCGTTGTTAATTAAATTATTGTTTTTATTCAAGTGACTTGATCAAATTTGTTTAATTACCGAAAATATGTATGTATTTTATCATTTTAAAATATAATTTTTAACCACTGATCTCTGTTTTCTTGTAATTCTTTTCCGTGAAACGTTGTATTAGTAGGCTAATAATAAACCGTAAAGAAATCTAGGCCTACCACATCGCGAATAATTATAACAAAACATTGCAGTTTAAGTGAACTGTTTATTAGCTGGCTTTTGTAAATCATGAAATCAAACAAAATGTAAAAATTAGTGGAGAAATGAGTTTCGTCAGTGCTTGAAAACAAGCTACCGATTAAAAACTAAATATATTGATAAATAAGGCACGGGAGTGAATGAGGCCTACCACAGGCATTTCAGTATTTGATCTTTGTGGGATGTGCAATTGTAATATTTTGGCAATTACACAAACACTTTATAATGACCTTACAACACTGCACATATTCCAGCTTAGATGCTTTCCCCACGACAACATTGTCGGTGTAGGCCGAACTGTATGCTAAAACTGGATAGCACACAACTCCATGCATGAGTTTTCACTGCGAAATAGTCAACTTTGTGCGCTTAAATGAATAATAATAAGACACAAAAATCATATTAACATGGTTGTATATATTTGGATATATCTACAATCTATGATGAAACTCATTTACAGTTTAAAGAATGTAAAATACACAAACAGGTACATCAGAAACCAACTAAGCACATCGACGCAAACACGTATTTTTAACTACAGAATTGTTATTCTTTATAAAATACTTGGCTTTCAAACCTCCTACAAATGAATGGAAGCATGGAAAAGAAACAACCACGAAGATATAGCATAAATTAGGAATTTCAAAATAAAGTAGTTCAAGTATTTTTTTTTCTCTCTTAAACTTCGGGGTAGCCTCTCAAGAGTCCACGTTTGTGAGTAAAGAAACGTTTTGTAAATCCAAACTACGTATAATATTAATATGACTCAATCCAGGATGGTAAAAATTACACTTATATTAAACCATACTAATAACAACACGTTTTAAAGATATCCATGTAGGATATTCGTTTTCTCTGTTCCTTTTATGGGCCGAAGGTGCAAATGTTAAGACTCATGACCGTCCTAAATGATGATTTTTCCTTCAGTCTGTGTCCGATTAATGACTTTTGGTCTATTGTTCTTTACTGTCGTTTTTTTCCTTGTTCATTTTCTTCATCTTCATCCGTCGGTTCTGGAACCAGATTTTGACTTGTCGCTCCGTTAGGTTCAGCACCCTTGCTACCTCGTATCGCCGGTCTCTTGTGAGGTACATATTGAATAAAAATTCCTTTTCGAGTTCGAGTGTTTGATACTTGGTGTATGGACAACGTTTCTTTCGGGTTGAGCGCGCATGGATCCAGTTTGCCACAGGATTATCTGAAAAACAATGTACAAAAAGTGTGATTAGGTGCTGCTGCAAACAAACACGCTGTCCAAAACAGATGACAGTCGCATGTTAAGAATTAGAGATACAAGCCTTCTTTCCTTATTAGAACAGCTATACTTGTGTATAATGCAATTGCACCGTAGCACCTAAGGACACTTCTCATTTTAGTAAGATTAATTTGATTAAATACTCTTTCTTATCACTTGTAAATAGCAGGTAATTTTATTGGAGGTCCTCGTATGTCTAGCTATTTGAAATAGCTTTGCAAACTCTTACAGAGAAATGGCGCTGTAAACTGGTGAATGTACCTATTTGCTTTATAGGCCCATAAAAAGAAAAGGCTTGTGACTCAAGCCTTCACAAGTCTACGCTCAAAGTTCTGCTATGCAGTGAATGCACTTCGAACATTCCACGTGCTGTTCCTTGCTATAAATGCTATTCTTTTTATGTGTAAATAATATTTAATTTAATAATTAAAAACGCCAGTGCCCGTTTTTTATTTGACAGTTCAGTCATTATGTTGTAATACACTCCACAACTATAATTTAAAACAAGTAATATCAGTATTTATAGGTTGTAATAAAAACACTACACTTGAAACAAAATTAGCTTTTAAAAAATCTTCGTTTGCAAGTTTAATACGCATCCTCGTTTCTCAAAAGCCTGTATTGTTATTGAGTCAACGGCAGGCAAAAATTGTACATATCCACAATAAACAACACGCAGTAATACAACTACATCGTCTTAAAACTATAATGATATTAAGACAGATCTTTGTAAACATCACATGCTACGTTCTTTGCCAGACTTGGCTTTTTAGGAGACTATTTTTATAGCTCACAACCCGTTTTACAACCCAATCCTATGGCGTTTGTCATCAATGGATAGCCCTAAAGCAGACTTGAGTCGGGATGAAAGAGTATAGAACTTGGTTTTACGACGGACAACAGCCAACCACCAAGCGAACGCAATAAACTGAGAAGCATCCCATACCCGGTTGTAAACAAGAATTGCTCTAACTTACTTGGGTCTAATTCAGCCTTGTCGTCTTTGTGCTTCCCGGAAGACTGGCTCTCCGTCTCTGGCGATGGTGTATTCTGTTGCTTTTCTCTAATGTCGACGGTTGAACAGTAGAGATAATCCGTGTAAGTGCGTCCGTTCGAGCCCAAACAGTCTCCGGCGCGGGGATCCTGGAAGGTGTCGGGCTTCAGCCCGTAGTGCCTGCTATTCCCTGCATATCCCGGAAAAGACACGGTACCGGGGATAGGCTCCAGCCAAGAGCGAACGTACCTTGAGTCTGTGCCTAGGTGAGGTTGGTGAGTGTATGGATGGTAAACTACTGACGATTGGGAGTGAACAGGGGCCCACGAGGTAGTAAAGACTGGTGGTTTCGGGGCAAAGCTGCAGGACGGGTAATCCGCGCATTCCGGTACCAGGGGCGTCGGGCGTGAGCTGGAGGATATCGAACCAGTGGCTGTGAAACGACTCGCCAGAACATCCTCGCTCTCATGGTTGATCAAGGAATCCACATAATAATTACTTATGGGACCCGTAGCCGACATGGCGATGTTTCCCTTCTCTTTTACATGCATCCGATTATTATATGGAGTGTATGTGTACTTTTTTATCTGACCGTAGAACAATCAAGACAGGTAATTATTTCAGAAAGCTTCCCCAGCTGGGATTGGACGCCTGTGGAACACGTGATTGAATTTACCCCCAGAAAAAAAACTGCACAGCAGATCAATGCGCGCGTTCTCCTGGAACAGCAATGCACTTCGAGCTTGCAGTAAGGTTGCTTAATACTAATGTTGTCTTTTTACAATGAGCGTAAACATATTAAAATGCTGCGTTTCTAATGTATTATGAGGCAATTGATTAACGTAGATAGTTATTTGAACTTATACTGGACAGCAAAGTGTGTGTTAACGGTACTAAAAGGCACTATTTGTTGGTGTAATCAATCTCTGTCGAGTCAATGCTACTGTGCTGTGGCTAGCCTTGTGCGCATCTCACACTTCACATTGTTATTTATTAAATGCAATTAGACAAAAGAAACGGGTATACATGTCTTTCTCAGCTTCAGTATTAATTTTATTCAATTGGAACGGACCCAATGGAATAATTGTGACAAATATACGGCGCTTGTGTTGTCTAAAGAGTTGCATTTACGCACTGAAGTCCTATTTTGCACTAGTTTCAAATAAATACAATTGGGATATCCCTCATAAAAAGGAGTTTTAAACAAATCGGGGCGGTGGGAATAGTAAGACGCCTGAAAACGCACCACAACTGCGGCTATATTCGTCAAGTGGTCGTGCATGCTTTTATGTCCTTCAATAAATTTTTACGAGGACCATTTGATTGTTCATAAACGTGTCGTTAATAAAACTGCAGTTGAGTTCCTGGTATAACATAAAACCAACACTACGCTTGTGAAAGAAGTCTCATCAAACATCTTTCGAGTAAAAGAGTGACTGTTCACTACCTCTGTTTGCTCTTTAAATTGCATCTGAGATAAAGATTTGAAATACTTTCTACGTTAATCGATTTCACTGCGATATTTTGGACAAATCATCAGCATAACACAGTCTACATACGTTAGTAAAGTATTTATTGACCTCTTTCATTATTAATATCAAATTTTTTGTCATTTGCCATTTTTTGTAAAGACTTTGTACTTATTGATTTTACTGCGATATTTTTGGACAAAACATCTGCATAACAGTCTATATACGTTAGTAAAGTATTTATTGACGTTTCATTATTAATTTTAAATTTGTTATGTCATTTGCTAATTTTTTAAAAACTTTTTACATTTATCAATTTCACTACAATATTTTTTGGCAAAAATCGATATAACACAGTCTACATACATTAGTAAAGTATTTATTGACCTCTTTTATTATTAATATCAATTTTATATGCAATTTGCATTTACTTGTTAAGATTTTCTACGTTTATTGAATTTACTGCGAAATGTTTGGACAAAACATCTGCATAACACACATACAATATTGAAGTATTTATTGACCACTTTCATTACTAATATTTTATGCCATTTGCATTTATTTGTTAAGATTTTCTACGTTTTGGATAAAACATCTGCATAACAGTCAGTAATACATACATTAGTAAAGTATTTATTAACATCTTTCATAATTTTTTACATTTCTTTATGTCATTTGCCTTTTTTGTAAAGGTTTTCTACGTTTATCGATTTCACTGCGGTATTTTTGGATAAAACATCTGCATAACACAAGCTACATAAATTTGTAAAGTATTTATTGACCTCTTTTATTATTAATTTTACATTGTCATTAACAATTGTTGCGATTTTGTCAACTAAGTTGCTGAACTACATGGCAAATAGCATTTTAAATGGAAAATTATAAATATATCTATATTAAATAGTTATGCTTTAAGCTTTGTAAAATTTTTGTAAGTATAAATTACGTTTTTATTTTTATTTTGTTTTGCCATTTCGAGTTAGTAATACGGGCTCACAAATAAACAAAAATAATTTTATCCTAAACGTATATCTCAAATAATTTAACGCCATACTCTTGTTATGAAGAAAATAAATCCGTCTTGAACATTTTACGGTTAACATGCACATTATTTGATTGAAGATTTCTACTTAGCGTATATTGTGACACGTGGAAATATGTGAATTTTGGGCTGCAGTCATTGTCAGTGTTAGGCCTAGTATGAAACCGGCCACATGAGGTCAGGCTTTTATTTCCACCCTATTTTTTGTGGGAACATCAGACAAATTAAAACATAGACACGTCAAAAAAATACTCGAGCAAAAAAGTTAACATTACTTTTGTGATACAAACAGTTATTACAACATGTTACTGTTTAATTAGTTAAATAGTTTAGAGAGATTCGACCCAATGAGTGTAATTGTGCTTCTTTCAGTAAAATAACTCATTAAAGTTCTTAATTTTACAAAACAATTAAAATAAAATTAAGTACATGCAAGCATACTATATTTAAGCTGTAGCATTTTATTAACTCATTTTGTGGTTTATAAGAAGGTGTGTCACCTTATTGAGTATGGCGTTGATTTTTTTTCCTTACAATACACTGCGAAGGCAATATAAGTTTAGAAACCCTAACATTAGATTTCGCTCTCAATTTTGTTCAGATAATTAATCAGATAAAATCTTGGTGGGATGTGGAGTATTTTGGTTATCAATGCATCTTATCAAACTAATATTAATTACAGCGTGACACGTACAGAACAAACATAACATTTGATAGAAAACGTTCAACAGCGGCATCATGTCTGTGTGTATTTTATACAAGTTTGTATTAAACATTGTCCTGCTTTTATCTTTGATTTTCCGAGGGCGTGGTACTTCATGTTTAAGTCACTTCTATGGCCCTTGTTATTCACGTACGATTATTTTTTATATTATGTTCCCTTATAATTATCTTTTATAATTGGTTTGTTGTTAAATGATTGTATAAAGATGTTGTACAAACGCAAAACAAATGTTGTAACGCTGTTTTAAATATGAAAATAAAACAATTTTAATTGTCGACTGTTTTTTGAATGTTTTTGACATGTCTAGCTATATATATATATATATATTTTATTTTTTTTGTTTTAATATACATTTTATATGTTCTTTTAGTCAGATATTAATTTAGTCAGATATAAATACTAATTCGGTGACTATCAGGAATGCTTTACACAAGATATCAATTTCATAGAGCGAGCACCATTTTTATTACGCTCTTTAAGAAACCTAATGGAGTCGTTCGCATTGTGATCGCATTCATTGATAACGAACTTGTGCTTTAAAACTGTACAAATCAATTGAAATAGTATTCACTGCAGTCTTGGCACTTCAGCTGTGCAGGGTGACTCAGGATAAAGCTGGGACTCTGCGGTGCACATGCGGAAGCACTACACACACACACACACACACACCAGCATTTCTTATTCATATTATAGGAGTTGCCTATTCAACAATGACCCCATTAATGCCTTTTATAGTCTCGTGTGACTATAAGCAACATAGCTTCATAGTATACGCATACCTTGTATTAGCATAACTGAATACATCATAATGGATTTTAAGATGTCATTAAAAAGCTTCAGAGTGCTTTCCTTTCAGATGCAACAACAGCACGACAATATCGTTGCTAATGCATTTTGAATTTTGATTAACGAGAATATCCAACGCTATCTCATCTGCTTTCTGTTTGTTAATAAAAAAAATGGACTCAATTGTATTTGATTAATATTGCATAATAGCATGGACACACCTTAAAGTAATTTTATACGAATTAAAAGTCAT
>CAIGQZ010001345.1:22306420-22317734 GCA_903798205.1 Danio tinwini | reverse complement strand
ATATATATATATATATATATATATATATATATGTTGTATTGCAGATCAACGCATTGATATTTGGCTTTTATTGGATTTAACAGACGCGTTCATTAGTTTTGGTAATATTCTGGATACAGCGTTATGTGAGGAGGGCTTTTTTTGAAACAGTATATTTTTCTTTGATATTTATAAATTTGCCCATACGCTAGTCGCATATAATATATTCTTCTTTTACTTAAAATAATTGCCAGTGAATAAGATCTAAATCCAGTGAAAGCAATGGTAGTATAGAAACTCGACGAAAACAGTGTTTCCGAAAACAGCAATAAAAAAAAAATAATAATAGGTAATAAAGAAACAAAGCAACAAGTATGCTGTAGTCTCGGATATTATAGACCTCGTGCCGAAGTTTTACAGAAATAGAAAAATGTATCATGGCTTAGGAGCGCTTTATTTAAAGATCTGTTGATGTGGTATTTTTAATCCAAAAAATATATATCAATATTCTTAAAATGCATACCTGTTCTTACAGTTAACTGTAAAAATTATATAGATGCATTAGAAATTGTATTTGTTTACATTATTTTACATAAAACTGGAATGAACGCTGTAAACGACAATAAAACGATGCTACAGTTAAACAAAGCAAATAATAAAAAGACAGTAAGTGCTGATTTTCAGACCTTTTTTGTACACTGACAAATAAAATGCATTGAATCAAACAAAATCTCCATCGTTACTCCCAGAACCGCATCGTTGCAAAAGAAAACTTAGTTAACAGATGTCATGCAGAAAGAAGAAATGTATTAATGCCTCTTTTTAAGTAATTTTAGGCAAAAAAATAATATTCAATAAATTGTGACAAATTACAATATAACGAATTCACTAAATTCGTTCTAATTACTGCGTTGTCACGATTGTTTGTATAAAATGACTACAGATCACTAAAAAAACTACAGATTCTGTATCAGCTAACATAAAGCTTATTTTCACCCGTGCGGTTGCACCATTCGTCTCCAGTTTAAGAGTAACCAAACCATTGAATAAGCTAAATAATAAAGTTGTACGCAAGTTAAGGCGAGCATATACACGTTTATAGAAATTCATAATACCACTCATCGCCAAAAAAAAATTCTAACTCTAAAAGTTAAACATAAAACCCCGTCTCACAGATTCACGTGTGCCGTGCAAACTACGCCAAAGTGTACTTTTCCACGTTTCTACACGTCTGTGATAGGAGCAGAGGAGATCTAGAGCACTTTGTAAACCACATGACAACAAGTTTTGTGTGAAGGGCACTGAGGTGTTCAATGACCTCTGAGCCAGAGAGACGAGTCCTCATAAACAGATTTGGCCAGTCTCAAAGTCAAAAGCGCCGCAAGGGCATAAAATGCCATTGTTACGACTGCAGCGCATTTGCTTTAAAGGAAGCCAATAGACTTGACACTAACCTATGGCTAGAACCATCTCTGTCCGCTTCATTTGCTTTCGCCTGAGTCATCAGTGACTCTCAATTAATTAAGATATTATAGTGAGCCTGCCTGTGCATGTATGTATATAATCTCAACATTTGAAGTGAATCAAAACTTTTCGTCAAAGTTGCCCTATAACTATTCAACACCCATTCTCCTCTTAGGACAATTTTAAAAACTTTTTTGATCCAGTTCAAACGTTGACTATATATACTATATATACACACGCACATACACGACTTTAAATAGTTTGGTTTCACACTGTAACATAACTCACGATGACCAATATTATAACTTGATCCGTAAAGTACAAAACCTTCGCATAACTCTTCCCGAGCGATCAATATGTAATTACTAATATTAATTTTAGTAATCTTCAACAAAACAATAGCAATTAAAACCACGAACAGTGAACAATATGCTTAAGCAACGTACAAAACGTATTTAGCTATCCACAGTTCCAAAATAGGCAAGCAAAGTATTACATGTCCTTGCAGTTAGTCCTCACGGGGCCCTGTTCCGGCGTCTGTTCCATTTATCCACTAGGTGGATGTCTTTACCATTTTGAACAACTGGATAAAGCATATCAATATTGTTGCACTACATGTGGCCATGTTGGCAAGCATTCAGGTTGCATTTTTTTAGTTTTCTCTTGAGTGTTAGAAACAACAAAAACGTCTAATGTCGTAACCTTACACTAAAAAGCCAATATGGTCCAAATGCGGATAATGCCACCCCATATAATGTATATATCTAATTCGCAATTAAATGCAGTTCTCTTAGTCGGGTTTCCTGCTGTTAATTAAAACGTATACACATTTAGCGGGGAAAATCTGCAGATTTTAATACCAACACTTGTTTCCAAATCATTGATATGAGATAAATAAAATGTAAAGTTAAAGTTTAAAGACTTTATTAATCAGAAACTTTAGGTTACACATATATGGATACATTCATGAACTCGTAACATTATTTACAAGACATTTTTTAATCGCAAGATACAAAGGAATGCGACACTGGAGCATTCACAAAATTACACAGAACACAACACAGAAAAATTATACATCGGAGACAATTTCACAAACAATCCAAAGAGGGGGAAACGTGACGATCATTGCTATATAGTTGCTGATGTTGTCATTCATATAATTGTATTTTTATTTTCTATATTCACAAAAATAGGACTTAAACAAAATATCATCAAACTTTTAGACCAATAGCAAAAAAATAACGTAGCACCGACATCCGTCAAATTAATAATAATAATAATAATAATAATAATAATAATAATAATAATAATAAACATGTAAAACTATATTTGGGTGAAATCACATTTTAATAATTTCCTTTGCCATTTGTTTAAAACATTTTACTCGATTTGGTAAGGTGTTTAAAAATAATCATGCGCCTTTTGAACAAAAATAGTCAGGAAAAAAAAAAATTTTTAACCGTCTAACTACAGTCATTATAATCATGCAGCAAATATGAACTATTCCACTGGCATATAATCCATGATCAGATTAAAAATATTGTTACTAATAACACAATGGGTTCCGCTAATTAACAAAACAGGCTCGTAAATATTGGGATTTAAATCATGTCTCGTCCGTATGATTGCTAGTTCCATAACACTAATAAATGACTTAATCTTTGTTTGAATTTATCATTGCGCGTTCATAATATTACTTGACCATGCATTTTTCTCCCAGAAGCATTGTTGTGACTAATTAATTAAGTAGACCTAAGCAGATTTGTTCAAATAACGCAGATCTAGGGACAAGCAATATTTAATGAGAAATTTATGTTGTTAAAAATGCAAATATGATGGACATGAATGTAACGTGTTTCACTATATCAGAAATAAATATTTTATCAGCAGGAAGTCGCATTTACGCGGCTTAGCTGCAGGCCTACCAATTTACACTTTGGCCAATATAGTTACAGACAATCTAGTTGAAACATTTGTCAGAATGACATTTCACTAGCTAGATCAAAGTCTATTCATAAAAGCTGTTTTGTAATTGCAGTTTGGTTCTCAAGGGCCCAAGATACGAGTTGGGTCACTAACTTTGTGCCCATGACCGTGAACGTGCCATATAGAAACACGTGGCGATGACGGCGGAACGGAGATAAGACGCTCCCCACGCTTCTTATTGTTGAGTATTAAGTTTGAACGACTCTTCCTTAGAGAGAACTTGCAAAATAAAAACCTAGATGTAACATTAAGAACGGTTTAGTTTTCTTAAAAGCAAGCATGGCGTTTCAGTCATTTTTAGCTTACAATACTGATCATGGCACGAGTGTGTTTTAATTTCAAAAGATGTTTTAATGCTCCGAACAATAAATATTTAGCGATCATTTTAATATCATTAAGACTGATAAGAAAACATTTTTCTTGCCCGAAATGCTATCTCACAGCTTATATACAGCTTATATCTCTCTACAATTTTAACAAGCAGTTCATTGTTTGATAAAGTTAAAGATGGCTCGGTACTTTTGAAAACAGACTTAAAACATTCCCACCGTATACATGCCCAAAATTACTGGACACAAAACCACTTAAATAAACACTATACCACATAGTACAAGCAAACCTTTGGAGCCATCATTTGGTCGCGTACCCCTTATATTTTAACCCTTGTTTGCGTTTTCTGAATGCGTCATGGGGCAAGACTTTCAGAGTAAAATGGGCCAATGGCAGATTACCATTAACTAAATACTGTTGTTGGGCTACCATTAAGCAATGTATATTTTGTGCCTTCTTAAAAGAAGGACAAAGCCTGCTCCCTCAGCAACAGTCTCTTTTTCTTCATCCGCCGATTTTGGAACCAAATTTTAACCTGTTGGTCGCTGAGATTGAGCCTGTCAGACAGCTCTCTACGTCGCTGCCTGGTGATGAACTCGTTCAGCATGAACTCTCCCTCAAGCTCGGCCAGCTGCAGTTTGGAATAGGGTTTTCGTTTCTTGCGGGTCCGGGTGTGCATCGGGTACCACGGGGCACCTGGAGAGGGCATAGCACGGGTTCATGAGAGTGCTTCAACACAACTAGGCCAATACATCAATATATCTCCACATCTTGATGGCACTAAAATACAAATTTCTAAGTGCATTTTGTGATACTTTTTAATTAGACACGATTTAGCGACAATCTGAAGTGTATAATATAAGCTGAATAAGTGTCGATTCTATCTTTATGTATAGCAAAAAATATCTCTGAATGTTTTACCGTTTTAGTTAAAAGTAAATTAACGCGATAATTGTCCTTTTTGCAAGAACCCCACATATTTAGCGGTTTGAAAGCATATTAAATTACTTCTTGCAGCACGACAACATATATTAATTCAGTTTACGAGTCACCAAAACAAACGTCCTCTTCTGTCAAAAGAGCAATTGCTTCTTTTTTTTTTTTTTTTTTTTTTTTAGATTTCCTCTTACTAAAACAACGCTTTTGCAAAAACTACATTTATCAACAACAACTTTCTTTTTAATGCAAAAAGCGTCAAACATTTGCAGCGGGATGGCTGATTTTTATGATGTTGTGTTTACTGGTTGTATAAATGACTGAGCGCTTAAACTGGTGAACGTGGAGCATTTTAGGGCAACCCCTAGTGGCCTTGAACAACCACGCAAGATCCATGCAGGAAAATCATAACAGTTGCTAGAGAATGCCTTAACGAACTGTCATGCAAATAAATTAGCCGGAGCAAGATACTAGTAATTATAGTGTGCTTCTGTTGTCTTTCAGCTGTGATTGAATGCGAGGGACAAACCTCCTCCACCGGCGATATTGCTTGCGTGGTTTCCTTGCGATACCAGGGTTTGTGGATCGCTTGCTGAAGTCTTTCCTCCTTCGTTTAGCACCGAAGAACTGGAGTCGGACTCCAAAGACTGACAGGATGGCGGGTCTTGGGTCAGATGTTCGGTGCCATAATCATACTTTGAGAAGGTGCCACTGTTGCCCATCCCATTGTGCATCCCGTGATCAGACGATACTGATGTATCTCTTGCTCGCTCCTCTCGTTTGAGACTGTTGTTGTCTGAACACGAATCTCTGGTGCTGCTGGAATTGCCATAATAACACTTGCTTTCCTCCAGTCGGGTTATTTCACAAGATCGATTAAAAGAGGGGTTAATGGATACGGGACTGCTAAAGTAAGACTGAGGATATCCATTGCACGACTCCGATGGATTCCACGGGAGAGAGCAAACATTGTCCCTTCTAGGGTACGAGAGAGACGGTAGCCCCGCCAGCTGTCCCCCTGAGGCTCTAAAATTCGGGAAGTAAAACCTGTCTCCAGTGTGGATGTTTACCAAAGGTCCCACAAACCCAGGATTAAGAAGATTATGCTCGCCCATTTCCGCGGGCCAGACCAACAGCTTCTAGTTTATTGCAATCTGACATTTAACGTAGTTAAACCTGGAGGTGCACCTGATTGGTCATCTCCACGTCACGTGCCGGAGCTTACTCGAACACTAGAAGGTACCACCCACTTGGTGCTTTTCAGACAAAACAAAACATTAACTTCTGTATTACGGGTTTTATATGCTTTTTAAAAATTCTATAAAATATCTTATTAAAATGTAAAATCTTGTTTTGCTTTTCCCTGAGCTCAAAGGTTCTAAACTGATCCTCTCGCCTTCCTGTTATACACAGAAGTGTCCCTAGCCTCGTTTAATCTTTACTGCAAAGCAAAAAATTAAATAAAATAAAATAAAAATTACAAAAATACATATATTTTCCCTACAAAGGAAACGTTATTTTTCCTTTGAGGAGAGGTTGCCTTCGACTTTGTTTTCAAACAAATTACGGCTGAATTCAGTGTCATATAAAAATGTGATGTTCATCTTTTACAGGCTTGTTTTAAAGAAATACTGATGCTCAGTGCTGAACTCCACTCATATTTACTGTAGTGGGGTCAGCAGCTTGAAACCATTGGCTCAGTAAAAGATGATGATATTCTATAAGAAATGTTTAAGAGCGTAGCCTATATTTAAGATAATATGCTCTAGTACACCTCACATGAACAACTTTAACAGATACATCCTATAAATACTCGCAGTCAAACTCATGGAGGATTGTTACACATCTCGCAATTCTTTTATTTGAATTTTACAAGCTGGCAGAGGGCATTAAAATGATTGTGCCACTCCAAATATACCTCACTAGATCACATTAATTGATTTTTGATTGTAAATATATAAAGTAGACGCAGATTTGCTTTATATCAGCTGTAACGCCTTGCCATTGTCAAATGTGCATTATCTGAGAGCGTAATACAGGCAAAAATAAAGAATAAAATGACATAAGGCTAATAATAACTCTGCATTAAATCCCCTCTCTTACACTAGAGTGTTTAGGTAACGCAAAGTTAGTCTAAGCTTTTAGAACTTTATATTTTACCATTTTTTTTTGGTTTGCCTACTTTATCAATAATGAATACACTGATGTTTTTAATCGAAGTGGTCAATGCAAAAAATAAATAAAAAAATCAACAACACTGTTTGACAGAATTTTTCATTCTCCATTTTGAAAATAAAATGCGAGCAACTATTAAAGAGTTTTTAAGATGTGGATACAGCTGTCATATTTAAAATTATAGACGACAAATATATTATATAAATCTATTTAATAATTTTTAATTTGGATTATGTACTTTTATAAACGTTTTAAACTATTGTTTACGGGTTTTCGTATAGACTCTTGCGCACATGCTCATGCTGCCACATATTTAGCCTACTATAACTTAGCAAGTTATATTAGCTTTCTTCGTTAATTTTAATACTTTAAGTTTTATATTTTTACATTGTTTATGGCACGAGTATTTATGTAGCACAATAACTTTGCGTTTGCTGCCAATCTAAAGCTCGTGTCAGTGCATGTGTGGGGGCGTATTTCTAATTTTGATTTAAGGCCATCTTATTTATCTTTGCTTCGATGACTTTCGAATAAAACTAAAGTAAAATAACCACATGAAACTTCACTTATGTCGAGGGCTATCCAGGCTATAAATGCAATGATACTGCCTCAGGAAATCCGGTGTTCAGCTTTTCATAAACATTGACGTAACAGCTAACAGAGTCTCAAAACAACCAAGAGTACAAGTGTTGTCTTCTAAATTGCCCAAGGATTATACCATCCAAATCTGAGGCACACATGTGTATGTTTTACGGCTAGAGTACTCCATACCAGATTCATGTAACTAATTAACATGCTATGCAACACTCCGTGCTTATAAATTTAAACGCTTTCGGGTATTTCCTAAAAATGTCAGTACTTTCGTGTGCTAAATATAAATATAATCACAATATTTAAAGCTACAGAGACGTGACATTTAGTTACCAAGTTAAGAAAACATCAAATGCTAATAAATACAATTGTTATTATTGGTATATTAGTGTAGTCATTAGTGTAGTCAGATTGTTAGTTCTGGGCAGTTTTAATAAGGATATTTCATTATTTACCCCCAAGAGAAAAACAATGTAAAACAAGTGGTTCAGAATGTTTCTACTTTCTGGGATTTAATGACATTTTAACAGCTTAATTCAGTCACAAAAATATTCGACTCAAACAACCTGAGGGTCTTAAATTATACAGCTTAAAAGTCCAAATAAAATATATTTGCTTACCGTAAGGCTGGTCAGTGGAGATCTCCAAAATCTCTGGAAAACGGCTAAAATAGTTGTTAGTTCAAGGTCAGTGTCTAGTGCACTGTCTGCGCCGCTGTGAGATTGCTGTCTTGGAATCCTTTTCCGTCCAGACAGGGCCATAGCGTAAACAAAGGCCTTTTTATTGTCTTTGATTTTGGAAGACAGGTTGGCTCACTGAAAGCCTTGCTGTGAATGTCCTACGAGGCTAATTTCTTGAGAAACAAAAACGTGCATTAAATGTGAATTAAATGCTAAATACTAGCTCTCGGATAGTACTCCATTTAAAGAACTGAAAGTTTGATAATCCAATTCAAACATAGTATGGGATGGTATAGAGTATTTAAACATAGTTATAAGCCTAATGATACCGATGCTAACCACAGCAATGGTAATAAAAAATAAGTCACAATTAATCTTAATAGTTTTAATAAAGCTTTAGAGTTAAACGTAGATAATTAAATATGCGACTAATACACCATTCAAAAAGGGGAAAAATGTGTATGACAAGACCGCACAAATGTAAATTACGTGTTTACACTACGGCATATTTATCCATTAAAAATACTAAAACAAAATGAAGGGTTAAGTCAATATAAACTGAGCTTAAAAAGACAAATGTAATTTGTGTAAAACGCGCATACGGGGCGTATGAAAATTGCAAACCTGATGAAGTTTTCTGAATTAAAAAATTGTATATTTATTTATATTAATTCAGGGACTATTATAATTACATTTTTCTAGCTTAGAATATTTAAAGTTTACAAAATACTAACAGAAAAACATTTAGAGACGCAAATCATTTAAATCTAAGTAACATTTTAGGAGATGCAATCCATTCATAATATAAAGCAAATGTAAAAAATAATAAATGATTATCACGAACAGCTTAGAATTAAAACGGAAATATTAAAATAATTATACAATTCAGGGTGTGTCCGGTTTTTCGTATGGCTTTTTGCAAATAACTGGCCGATCAAATATGCAAATAAAATATGCTGCCCATTTTAGGCTACATATAAATATTTTATTACCTATCATATCTTAAATTAAACACGCAAATACAGCATGATGTCCTGCGCGAAACACAACGTGTTTATGTAAAGACCGGTGCAAAGCATATGTCTTCGTGTTGAATCTGCACTGTTCACTTCCTGATATTTCCACCATACGCCACCAGAGGTTATCAGCCCCCTTTCTTCTCAATCCTCTGATCTCTCCCTTCACATTCCAGCTGGTCTGTTTAGAACCGGCGAATAAAATAAACCCTAAAGTGAGCGCGTGCGTGTGATTGAACCGGTCGTTTGCGTTATGAAAATATCTATTATGTTACTAACATGTCTTAAAATCATATATTTGGGAAAACACTTTTTTTGCTCTAAAATACGAAATAGGTAGGAAAATGCGCCAACAGAAAAGGTGAAAACGCTTTAATGAGTAGCTATGTGCACGCATTATTATAGTATTATTAATTGTATGTCTATTTATGTATCCTTATGCGTGTTTAAATAAATGTGAACAGTAATCTAAATTGATCTTCGTCAGTTTCTTTGTGCTATAACGTTAATTGTTGATTTCAAAATTAATTAACTAATGCCGTCTTGGTGAGAACAATCTGAATAAGCAATAACAAGTTTAACATCAAATGATATGTTTTCCATATAAAAAGCACAATGCGTCCTATAAGCAATTTTTTTATTTTAACTGTAAAGGAATATTCAAAGAAAATAGTGCCAAACAAAAAGCTACGCGGGTGTTAACATTTATCTGAAATAAATTTGCAGTTAGTAAGTTTTTTCCCATTATGTTTTCTGTTTAGATTTTTTTTATTATTGTATTCGGACATTAGAAAATCACTCATTTTAATTTTCAGAGAAAGCATAAAATTATGAAACATTTAAATATGCAATAAAATGAACGAAAACAAACAAGAACATTGAAAATAATCCATATGCAATGAAAATAATCCAATGCATATTGCGAAGACATTCTCAGTTTTCCCACATTGTTCATAATGCATCTACTTATGTCGAATATAGGCCTTGCGCCTAACCAGACACTAAAAATAGTTGCTTGGCAGAACAAGTGTATCATTAAAATACATAATGCATAAAATAAATTAATACAGTTTTGCATTTCCATTGTGCGTGTTCACACAAAATAAATAAACTAGCCGTACCTTTTTACTTGGCCTTGGAGTGGATGTATCTCTTGAAATTTGGTAAGAAGTACTCATCATTCCTCGGCGCGCCTATAGAAATAACACAAGATGACATCTCGTGAGCACTGTCTTTTGCAGACGTAAATGCACTACCTGCCTTCGTGGTCAATATAACCTACACCTCATGATGAGAGAATACATCCATTGGTGGTTTAAAACTTATACGGGCAAGAGATCGCGGAAGAGAAAATAGCTCAATGGTGTGAGAAGTTAAAAAACGGGGTACTGAAAATGTACACCGTATACATTTTCACAATGACAAGGATATTGGATAATCTGAGCATTTTCCCACTTTATGCATTTATGGTATGTCATTAACTCTCGCCGTCTAGACAGGGAAATAACACCTTGTTTGCCTGAAAACAAACCACGGCAGTGGTGTCCAGCCCCTCTGTTTATTATTCACAAGACTCTGTGATGTCAAGGTCAAAGCGACTGCATAGTCATGGTCAAGGGTAAGGCGCAATCACGTGACTTTAAAACCTAAAGCTTAACTATCAAGCAATTAGTATACAATTTCTCAGTCTTCAAAGTAATCCATTCCATCGCAATATACCATTTATGCTGACAGCCGACTAAAAAAGTGGCAAGTAACCGGGTCTCTCAGCGGTGTTATACAGAGATTAGATTTTGGTGAGAAATTATTCAGCAAATAGCAGAGTTTATGAATTTTATAGCTTTGCTAATATACACCCTTCGCAATTATACATAACAAAAGCAGTTGTTGTTCTTTACCATCAATACATTTAGGCAATTAGCGATTATAGCATTTTAGTTTAAAATCATTTAGCTTCTCTGGTTTTCCCAGACAAAAAAAAACATGCATGCATTTATATTTTATGTGTAGGGCACTATACAGTTGTTAACAGTTGGAGTGGATTATTTATAAAAAATATAATCAAAATTGAACATGGAAAAAAATTAATACTGGTACATACCTTGGTTTTAGGACGTGTGTGTGTGTGTGTGTATATATATATATATATATATATAT
>CAIGQZ010001345.1:22280480-22296420 GCA_903798205.1 Danio tinwini | reverse complement strand
GTATGTTTATTTTTTGTACAAAAGGTTATGAACTAAACCTACCATAACAACTTACCAGCTATACAGACAGAGCTGTCGGTCTCTATTCATTTCTTATCATTATTGTGGCCATTTAAATAAAGTAACAATTAAATTTAAATAAAACATGCGCATAACAAAACAAAAGAAGAATATCTTTTCCTCATACTAATAACATTGAGTGTACACAACTATTAATCTTCTACCATTTCCAACGTGAAATTCTGAACGATATACTTGACGTTCGATTGGACCACAGATTTAATTTGGTTCATTTAACTATTCATTCACTTAAAAAGAAGAGGAAAGCAAATTTGCTTGTCTAAAGAAAAGTTTTTTAAAGGAGTGATTTTAGCGATTCAACTTGTGAGCTGCATCGTTGGGGCTGCGTGCATCTGACGTTATCGTATAGAAAAATCGATTGAAACGTCGGTTCAAACCTCCTAGCCTCGCTAAAAAGGTGGCTTCTGCTCTGATCTATGTGTCCACAGTGAACACTCAAAATTATCAGTCTGTAGTTTAGTCAAAGAAAAATAAATTATGATAGGTATATTATACATTTAAATTGCTTCACTCATTACATATTTTAAGAACAAGTCTTTATAGTGAATTTATATAAAATATCCAAACACGGTAGACTTGCAGTATGAACTCGTACTGGATTCGCTGAATAATCAGGCCTATACGTAAAACTGATGCAAGTAACATATTGCCAACCTCATGGTTAAAATGCATATCAGCTTAGTACGACTCTCCCATCAGCTTTTCTGTGTTTACATAACACGACATGTTGCGTTCAGATTTAAATAAGTTATGCGCCTAAGTAAGCGCTGCAAAAAAGTACAGTGCTCCAGGCCCTTTAAAGCTACACATTTGCCTCTGCATGTACATTCTTGCGGGGGGGGGGGTGCTGCAGGCCCTGTTCAGGAATTGATTGTACTTTACAAAAATGTACATCGTGCAGATTACCGTAACAACATTTATGAATATGTATTGATATGCCATTGCAGTGTCTTTATTCCGTATCTTCATCTCTATTATATATATAACACAGTAGATGATATTAATAAACAGTCGTTCCAAACAAAACACCTTATTGTGTTGTGAACATTTTACATACCAGAAAGAAACACCGTGCACTTTAGTGAAATACGAATTAGATGGTGCATAGTTGTCATCAGAATATGACTAGGCCTGCGTCGATTCAATCTCGGTGCAATGCGGTAAAATCTGTGGCATATATGAGGAACAGCACGCGAGCAAGAGAGATAATTATTTAAATATGCGGTCAGACAGAATAGAGCAAGAAATGAAAAGCGTCTGTGCTCACACACCAAAACATAGCATGCAAGATCATTAATACAGAAGACTGACAGCACCTGCTCATATTTCTTTGTTAGTTTTATATCACTAGTTCTGCAGTTAAGGCAAAAAGTTCGAATTCAAGCGAGAAAAAAATATGGAGACAGGATCTGAACCCATGGTATGTTTTCAGTTTTGTCAACCTAGACTTAAGCCGGTGCCTTAAAATTAGATAACTTTAAAATTAAACAGCACAGTGACTCAATCAGACATTGGTAAATCGTGGATTTTCTAGTTTTTTTTTTTGAGCACTTTAAACTATTTAGATTCAGGGCTGCATAACAATGACAACTAAAGGTCCGTTTGTCTAAGCGTCACTACAGACAAAATGTCTCCCCCACTTTCAGACGCGTCTAGTCGGAAGTCCAAGTTCAAGTTAAAAGAGGCGGGCAGTTCCTCTGGAGACAGTTAATTGCGACAGCATGTCTTTAACTGCAACTCTCACGGTTTCTGACATCCTTTATTTTAAGATAAATAATATAAAATGTTTGTATTTCTTCCATATCTAACGGAATACCGTTGAGATCTCAGAATACAAGTGCCAAAGAAGTGGGATAAGAAAATGAACGATATTCAATGTGTACCGGTGAGCTGCAATATTTTAGACCAACTTAATTATACACATCATTTAACTTGAAGAAAAATGTTTCAAAATATTTCAAAATAATTACACTTTTACGAAATGAAATTAGCAATACATCAGGAGTCAGGCACTAATTTTCTTTCTAATGTTTCTACTTTCTATAAACACCCTGGCCCTGCTATATTGTACAGCATTAGCATCTGTATATGCATATACACATAATCTAGTGATCTGGAATGAGACGCAAAACATATAGGTCTCGTTGTTTTTCACCAGGAAAAAAAAGAAACAAGATAGTTTGGGCTATAAAAAATTGCCTATAAAAAATCTTTATTTTAATTAAAGACAAAAACAAGCTAACTATTGCGACTTAAACACGATGGATGGATGCAATTGTCGTCTTTTCAACAAAATGCAGCAATTATATGATTAGAACAGCTGCGGGACATTTTGCGTTTGACTGTGTCCTTCCGTAGCAACAGCAACAAACAAAACTAAAACTTGTATACAGTTCAAAAGGCGTTCAGCAGTCATTGCAAAACTTCTTTATAAAACAAATATAACTAAACAACAATAAGGAAAAATAGTGTAAAAATCTAATTTCCATTTTAGTGTATGGACATTTTGTACTTCCAAAAACTGTCATCTAAATGCATGCGATAATACAATCGAGTGTGTACGCATATAACATTTCTCTACTGATTATATCCTCACATTTTAAGTTTATTAAGAGGTCATGAATAAATATATTTAACATTTTACTTCTTAAATAGCTACGTATAGGACATTGCATGATTATTATAATGAACGGCTTTGAATTGTTATTTTAAAATGCTTCAATCCTGTAATAAAAATAATGTAGATTCTCATTATGCACTTTTTGATTAAATTCAAATACTATTTGTCACATACTGAGCTATATACAGTATGATATGCAGTGAAATGCTTGCACAAGCCCCCCATTAGAAGTCCCCCAAATTGTACAAAGGGTGAAAAGCTTGATCCATACATAGCCACTGTTAGAAAAGAGCATGCTAAGAATAACGTAAAACAAAACAACATGCAGCAGAAACGTTGAAACATTGGGAAGCTTCACAACTCCCAAAGCATTCAAACAGTCACTAATCATCGAAGAAACTATATAGCATAGGAAACCAATAGTGAGTAAGTTCACATTTTACCATGATATGTGGAATATATGTGAATACATGCGTTAAAGAAACAATCAGAGCAGTTTCTGTAACGGGCATGCAAACTTTCACGTGCGTTTACAAACAAACATACGATTAAAACATAAAGGCTAACACATAAAAATCAACATCTGCAAATAAAATAATAAAAATCTGGGTATAAAAATGGACTGAACGGTGGAATGATTTTTATTAATTATTGCACAGAAATGCACGAATGAGAGAAAAAGTCCAGAAATGCGACGGCATATTCTGACAGTCTGAGAAATTCCCTAAAAACAATGTTCAGAGTCAGCAATGAGTAATACGTTATTTTTTTTCATTTGAGATTTACAAATATCGAGTGTCCAGGAAAGTATAGGAAACAGCGAAAAGTCTCTTATGGTCACCTCAATTCATAACACTGGGCAAAATACAGAAGTATATAAGCATTAACTTCCATTGTATAATTTTAGCTTTTTATCTGCACGTGAACGCGCATATAGGCAAATAACATTTGTTAGTTTATTTTAAATAACAGTTCATGCTGATCTTATAAAGACTAAACATTGCTGAATACAAAGCAGAGCTTTTTTACATCCAGAAATGCTGGAATACATTGTTCACAAATAATTTTATCTGAAGTTGAAAACTGCATCCCTAATCCGTTCAATATCTTAACTATTTTTCACCTCTACGCGTACCTCTGACACCAGTACAGATTATATATATTTTAAGTACATCTAAACTATTAAGTCCAACACAAATATTAATCAAATGTTTTGTTAGCTTATTTACCGCTGTAAGGGAGGCTGCACGAATGGTCATGCAAATATCTATTTCAAATATTTGTTTCAATATCCCGCAAGATATGACCACAATAATAAATTGTTTTACTCGTCTTACACTTTGTAAGCTTTACCAAACCAGGAACTATTTCTCCCTTCGCAATTCACATCGTTTAACAAAACAAGCCATGATGAAGGTCAAGGTTGCACAAGTATTGCCCTTGGAGACTTCAGTCACTATACAAAAGCTAGAAAAGCTTCCTTTAACATTTCCCTTTTATTTAAATCCATTGAGACATTCTTCGAAGCACAGTAGGAAACAAGTTATTTAATTTTCACTTATTGTGAGCAAACAGATTCTAAAGACGTTAGATCTGTCGACAGTTTTCTCAAAAACACAAACGATATTTGTACTACAGCAAGTCTAGGTTAATTGCACATGTGAGAATTTGTGCTGTTTTTGCAATCTAATGATGAATAATTATGGGTCTGAATATATTCCATCCACACACTTCCGGGTTTGCAAATGTGCTAAGGAATAAGTAAACAACAACCGATGAATTGGCACTAACATTTTCTGCCGTCATTAATCACTAATACATTTTAACTCGGTCTAGAATAAAGCTGTATATTAAAAGAGTTAAAGTCGAATTGAAGCACATTGAAGACCGAAGAAATACGCATGAATCCGCATGCACTGCATTGCTATCATAAACGGATGTAAAGAAGAAATAAAAGATTTAAAAGCGCGTAATAAAAATTAAATATTCCAGTTGCCAAGTACTATGTTGAGGGATATACTTATCACCTTTTTACATTTAAAATCGATAAGCACTTTTATATTCGGCTGGACAGGAACAGCAAGTAAAGTTCAAGTTCAAAGTCTTGGACAGCAGACAGCCAGGGAGAACGCGCAAGGACACCCCTTCACCTCCTACAAAATAAATCACAGTATGAATGCACAAGTTTTAAAACACGTTTGTGCAATCTAAAATTAAATTCAAATAGTCCAATCGATGAATTTGGATCCCATTTTAAACAGTTAAACGTTTACTTAAACGATTGGAATGAAAAAAAGGTATACAATGAAAGTAGGAGAGCAACCCTATCTCAATTGCTTATATATACTATGCCCTATTGACGTTCAGTGTCGAATTAGACACATTTCGTTCACAGTGCAAACAACAGCTTTGGACAGTCTTTAGAGCGGTTGTGCCTCTGGTTTAACGCGCAAAAACTGATGTTTTTTTGGCCAATGCTAAACAAAACTGCAGCTTAATATAGCGGACTGGTTAAACTTAAAACAGCAAGTGATACTCATCACCTCTCAAGTTTAACAACTTTTTATCATTCAAAATTCAGCGTTTAAGTGTTCCCTTTTTTCTCATTTACAACCAATATATTTTTTAAACATAGATCTGTAAAAACATATCTCAATAAAAAGTGTACTTATTCACTTCTGTTTCCTACTATCAGCATAAAGAGACTAGAACAATGTCAGTTTTTTTAATAAAACGTTATTATATTTCAGTGATAATCTGGGGAGCCGCGGACGCGGAATTATTCAAAACTATTTCTCAAAAAAACACGTGCACTAGGATTAAAATAATTAAATGTAAAAAAAAATATACAAGACATCCCAATCACATCATCTTGCTGAACAAAATAGTTCGTTCATCTATAGATTGTTCCCACAAAAGCTATTTTGAATAAACTTCGTGAAGCAGAAATTGCAAGTTTTAACAATTTGCATACAAGAATGCCACATTTAAATATCCTCACAAAACAATCATTCGAATTCACAAATCAGAAGCTGTTCCAAGCAATAGAATCTAATCGCATGGATGGATAATCCTATATCGTGTCTTCGCTCAGTTTTAGAGCTAGCCTACACAAATGCGTGGAACGGTCATCAGATAAAGCCATTCTACACCGAGTTCCAAATAAACATTTTAACTATGGTAAATGTGTGTGCCTCCAGTTCTACGATTGGTTTTATTGATTTAATTGGTATGTTTAAAGACCTATTCTTGTTTGGATAAAAGTTGTTTTTCTCAGTCAAGCTGTCCATAAATGCAAAGTAAATACAAACCAAATGTAATTTGAAATTAAAGCTTTTTTATTAACATATACAGAGTGGTTATGGGGCACTGAAAAACCGCATTTTGCAACATTTCATCCTGCGTGGGATTTTATGAAGAGCCCTGCAGAAGTGAAGAGTTGTGATTTTGAATTCGCCTATATATCAACAGATCGCGCACTCAGGTCCTTAATTAATCCTGTCCGTAATTAGATAATTAACGCATCCTGCTGCAGTAAAATAATGTGCATGAGTGAGATATTAAATGCTTGAAAGGACTTAACACGACTGTCGAAAGCAATAATGTAATATCTGAAAGCTGGACAACATGTACCTCACATTGTCATGCAAAGCAAAACAGACTGAGGATGGATACAAGTCAAACATTTTCTTCAAATGTTCCTGTTTGTTGGAAAAAAAAATGTATAACTCAATACAGCCTCATTATATTATAAGACGGCATGCAGATTATAGATTTCATGCAGAATGTTTTGGTACAGTCCCTATTCCTTATTTGCTTCAAGTCTGTGGCATACTGGACAATGTTCAGAGAAAATCTCAGCACAAAAAATTTTTCCAAACATTTTTTCCGCACTCTTTAATGTTTTACCACTAAATACTGAGATGTCAGCGAATGTAAGTGGACACTTCATAAGAGATGGAGCTGCAATGCTAAGAGAAGGTTCACTGTGGTCAGCAGTAAAATCAGAAAATCAGCTGGTGGGGTTTAGTCTAGTGTTGTTGGATGAAACTCCACAACACAAACGTCTTGAAGCAATCTTAGTTCAGTATAGCTTGGTGTTTAAGATTCTGATAGAAATGACAATGACAAACAGAGAAACTAACACTTCAGTTGATAACAACATTTATGCTTATTTTTAATTAATTACAGTATCAGAAAAACATTCATTGTAGGATCAAAATGAATGACAACCATGTTTAAAAAAGTGGCAAAAACAATGGTAGCATTACAATAAGTTTTAGGTGAGCTGAGCTATCAATGCAAAACATTTAAAATGTCTGTATTTGAATTTTTGCTTGTTTGCAATAATAATAATAATAATAATAATAATAATAATAAGAATAACAACAACAACAACCAACAACAATAAATTAAAACATTTATTTTAATTTAAATATCAATAATAACCAAATTCAGTTGTACATGTTCATTTAATTTAATTAACCAAAAATAATACATTCTGATATATTTAAACACCCATAAAAATAAATTAATATAATTGTGCAAGCCTTAATTTTAATAGCATTAATTTCTAAAGACATTTGTGAGACATGACTTTAAACTATGCAGGCGCTGTGCAATATCATTATATAGTTCGTAGTCATATTAACCTAGAAAATAGCAACTTTTAATTTTCCACCATCTTAATACACAATGTAACTACAGAAGACTATAGAGTCAAGATTTAAATAGGACAATTCTCAAAACGTTTTAGTCATTTTTAAACAAGATGCTAATGGTCTAACTCATTTAAATGATCTGTGCTAAGGTAAAAGAGGTTAAAAAATGATAAAACTCAACTGTTTAACTCTGGAGAACTATTTAAGTGAAGTGTTTCTCTATAACCACTGGAATCTAAATATACAATATTTTACACAGAGTGAAATTGCATGCAGTTAAAACAATTGTGAGACAAAGTTTTTAACATTTATGTTTAGCTTGTATACAGCGCTCACTATTATGCTTATGTTCAACAACATCTTACGGCATGTAAAATCAGTGGAGTGACTCCAGTCAGTGCAGAATTATGATGGATGTCAATGTAACTATCATCATTAAAGATTTTTAAATCTTTAACAAATGTATTGTTATTGTTAAAACCTAAACAACTAATGAAACTGTATTAAAAATAGTTACAGAATTGAGAAAAACAAAAACAGTAAAACAAATACATATAAAATCATGTTCCTGTATCATTTTAAAATAAAAAAAATGAGAAAAAAAATCAATGCTGAAAAAATAGTGCTGAAATGCAAGAGATATCCTAAATCTCTTACAAAACATCAGTGTAGAATAAAATCTTTTTTCAATAAAATACAAGTTTCATTCCACACTCAGAAATAAAGGTACAGGAGCTGTCACTGGGGCGGTACCTTTTCAAAAGGTACAAATTTGTACTTAAAGTGTCCATATTGGTACCTCAAAGGTATATATCAGTACGTACATTTTTTTAAAAAAAAGGGAACATTTTTGTACTTTTTAGGTACTAGTATGTACCCTTGAGGTATTAATATGGACCTTGTAGGTACAAATTTGTACATTTTGAAAAGGTACCACCTCAGTGACAGCTCGTGTACCTTTATTTCTGTAAGTTCAGTGTTCAGTGATGTGCAACTTTACTCTCCTCGTGTGAAGGCAAGAATCTGCAACACCTCAAACAGAAAATTATTTTACGAATGAGTAATAAATTTAAACTCTCTCAAACTGGAAGGTTGCAGTGCTTCGCTATACTTACTTTCCTTTTCCCTTTCTCTTTCTTCTTTTTAATAGCTTGACAATTGCATTAAAGTACTAGTTTGGCAACCTTAATCTCCCATACATCAATTTAACTAAAGATAAAGTACAAGCAAAACACGAGTATAACTTACAGAACTTATTTAGAGTAAATTGTATTTCCTAAACAGTTAAACACTCCCTACATTATGGCTGCATGATATTGTAAAAAAAAAACTACTTGCAATATAATTTTTTTTTCTGCGATAAATATTGCAATATTGAATTTAATTTTACCAGATGAAATAAACGGCTCAATATGGTAAGAACTCATCATTTTAGATTGATTGGGATGATTTTGTAGGAAAGTGCATCTGCATAAAATACACTAAAACCAATTACGAGTGTTGATAAATACAGTAGAGCAAAAATACAAACTAAATAAACAGTATTTTATAGATTTCTGAAAGTCTAGCAGTACAGAGTGCAAAATGTATAATCAAATGTAAAATGACCCAGCATAGTTTTCATTGTATTTTTATATAAATACAATTAGTTTCTTAAAGTTACAAACATTATAATTTTTTAAACCCGAATGCTCGACATGGCAGATCCTGCGATGGGACTATTGCGTATATGCACATTGTGATATCGGTGCTGAAACAATATATTGTGCAGTCCTACCCTACACTGCTTCCTGCTGTATCTTATTTTATTGTTATGGATGATTTTGACATTTAAATGTTCATGTGATTTTATATTGAAGGAAAGTTCATCCAAAAATGAATGTTGTGTCACCAATTACTCCCCCTTCAGTGGTACCCATTTTGAATTCTTGCTTTTGTTGAACCCAAAAAAAAAATTTTGAAAAATGTTGGTAACCAGTAGTTATTTGTGTACATGTGAGTACATTTTTATTTTGAGTAAACTATGCCTTAATAATGCAGTTTAAATGCTTTGTAACATCACATGTTTAATAACTGGTTGGCAGCAAGGCCTATAAAGAATGTTTAGGTACTATAAAACAAGAATCTGTCAGTATTTCTATTAATTTCAGTGGCAGGACCTCCCCAAGTTGCAATATGAAATCTGTCATCTATGCTCATGAGACTACAAAATGTTCTGAGCTATACATGTTATATGACTAAACCCTCCGATGCAAGAAAATTAAATATGTGATGACAACTTCAGATTGGCTGAAGTCATTATAAGAAAGCACTTGGTCTCAAACATGAAGGTGAAAGAAAACAGACCAAGGAAAAGTCAATTTCACACATTTAAGCAAGCTACAAAAACAATTGCAAAATAGTCATGGCAACCATTCATTCATTGACCTTTAGTAATACATTTAATAAATGTATAAAAATCTATATATTTTTAAAAAATAAGATAAAAAAACAAGCAAAAAATGTCATTCTTTGTTTCAAAACATTGTCAATAAAAAATCTGGAGGTTACCGAAGGTCAAGGAATAAACAGTTAACATGACTATTTTGGTAACTGTAAGTGTAGCTTGCTTAAATGTGTGAAATTGGCTTTTTCCTTGGTTTGCATAACATTGTAGATAACTATACTAATGTGTGTATATTCTGCAGCAAAGTGCCATCAAATAGAACTTAAAAAACAAAACAAACATTGTTTTTAAGTATTGATCAGACTAACTTGCTGTTATTGTCACGAGTTAAACGAATGTTAAACTCCAATGTTTTGGCAGGGACAGAGCCACAAGTGTCTGTACTTCTGGGGGATAAAGCCTACACTGTAAAAAGTGCAGGGTTCCACACAATTTATTCATGTTGTCCCAACACCAATCGATTAAGTTAACTTAACACTTTTAACAAATGTATGTGGATTGAACAAAAAAATTAAGTTGTCCCAATGAAATCTCAAGAATTGTGTTGATTCAGCATTTTTTATTAAGTAGTTTGAACAAGTAAAAAAAGTGCATAATTTTTGAGTGCATAATCTATGCTTCTAATAAAATGCAAATTGACAAACAGCAAACACAGAAACAAATGGCAAACAAACAAACTTACAAAAAAATATACTCTTCATCTTGCAGTTTGCAAAGGTGGACAGTAACAGTCACATTTTTCAATTATCTTACATTATCAGAGTATTTTGTTTTTAATGGAGACTTTTTTTTTTACTAGATTCCAAAGTATGTTAAAAATTTCATGGATGAAGTGAAATATTTAAAACTGGATAAATAATCTCCTGCTTAGGAATGCGACAAGGGCGTTTGATATTTAAGGGTCATAACAACTGATTCAAATGATCAACAATGTAAAAATATTCATAAATTAGCAGGTTTATTTTGTGATTCATGTTTTTATTCCCCCCCCCCATTTATTTATGTTTTTGAAATGCATTATAAGACCCTGATTTTTCATCCAACAATTTTTAACCTTCAAAAGTAAAAAAAAAGTGACTTTAGTCATTAACATTTTTAAGGTGATATATTTTCTGGGTTGCTGTTGTATATTACAGTACAAAAACCTTGTAATAAACTGGCAGTATATTTTCTGTTATTTTACAGACTTATTTCTCTATATTTTATTTCTTATACATTATAATACTACTTATATTATTTCAAACTACTAAAATATCAGTAAAAGTCACTTTGTTAAACTGTAGAGTTGAATTTTAAACATCGAAAGTTGACAAAGCAGAGATTAAGCTCCCATAATGCCTCTCACAACCATAAATAAACGGAAAACACACGTGAATCACAAACTGTTAATTACCAGATATTTTTTCTAATTACCAGGTCTTCCTTTTCAATTTTTCTTGAGTCAAAGTACAAAGGTACTTGCTTTTAATGTATACTTAAATATTAAAAGTACTTAATGATGAATGTTTACATCAAGTCAAGTGTTGAAACAAATGAAAATAACATCACATATCCTATGACAACAATAAATAAACCAAAAATTGTAAATGTGTGCTGACAAATTAAACATACAACAATAGCGCCTCGGTGGCGCAATAGGTAGCACAATCGGCTCACAGCAGGGCATCCGCTGCGTAAAACATATGCTGGATAAGTTGGCGGTTCATTCTGCTGGGGCGACCGCAGATTAATAAAGGGACTAAGCAGAAAAAGAATGAATGAATGGTTTAGTTTTAAATAAAACCTCTCCCATTCATATTTCAGACAATCATTTAACTGGAGACTCACTCTGAACAGATCATTTGAATCAGTGAGTTGTTAACTTGAGATCAAATGAAGTCAGATAAGTCCACATCACGATTTAAATGTTTAATGCAATTTGTAAACCAATTTAATAAGCTAAGTGACAAAATTCAGTTCATTCACAAATTAATCACCACAATTGTGTGTGGCAGATGATGATTTTTCCTCTTCTAAATACAGGAGTTGGACAATGAAACTGAGATTTAGTGTTAGGGGTTTCATGACTAAATTTGGCCAGACTGGTGTCCAATCTTCATTGATTGTGCATCCCACGAGTAAGAGCAGAATGTGAAGGTTTAATAAGCTTAATAACACAATTTTGCTTAAAATATTGCAATGTGCACAACATCATGGGTGACATATTAGAGATCAAAAGAGGACAAATTGTTGGTGCGCGTCTTACTGCCACATCTCTGAAGAACACAACAAGTCTTTGTGATGTACGAAGAGCCACAGTATCCAGGGTAATGTCAGCATACCACCAAGGACAAACCACAACCAACAGGAGTAACTGTGGACACAAGAGGAAGCTGTCTGAAAGGGATGTCCGGGTCCTGTATCCAAATAACAAAAAAAACACAGCTGCCCAACTCACTGACTCACTTTCCACCAAAACTGTTCGTCAGGAGGTCCACAGGGTCAATATACATGGCCGGGCTGCTTAAACGTTTGATCACTCATGCCAATGCCAAACACTGGTTTCAATGAGTCCACCAGGGGCGTAGCAACCGGGGGGACGAGAGGGGGGGTGGGGGTAATACGTCCCCCTCATTTTTTAGATACAGACCATTTAGAAACAGGTGATTAAGAATGTGAACTTTTGGATTTCATACAGCGCCAAAATGTCCACTACACCCCTGGAGTCCACCTTACTATATTTCCCACACCCAGGAGAGTTACGGTGTGTAGAAGTGTGGAGAAGTGTACCACCCAGACTGTTGCATGCTCAGAGTTAAGCATGTGGGTAGATCAGTGATGGTATGGACTCCAATATTAGGGCATTCCTGAGGCTCAATACTTGTGCTAGATGGGTGCAACACTGCCAAAGACTACTGAACCGTTCTGGAGGACCATGTGCACCCAATGTCTCAAACATTGTATCTTAAAGGTGGTGCAGTGTATCAGGATGATAATACACAAATACACACAGCAAGACTGGTGAGTGGTTTGATGAACATGAAGCTGAAGTTGAACATCTCCCATGGCCTGCACAGTCACCAGCTCTAAATATTACTTTATTAGGCCATACTCACATTATGTACAGTTGCCTTGAATTGGGCCAAAGCACGCTTGTCCCCCCTCCCGTCTCCCCCGACGGCCCGCACTCACATTACATTCGGGCCTGGGCCCGCTTACGTCATCGATGATGCGCTGCTCAGTAAGCGCTCTCGCTCAGCACAGTGGAGATTTCTTTAGTTATATCGTTTAAGTCGTTTGATATGCAGTGACACGCAGTCTAATATTTCGCAGAACACATCAGCCACTTTTGATGCTCATAAACAGTCCTCGTGCTGCAGGAATTAGGAAGTTTGCTGAAGGCGCAGCTGATGTGCAGTGAGGGATTTGCGTCTTTAATAAACTACGACAGTTTGCGTTCATTGAACAGTACAGATGATTAATTAATCCATATGAAACAGTCCCTTAAAAGTCACGTCTCGCTTTCAGTTTTGGCCATAGGCACGCTTGCACTCACACTGTAAGCGTACCGTGCCTAAGCCCAAGTGAACCGCACTCAGGCCCACCTCTTCCAACCGGGCCAGGGCCGCCCAAGTGAACCGTGCCTGAGCCCAATTCAGAGCACTCACACTTCTCAAACAATCCGGGAAACGGGCCTGGGCACGGTTCGGATAGCATAGTGTGAGTAAGCCCTAAACATTACTAGAAGGAGCAAGTCAGAAAACATTTTCCTCCACCAGCAGCATATAGTGACCTGAATCTACTCTGCAAGAAGAATGACTCAAAATCCCTCTGGCTACTGTGCAGAACTTGTATCTGTCATTCCCAAGATGAATGACGAATGCTGTATTAACCACAAAAATAGTCCCCTTACTTGAAGTATGGACAAACTTGGTCCTGGAGGGCTGATGTCTTGTAGAGTTGAGCTCTAACCGTAATCAAACACAACTCTCTATAGATTTCTAGTGATCCTGAAGACGCTTAGCATGTTTAGGTGTGTTTAAACAGGTAATTTAAATAAAATACTCAGAACAGATACTTAAAAAAACTTAAGCACAGTAGTTAAAAAAAGTTACTATGCACTGCTGATGTTGTCAGAGCGAGTCTCCAGTTAACGATTCACTAATTCATATGATCCAGCCAGAACAAGTCTTCAGTTAACAATTCATTAAATTCTCAAGTCAGAACAGAAGTTATTGATGCTGAATTTTAATTTTATTTTTTGTGCATCAATGAAAATCTTATTTAGGTCAAAAGTGCCAAAGGTTTGGAGCCAAATAAGATGTAAAAGAGCAGTTTAATTCTATGAACTGCTAAAAGGCAAGGCAAGGATAGGCAAGTTTATTTATACAGCACATTTCATACACAGTGGCAATTTACAGTGCTTTACATGAACAGGAATAAACAAGACAAGTGTATAAGAAAATAAAAACAAGTAATAAAAATGATTAAAACAGATTAAAATGTGTTAAAACAGGTTATAAAAGAATGAAAAAAATAGGAGACACAATAGTGTGATCTGTAGGACATAGCACAGTGCTCATTCAGTAAAGGCACAGCTAAACAGATGTGTTTTCAGTCTTGATTTGAATGTGCCTAATGTAGGAGCACATCAGATCATTTCTGGAAGCAGATTCCAGCAGCGAGGGGCATAGTAGCTGAAGGCCAATTCACCCTGCTTTGACTCAACTCTTGGATTTTTAAGTTAACATGACCCTAAAATTCTGAGTGATCTAATGGTTTGTATTCAGTAAGCGTATCTGTAATTTATTAAGGTCCTAGGCCATTTAGTGATTTATAGACAAGTAATGATACTTTAAAATCTATTCTGAATGTAACTGGGAGCCAGTGCAGAGACCTGAGGACAGGTGTGATGTGCTCTGATTGTCTGGTTCTGGTTAGAATCCTGGCCGCAGCGTTCTGGATGAGCTGCAACTGTCTGACTTTGGAGAGGCCGTTACAGTAATCCACACTGCTGCTGATAAAAGCATGAACAAGTTTCAGGTCTTCACCGGAAACAAAGCATCTAATTCT
The DNA here is from genome assembly GCA_903798205.1 of Danio tinwini. Taxonomy (NCBI): domain Eukaryota; kingdom Metazoa; phylum Chordata; class Actinopteri; order Cypriniformes; family Danionidae; genus Danio; species Danio tinwini. The sequence goes on along the minus strand of CAIGQZ010001345.1, from coordinate 22,281,560 downwards.
TGCAATGTTTTTCAATTCAATTCAATTCATCTTTATTTGTATAGCGCTTATACAATGTAGATTGTGTCAAAGCAGCTTCACATGGAAGTTTATAGTGAATTGAAACAGTGTCAGTTCAGTTTTCAGTGTTTAAGTTCAGTTTAGCTTAGCTCAGTTCAGTGTGGTTTAATAATCACTACTGAGAGTCCAAACACTGAAGAGCAATTCCATCGATGCGCAGCTCTACAGATCCCGAACCATGCAAGCCAGTGGCGACAGCGGCGAGAAAAAAACTTCACCAATTGGCGAAAGTGAAGAATTTTAAAAACCTCGAGAGTAACCAGGCTTAGTTGGGCACAACCATTTCTCCTATGGCCAAACGTCTTGTGCAGAGCTGCAGTCTAGGCGCAGTAGCTGGACCTCAGTGAAGACATGTCTGTCCTTGGAGCATCACAGGAATCAGTCTCATGCTCTCCATCATGACCACCACAGCAGCAGCTCAGGATATGGCCTGGTCCAGAAACCTTGGGATCGTCTCGTCGGTGGTCTTGGATCGCATCAGTGGCACTGCATAGTCTGAGGGTCTCGAGATGAGTACCCCCAGGTAGAAATACAGAATAAGGAGAATAATTAGCGTAGCTGCTGTTCATAGTGTATATAAACAAGAAGCAAAATCGTGTGTGGGGCACATCATGCGTCATACTGCTATGTAATGCACTGAGTGTATGCTTTGCTAAAAAGATAGGTCTTTAATCTAGTTTTGAAGAGTGAGAGTGTGTCTGAGCCTCTGACATTGTCAGGAAGGCTATTCCAGAGTTTAGGGGCCATAAATGAGAAGGCTCGACCTCCTATACTCGATTTAGCTATTCTAGGTACTACAAGAAGCCCTGAGTTTTGAGATCTTAAAGAGCGGGTTGGATTGTAGCGAGACAAGAGGTTGGTTAGATAAACAGGAGCTAGATTATTTAAGGCTTTATAGGTAAGAAGCAATATTTTAAATTTAATACGAAACTTAACAGGCAGCCAGTGTAAGGAGGATAAAATTGGGGTGATATGATCATATTTTCTAGACCTGGTAAGAACTCTGGCAGCTGCATTTTG
>CAIGQZ010001345.1:22268885-22280470 GCA_903798205.1 Danio tinwini | reverse complement strand
CAAAATGCAGCTGCCAGAGTTCTTACCAGGTCTAGAAAATATGATCATATCACCCCAATTTTATCCTCCTTACACTGGCTGCCTGTTAAGTTTCGAATTAAATTTAAAATATTGCTTCTTACCTATAAAGCCTTAAATAATCTAGCACCTGTTTATCTAACCAACCTCTTTTCTCGCTACAATCCAACCCGCTCTTTAAGATCTCTAAACTCAGGGCTTCTTGTAGTACCTAGAATAGCTAAATCGAGTAAAGGAGGTCGAGCCTTCTCATTTATGGCCCCTAAACTCTGGAATAGCCTTCCTGATAATGTCCGAGGCTCAGACACACTCTCACTCTTCAAAACTAGATTAAAGACCTATCTTTTTAGCAAAGCATACACTCAGTGCATTACATAGCGGTATGACGCATGATGTGCCCCACACACGATTTTGCTTCTTGTTTATATACACTATGAACAGCAGCTACGCTAATTATTCTCCTTATTCTGTATTTACACCTGGGGGTACTCATCTCGAGACCCTCAGACTATGCAGTGCCACTGATGCGATCCAAGACCAGCGACGAGACGATCCCAAGGTTTCCGGACCAGGCCGTATCCTGAGCTGCTGCTGTGGTGGTCATGAGACTGATTCCTGTGATGCTCCAAGGACAGACGTGTCTTCACTGAGGTCCAGCTACTGCGCCTAGACTGCAGCTCTGCACAAGACGTTTGGCCATAGGAGAAATGGTTGTGCCCAACTGAGCCTGGTTTCTCTCGGGGTTTTTAAAATTCTTCACTTTCGCCAATTGGTGAAGTTTTTTCCTCGCCGCTGTCGCCACTGGCTTGCATGGTTCGGGATCTGTAGAGCTGCGCATCGATGGAATTGCTCTTCAGTGTTTGGACTCTCAGTAGTGATTATTAAACCACACTGAACTGAGCTAAACTGAACTGAACTTAAACACTGAAAACTGAACTGACACTGTTTCAATTCACTATAAACTTCCATGTGAAGCTGCTTTGACACAATCTACATTGTATAAGCGCTATACAAATAAAGATAAATTGAATTGAATTTAGCAATAAAATGATTATTTACAAAATATTAGCCTCATCTTGAAATGATTATAAATACCTATATAGAAAATACATTTGCAAAGATTTAATTGAAGAGTGTATGGGTGTTTCCCAGTACTTTCTTGCAGCTGGAAGGGCATCCGCTGTGTAAAACATATGCTGGATAAGTTGGCGGTTCATTCCTCTGTGGCAACCCCTGATGAATAAAGGGACTAAGCCGAAGGAAAATTTATTTAATTGAATCTATTAATCGCAAACAATGCCCCTTAATAGAGAAACTGATTTCTGATTCAGATGGGAACCTATTTTATTCATTATTTGCAGCAACATGAAAAACAAAAAACAATTATTTTGGTGTACAGAATGTGACTTTAAAATGAAAATTGATGAGATCTCTGACAGCTCAGTGGTCCATGAGGGATCAAGAGGCACTGGTATTCTAAGGGCATGCATGAAACCCTTTTTTCTGCCAGTAAACTGTAGCACAATAATTTTTAATAGCATTGTATTTATGCACCTTACTAGCTATTTTATAGGATTTATATTTTTAATAGATATTTTATATCTATAAAAAGCAAGATAAATGACCAGGGAACACAATAAAAGTGCCTTTAAACAAAAAATGTGATAACCAAACAGCTCTGCAAACACTGCTTTTACTGAGGTTCTTGGCACCACTGCACTGCATACAGATATGTGTTACAAAGAAACGCGAAGTAATAATTTACTTTTAACATGCAGCTCAAAATGGTGACAAAAATACAAGCCTCCATCTGCCAAAATTCTTTCCTTCTTTCATATTGCGATTTCTCTACTTGTATGTGTTTGGATGTTGTGAAGCCTGTTCTAACCATAAAATAAAATGCATTTGGGTAGTTGACAATTAGTTGTTTTTTTTTTAAAGAAAAAAAATATATAATTACACTACCTGACAAAAGTCTTGTCATCAATCCCAGTTGTAAGAGCAACGGATAATAACTTGACCTCTAGAAGTTTTTCAGATGAATCATCTGTTGAACTGCATCCCAATCATTACAAATACTGCAGAAGACCTATTGAAACCCACATGGACCCAAGGTTCTCACAGAAATCAGTCAAATTTGGTAAAGGAAAAATCATGGTTTGAGGTTACATTGAGTATGAAGAGCACATATTTGTTCTGCCGATTACATTACAAACCACAGGAGAGGGCAAATTCTTCAGAAGGATAGCGCCCCTTATTCTTCAGCCTCCACATCAAAGTTCCTGAAAGCAAAGGAGGTCAAGGTGTTCTGGGATTGGCCAGCCCAGTCACCAGACATAACCATTATTGAGCATGTCTGGGGTAAGATGGAGGCAATGAAGATGAATCCAAAGAATCTTGATGAACTCTGGATGGGAGTCTTGCAAGCACACTTTCTTTGTCATTGCAGATGTCTTTATTAATAAGTTATTTGAATCAATGAAGAGATGCATGGATGCAGTCCTCCAAGCTCATGGGAGTCATACACAATATTAATTCTTTTTCCACTGCACCATGACTTTATATTCTATACTGTACATTATTTCTGTTGTACAGTAATTTATGGCACAAAATATTTATGTTCAGAACTTTAATGTTCTATTTTGGTGAAATTACTAACTCTATGAAAGTCTTGGGCCACCCCTAAGAAACAGCTGAAGAAACGGTCCGTTTCATCAACACTTGGTCTTCACAATAATTGCACAATACTAAACTAACTCAGAAGTGTCTGCAAGATTTATGTTAGCCTCAATAAGACCATCCTGGAATAATAAAAAAATAAATAATTAAACTAATACTTGTCACCGCATTTGCATATTGTTGCTTATCTAATAATTGATCTAATAGTGCTTCTATTATCCTTGTTTGTAATACACTTTGGATAAAAGCATCTACTAAATAATTAAATGTAAATGTGAGATGAAAGTGAAAATTTAAAACAAAAAAAATTTTGGGGTAAAAACAGCCTGCTCTCACGAGGAAACATAACTATTTCATGTTTCGTCAGTTTAGTGGCTAATTCGTATGAATTCATAAGTTCAGTTCAGTCATACAAAAATGTATGATTTTAAAAAGCGTGGCACCCAACCCCACGCCTTAACCAAACTGTCACTGGGAGATAAGCAAATCATACCAAATTGTTTGATTGTTGATTGAGATCATACAAATTCATACAAATTAGTCACTAAACCAAAAAATTGCAAATTGCCCTGAGATCGTGTTAGGTAAAAATATTAAGACACATTTTTAAATTGTATTTATTTGGCTTTAATTAGATGACTTAATTTGAGATTAGTGAAAAGAAAACATAAAATGCATATTTTAGTGCCTATTTTAATATAAATTAGTTTCTGTGTTTTTTAATTACAATGCATGACTTTATTATATTTTTCATAGTTATTTCAAAATTACTTTATTAAATCTGAACTTTAGTAGCACATTTGTACATCAAAACCTTTTACTTTAAAAAGTTTATGAACAGATTTCTTCATACAGCATTAGCCTTTTAATATAACATTTCATTCCAGGAAAATAATTCTGGCTATAACTATAAGTTATTATTTATGGAGTGATATCCAAAATTTGTATAAGAGTGATATAACTGTTCACAAAATAAAACCAGAATTCTGAAACACAATTCCTCTGGATTTTATGTTGTATGTGCAACATGCAAATTAGTGCATCTATCATTACAGAAATGTCACTTCTGCATATTCAAACATACAATTTCAGAAAGTAGTGTACTGTGATTAATCAAATAGGTATGATGATAATGATTATGATGATATCTAGTTACATTTTACTGGTTTATTTGATAGGGCAGTGGGTAGCACGATCGCCTCACAGCAAGAAGGTTGCTGGTTCGAGCCTTGGCTGGGTCAGTTGGCATTTCTGTGTGGAGTTTCTATGTTCTTCCTGTGTTTGCATGGGTTTCCTCCGGGTGCTCCGTTTTCCCCCCACAAGTCCAAAAATGAGGTATAGGTGAATTGGGTAAGCTAAATTGGCCGTAGAGTATGTCTGTGAATGAGTATGGATGTTTCCCAGTGACGGGTTGCAGCTGGAAGGGTATCCGCTGCGTAAAATATATGCTAGATAAGTTGGCGGTTCATTCTGCTGTGGCGAACGCAGGTTAATAAAGGGACTAAGCCGAAAAGAAAATTAATAAATGAATTAATGAACAGTTTGAGTTAGAAAATTTTAAAAAACTAATTCAAATAAATTACAATCAAAAGCTGAAAAACATGAAATGCACAGTGTGTAGCTTTTGCTATTTAATATATCTGGTTGCTACAAACGCTTAAAAAGACACAAGGCATTAGGCAAATGTTTTATGGTAAAAAGTAACATTAAATGCTGCTCTGGTTTGTTTTTGATTATTTAGCAGTGCTTTCCTTTTTTTAACAATTCTTTTTACCTGATCCTAAAAAACACATCCGTAGTTTGCACTAATGCACAGTTTGCCAAGCTAAACATTTTATAAGAAATTATTCAATTGTTTCTAACCACAGATTAAGGCAACATCAGTCTGTAGTGGTAATCAATCTTATCGTCCTTCCCAGAAATTTGTAGTCGTTACGAATCACAAAACGCAACCATGTCTGACCCACTCCTTTACAGTCTCCTGTGATGTCTAGACCAAGCATCAATTGTTATTCCATTTAACAATAAAAAAATGCTAATGACAAAAGCCTTTATTGTCACGCAAAACAGTAAGCTTTAGGAAAAATTCTCAGTCTGTGCCGTATACAGGCCAGGCCTCAAACCCAAGTAACACTGCTGAAGTACTCAAGCTAAGCTCCTGGTCTCCAGTCATGACCCAATGAGGGAAAAATGTCTCACTGAACAAGGTCCATGAGCTGCAACCTGGTGTGATTTCTCCTGTTTCCTTCTCTCCACTCAGTTGTATTGGTCCTCTATCTTTTTTGACACCTGTATGCGAGCACTGATTCAGTTTCCATTACAGCATTGCCCTTTTGTTAATTAATCTCCATATGGTTTCAGTTAAAGCCACTGATGTCACCGCTCCCCCTCCCTACAGTACACCAGTCGCTCCAGAGAAACATGGAAAACATTAGTGCCGCCTCTAATTAAATAACCAGGGAGCTTTTGTCACTATCTGTGTCTCTTGGCCAAGCTTTGAGTCCCACTTATAGACTAAAACATTTGGATTTGGATATCGCCCATTACAAAGCCACAGGCAAAGGCTTGCATTTATTGTCTTTCCACTCCCACAAAAAAGAAAGAAAAGAAAAAGTTAACAAACTTAGCATGCCTGGGTTTCAATATGCATGAAAATTATTTATGGTTCATGGATCAATGGAATTGGTGGTGATAGGGATATATTATGTTTTGTACAACTTCATTTGTGTTTGAGACACAAAATTATGAAAAAAAATTATGATGCTCTTTATTTGACTATATGTTAAAATATCACAGGGGTGATGGGGCTTTAAAGAAACAATATTGAATCTTAGTAATGCAGCAATTAAATTTAGTTAAGAGAAACATTCAAATGTGCCCAAGCATCAGAATAGGTCTGACTGCAATTTAGTACATCAACAAAAGCGCAAAAATATAAAAAACAAAGCATAAAATAATGCAATTCCTACAATTTATCTCTTCTTTCACTGCACATTTTACAAAGTTGTCAAGCTGTCTCATTAAGGATCAGCTTCTTCCTCTCAAGGTCAGAAAGTTTCCCTAATGTCCAGAGAGTGAACCAAGGTGAATGGCTTATGTCACAAGCAGTGCCAATAAATTACATTAGAGGTCAAGACGCATCAAATTTAATGTGCTGCTAATGAGAAACGACCATAGTCCAATAAAGCAAAATTAATTTCTAAAGTAATTACATTTAATTTGAATGTGCACTTTGAGCATTAAGCCCAACGTGTGTGATATAATTATCATAATTATTTTATCTTTTTAAACAGCCCAGCAGAATTCCTTTGAATGTAACAGTATAACTTACATGATGTTGAATGCACAAAATGAAATGAATACAATTATAATCTCCACTAAAAAGATTAAGTACATAATTGGAGGATCAAACCGTCTTCGGTAATGTGCAATTCGCCACTTTGACACAGCGGCCAAAGAAACATTTAGCTTACCATTCGTGATGAGTTGCAGTGTTATTGATGCTTCGTTTGCCAATCTGGAAGACTACAAACTCATTACAAAATTAAATGAAATCACGTTTCTGTAGTCACTATAATACCATTTGATTGCATGGAATAATAATTAGACTGTCATAATCGGAGTGGTCATTTACGTAAAAACATCGGTAGCCTATTATTATTTACTTTTACGACGAAGAAAATGACAAGAAAACCAGCATGCATTCAAACTACTTGTTTCTTCAGATTTGTCGTTACAACCTTTGGCAGACACGTGTATAAGGCGTCTTTTGACGTAGTCATTAAATTGCTTAATGCACATCTTTCGGTATATTCAGAAACTTGATTGATTCAATAACAATGTGTAATTGCGTCCAGGCGTCCCGTCATCTGCGCATGTCATATGTGCAAGGTAAAGCACTGATGACGTTAGTTTTCTTTCAGTTTTGTAAACGAGCCATTTACGCACACGTGAAAAAGTACATTGAGTCATTTTCTTACATTTTGTCGTAATTATTTGATTCTGATCGATGTAACTTAGGCTACAATCTTAGTTTAGTGTAATTTATCTTGTGTCAGTTTTTCAAAGTTCAGCATTTTGTGTTTACCCTAATTGATTGTATTGTGGTGAGAATAATACTTCGTACATCAATCGAAAACCACATTTTCAAAATAGTACAGTAATTTATTTAAGCTGACTTTAAAGACTTTATTTTAAGAAATGAAAGGCTTACTTGCATTAGTAAGCTAATATGATTTATACATGCAATATTTTAAGCTATAAAATGACAGATGTATATAGAATTGGGTCTGTAACACATTACAATAATATGTTAAGAATATACAACATTTGTTTCAAACCAATGCTGTTGATTTTGTTTTGTTTTTTATTGTTGTAACAGACCAATTTGCCATGAACAGGCTTCTTTGAAGAATTCTAAATATACAGAGTGTATTTGGTCCAAGTTTAACCACGCAAAAGCATTGCATAATCCAGTTTAGTTGCATTTCAACCACACATAGTCGTCTGTCGGTCCATGCAGTACAGTCCACTTGTCTTAATTGCTTTTCCTGATGGCTTGCTGTTCTCAGGTAATGACATCTGGGTGTTTACTGTGCTGACTGGCTGAGACTTGCTGCAGGCTGAATGAGTACCTGAGGGGTGGCTGGATGGCGCGGCAGGGCGGTTTATGAGAGGGATGGTAAACAGACAGCAGCGAGGGCCAAAACCAAGGTCTTGCCCTTTGGATCGAGTAGGTCTAAAGCCGGAGGAAAGAGCCAGCCAAGCAGGAAGCAAATGCAAGCTCCTCATAAATGCTCACTTTTTCAGTCCAGCCAAAATCTGAGCTGTTCCTCAAGCACTTGGACCTTATATAATGTGCCTACTGATATAAATTTTACGTACCACATAATAATCCTTTATTCATGTGTGTACTTTCGGGTATGTGGATTTCCACTGCAATCTTTCAGTGAAAGCACTATTTCTGAGATTTTCATTAATATTATCAGCTCAGCATTCTGCCGTTTTCCCCCTACATAAGATTAGTTCTAAAATATGAGGGCAATCAAAATCCCACATGACTCAAAACTGGATCAGATCCAGTTTCACTTCCTCTCCCATCCTTGTGATGTTAATCATTGTCCCACAGTTACCAGTGTTCTTTTATCACAAAACACTTTTATAGGAAGACATAATGTTTGGCTGTAAACATGTCTCAAACAACATGCTGCTACATTTGTATGCCAACAGACCCTGAACCCCACATGAAATCAATTACATCATCCACCGTTCTTAAGTTTTGGTGTCTTCCGACAAAAAGAACGATCGACAGAGAGAAAGACAGATAAAGAGAGGCAGAAAGACAGGTTTGCGACATGAGCTGAGATCTTCTTGTTGTGGTATATTCTCGTTGGCACTAAAAGTCATAAAAGGCCTTCAGGTTTTACAATGTCATGTCCAAACGCAGCATCCCCCACGGCTTCTCTTTCCCCTTCTCTCTCTTTCTCTCCTCCCTCTCATCCTCCCTCCCTCTGAGCTACCTTCACCTCCCCCCTTGCTATCTTCCTTCATCAGTTGAAAAAGACATGCTTATTTTTACCGCTGAAAAACACTATGAACACTGTTTAAAAGTACAGACTGGAAGGAATTTAGTGGGCTTGTGTATGTGTATGATTGATTTAGTCTGACTGTGGTCAGAATGTGGCACAGAGCAAATTATCTCACAACCACTTTGCTACTGATGCCTTTCCAATAACACACCAGAAGTGCCATTTTAGTGCAAGTCCAAATTTTTGCAATTTTTAAAATTTCGTTTTACAAATACAAAATCTTTCATGTTTAGAATTGACTTCAAATGTGTCAAACATTGTGAAAGTCATTCCATTCTTTAAAGCTGACATTCTGATTTATTGTCATCCTTTCAAAACAAAAGACACAGAGGTGACCAATAAATCCATCTGTACTTTGCTTCCTCAAGCTATTTGTCCTCTTGAGGTGTAAAACACTCTGTGGCAAGCCCTACTTGAACCAGAGCTGTGAACATATAGCGTCCACCAATTATCCTGTCTGTCTGCTCCTCTGCTAATTATGGCTTGCCTGCTGTGTTTGTGCGTGAGTGTGCATGCATGTGTGCGTGTTTCTTATGGACAGACTGGGGCTAATAACACTATCTTTTTTGAAAAGACAGAAGGCCTCTGGCCATCGCTTTCAACACACATGCCACACAAGCAGTCCCACCCACAGCACTCAGATCTGTCATTGACGGCCATCCCCTTTCCCACTCTTAGACTCTCGGCAGCTGTGGCCTAGCGTGACAGAAAAGTGCAACAAATTACTTTGCTACCGCTTCTGAGGGCAAATGTCAAATATCCCTCCATATTTACCAGAATGGAGTCGTGCACAGGCACTTACACTGGATGGGTATGCTCTGTGCAGGGTGTGGATGTCATGTCAGCGAAGAGAGAGAGAAAAATACTGGTTTCCTTTTCTGGATGCCATCCAGGTCTTTGCACAGTACCAGGCAGCTGTCAGTAGGATTGATGAGCCCAGCTGGTAAAGATGTGCTGGGTGTCAGCAGGGCAGCAGATTTTAGCGGGGCCAGAGAGCACTCACCGCATGAGTTAGGTGTGATCTGAAGAGGACGTGATTTAGAGCTCTATGACTGGGCAGGTGAGATGACTGTGCAGCGGATATTTTGCTGGTGAATCAGCCTAAAGTAGCTTTAAAGGGGGAGTGTGCAACAGTGAGCAGAGGTCAGGTTGTGCGTTTGCACCTAAATGCGAGGCAAGCAAGACGTTGCTGGAGGTGCAAAAGCTCTGTGCAGATGTCCAAATAAATGGTAAATCATCGTGGGTGCTAAAATGCTTTTTGCACTGAATGTGTCTGCAAGCCTATGGGGCGAACGAATGACTAAAACATTAGCAGGAATCCTCAAGGCCCTTGCACATTTTCCCATCCCCCTTCATGCTTGATCTGTGCAAACACACACACGCACACTGAGCCGAAATGGTGCCCATTCACATGCACACTTCAAGACATCATGGTCTCTCTCCGGCTGGGGAATGTGTATCTGTGCTGCGTTTTGCTCGTATACACAAAGTGTCTATTTAGGTGTGTGTCCTCATTCCAAGAGCTTTAAAGATGCCATTGGCATCTAAGCACAGAACACTGAATCGAGTTACAGGTGTTCCTTTTAACACAGAAAAAAGACATTTTATGACCAAGCTTGTATGGAGGCCTGGGGAACCAGAAGTGACACAGACCCACAAAACAAGTTAAAACCACGTACCAAGGATCACAGACACCAAATGCGGACGCACAAACACACATACACACACATGGAGAGAGATAACTTGAGTAAAGAAATAAATATTTCATATAATTCACAAAATATCATTCCCTTAAAATGCTGGTCAGAAATTTTTACATGTATAAATGATGTGTGTAAATCATCTTATTTTATGAGGTAAACATTTTTCTCTTCTTCATAGTGCACAACTAGTTTTTCACTAGCTAAAGTGAGCTGTTCGCTCTACTCATCCCTCTTTTTACAGCATGCTTGAAAATGAAAATAAAGCCACAATGAATCTCTCTATATTTTTAACACAGACATTTGCATTTTAAAAGCCATCGTGAGTAGTTAACTTAACAGTTCCTATGTACAGTTACATTATTGCCTCTAATAATTATCAGTGATAAACTGCCTGAACATTAAAAAGAAATACAAATCCATTCGCATTTTTATGGCTGGAAAAATTATAGCGTGACATTTGAGAGTCATTGAGCTGCAGCTTACAGGCTTATTTTGGAAAGTCAAAGACATCTCAAATGCTTTGGCAGTTTGTAATTTGGCCGCGGTTTGGGATGGTTACAGTAAGATGGGCTCAACAAAGTACTTTTTATTTAACAAACTCTTAAATGATAAATGTTGGGAGTAATACCTTGTTAAAGGTCTATAAGTTGACATGAACCGTGGATATATGTATTTATAGCCTCTTAGAGTTGAGAGACAAAGGAGTATAATTTGCAACATGGCCCATTTCATTCACAAATGTTGGAGTCCAGCTAGGAACCCAAAACTTTAAGAGTCATAAACAGAAGAAATAAATATTTTATCATCATTATTACTACTACCATTACAATTTTTATCACAATTACCACCACTTTTACAACTATTACTACTACTTTTATGACAGCAACAACTACTATTACTAACACTACTATAATTGATAAAAACAAAAACTATTTAACAAATGTAACATACTTTTGAACATACATTACATAGACACTAGTAGAGCTGTACAGAAACTGCATTCTGAGCACTTTAGGTGTTGCTGTGTTTTGTGAGTGTTTCACCGCCCTCTGGCGGCAGAATGAAGCTCTACAGCAAGTTGCCCTCCCCCCAAAACACAGTACTGTCTAAATCCTGTTCTTGAAGCAGCATACATTTCTATATGTCCTGTCAAAAACATCTGAAGTGACTCATCAGCTTGCTAGAACAGAATCAAAGAATGAATGAAATAGGGTGTGTCAGAGAAAGAAGACTTCCAAAATGCATACATATTTCTCTACTGCAGCAACCTTGGCCTGTACGAGTCAAGACATTTGGCATTATTTAACCCAACAGTTAGAATTATATCCCTTCAGTTTGCACACAAAAATGTTCAGCGTTTCAGGTTTCAGAATTTCATGTTAGTGCACGTGAGCAATGTTCTTGTCTAATTTTGTTTTTCACAGTTTATGGTCGCCTTCCAGTCAATTATAGTATTACAATTTGCTGACTTTATCATGCGTTTGAAAATCTAACATTAATTAGTGATAAATGGCAATGAAAGGCATTCAAAAAAAAAAAAAAGACATAAGATGTGTATTATGTATACACATACATTTTTTGGCATAGTTAAATTTAT
>CAIGQZ010001345.1:22230218-22263885 GCA_903798205.1 Danio tinwini | reverse complement strand
AACCTGAACTAGAACATTCTACGAGGTGGCCGGGCTGCAGCTCTTTGACAATGGTGGGGTGTGTTCAGAGTGAAGGAATGCCTTCAAAAGGGAGGGTCTTTTGCTCTGCATGAATTACATGGCGTATTGGGCGAAATATCACTGAAATGAATCGGCCGCCTGGTCGAACTGACTTTGATTTTGCTGAAATAAATCACTTTTACATTTATTGGGCCTCTCAGGGAGATTTGCAGTTCAATCAACAGAGTTTTATAGAGATATTTAGGGGTCTCAAACTTGTACCGAAATACTGCCTTCTGAATATGGAAACCTGGAGTACCACCCTCAGCTTGGATCATTATCAGTGATTCTCCTCTTATATTGCATTATTTTTAATAAGAGCAATACTATTTTCCTAGAGGAATCACTAAACTTTGAAATGTCCTATTATGGTTTCAACAGTATAATTTTTTTCAATTATTTTAAGTCGACAGGTGTTTGTTTTTAATTGTGCATTTAAGTGTTCTTTAGCAGTAGAACATCATCAAAAACCATAGATTACCCAAATGTGGCATTCATTCGGCCACTCTTTAAATTGTGACAATGAATTTGATGAAATGTCCGATTTAACCGTAAACACGACAGACATTAAGTGCAGAGTTTATGTGGCTAAATTTTTATGTGCTCAGTGTTTATGTCTCCATGGCAAACTGCTCTTTTTATGTGTCAGTGGAACCAACATTTCTTCCTGAATTGGTGAGGTATTGTTTATGTGTTGGCAGTGCCTCACGGAACGCCGCTGGAGAATTTCCTTTTCATGCTACAAATCATGCACGTGCACAAGTTGCTGCTTTTTCGTCTTGTTAGTTTGTTCCCCTATAACTTTATGAATGCAGATGTCTACATCTATGTGTTTATATTATTAGACTATGCTGAAATCAAGCAGTCATACTGCAGAAGCATTGTTAAATTTACTGGAAGCTCAGGCACTCTCACCATTCTTTTACACATTAATTTTTCTCTTTCTGCACACATACTTTCCTACTGTTTTTAGATTTACATTCATGCTGTTTGCATGACTCTCAGTGCTGGGTGTTGTGGCAGGCAGGGCATCTACTGCATAAAACATTGCCAGAGTAATTGCTGGTCAATTCGGCCGTGGTGACCCCTGATAAAGTAGGGAATAAGCCGAAGCAACGCAAGTGAGGTTTTTGCATGAATTGCATAAGACTCACATTGCATTCTTTTAATCCTGTTATTCAAAACCATAGAGTTGGTGAAACTTTGAGCACTATGAGCTAAATAATTATTAAAGAAATGTCAAATGAAATTTGTATTATTGGTTTGTCTTCACTGCTGAATTCTAATTCTCTGTGTTGCTTCCATTTTTTCTCAACATTGACTGATTGAGTAGACCTCTGTGTAGAATTATATTTCCTTACCTCATCATAACCACAGATCATACACTGAGGATTTACAAAGGAATAAGGTCCAGTCGCACTTACTTTCCGCATGTCTATTAGATGAGATTAGAGCAGCTCAGAATAATAGTATAAATATATGCATTGATGATTTTATTTTCTCTTAGATCTGTCAGGGATTCTGCACGTTTTATGAAGGTAATTTATGAATTAAGACATTTAAGTCATTTAAAAGGAACACAACATGCTAATATGTTCTCTAAATGATGATTTTTTAAAAACAAAATATATGTTTGCAACAATCCTAAGCAAACATGTTGTACAGATCTACATTTATATTACTTTTGAATTCATTTTACACAACAGGTACAAAAGTTGCACCTGTACTTTCAAAATGGTACCTTATTTACCCATAAAGGGTGCATTTTAGTACCATAAAGTTACACTTTAGCACTTGAAATGTACATAGTACCTAAATTTATTAGAACCTTTCGAAAGACCACCCCACTGACAGCTTTTGCCCTTTCATTTGAAATTGTTATTTTACTTTACATTCTGCTTGCACTGTAAAAATAAACAATAAAAATAAATCAATGTAAATTTACTTGAAAAGCTAAATTCCTAAAGAAATGGACAAAAGTGAAAGCTGAACAAATATGCCAATGGAGAAAAATCTAATCCGAAAAAATTATTTTAAAAGATTATTTGTAGTGGATTATTTGGTGTGGAAACTTATTTAAATTGATCTGTTTCAGTTCTTTTGAAGGAAAGATCCCCAAACATGATGTGCAACCTACAATATATCAATAGTCTTATTCTGAAAAAAAATTTGAATTTGAAACAACAGAATTTGAAAACAAAAATAGTGTATTTTTTTGCAGAATGAAACTTTTAAAGGCAAGAATTGAATTTAATGGCAAGAAGTAATGTAACTTTTACTTTCCACTTTAAGGCCTTTTTAAAAACCTGTAATTGTAAAAGGGTGAATTAAGACTTTTTAAAAACCTTTTAAAAACCCACAGAAACACTTTTCAGGACTCCGGTCCAGATCCAGACATGGACAGAATTCAATCTGGACCCAACTCCATTTCATATTTCAAGAGCATTCAAGAATTGTGTGTAGGAGAGTAAAAGTGTGTGTTTATTTATTATTTTGATAAATGCATGTTAAACTTTAATCTTAATCTTAATCTTTAACTTAATCTTTTTAAATAAATGTTAGCGATGGTTAAATTTAAACCGAAGGTGATAATTAAGGTTTTGTTACTCTGTTGTCATGGCTGGTCAGCGAATGATATTTGCCGTAATCGGTATGGTGAAACTCTTCACCGCAGTGAGGGTTTGAATGGGTGAGGATGTGAAGTTGACACAGAAAACAGAGATTTCAAAGATTGGACAGAAGTGGTGTGCGTTCATTTTGCTCCAATCCAGCATGCACATAACTTGTAAACAGATTTTAATGAGAAAGACTAGTTGTGAAGAGTGGAAATGTTAAATGCCACTACAAACAAACGTTTAGTCTGCTGATGGAATACAGACTGTGCCATTTCTCACATTAGACTGCTTTTGCACCATATAACTACCTCTGATGGTGATTTGTTTATAAAAATGTCTGAACCCTAAATTAAGTGACACTACTCATTTTGCCACTTTTGTACTTATTAGTATATTTTTAAATGCAACAGGCACTTTTATTTGTTGATTTTTGTATGTGCATATTTATTAAAATTAAGTTTTGTTATAACAAATTTTCTGGAATTTGAGAACCCCTGATCTATAGTTTCTTTGAAATTTCAATAATAAAAATAAATAAATAAATAATAAATAAATAGCAGTAAAAACAGCTCTTCAGTTTCCCATTAGCTGCATTTTAAGCCAAATTATGCCTAGGAGAACTTTCAGGATTAGCATGTTGCTAATGCTTTCAAAGTTATTTCAGTAAATGCTTTTAAAACCCTGTAAGGCTGTTTTTTATTTTTGTTAACAGAGTAATTGTAGAATCAACACCTTTCTGTTTTCATCTCTCTTCACCTAGGCTGAAACTCACAGAAATTTTCCATCACCTTTTTTTCCATTTTGGGTGAGAGGTGGTGGGAATTTTACGAGAGTGAATCTGAAAACGGAAAATGTGTGTTTCTAAAGTGCTCAAACCCAACGATCTTCCTAATGCAGTAAAGTGGAGTGTTAATGTCTTCCAGAGCACAATTCTCAACACTGATACTCTACGTGATGGTCAATGTTTTGTTGGTGACACGAACAGTTAATAGCGCATGGAACTACAGTTCAGTTATTATACCATTTTCATGTCCTTGTTGTGGATTTAATGTGGGGTGTGTTGAAAGTCATTAGCTGGAGCATCAGGGTAAACAGGATAACACTATGCAGGTGTGCATGTGTGTGAAACAAGCTTGTTTGTCTTTATTTAGCCACACAAATCATTGCATAAGCAGCTCTGTGTGTGTTCACTCTGTACATCTTGTAGACCTGTAATTGGGCCCTGCTGATTACCTGGCTCTCATTAGGAATCCTGCTGACCACTGTCTGGTGTAAAACTGAAGTATGGAGTTCGCCCAAGGCATTCACAAATGTGTTCGGCCTCCATGCTTGCACTTAGATCTAATTGCTCTCAAATTCCTTGATATCTGGACAAGTATTAGTAGGTCTTTTATAAAGCTCTGATGAATGTAAGTGCTGTTTGTACTCACAATGATTACTTTTGTACCACGGCCTTTACTAATAACAATGCATTGTTTGACTAAAGACTCGCCTCCCCATTTCAGTTTGAACCCAGGCAACAGTCAAATGATAAGGTTCACTTGAATGTGGGGCATACTGGCTTTTTGACTTATGAAGAAGGAAACTTTGGTATAAAGGCACCAGACCCAGAAGAGCCTTGTAGACAAAGGCTTGTTCGAGTAAAAACCTAAATAATTATAGCTGGACACTAAATTTATTTGTTCACCTTGGGCAGTGGTAATTAATGGTTGGTTCTCCACAGGGGTGGAACATTTTGTGAAAATCATTTATTTAATTTAATTTATATCATATCTGTCTTAATACACACTCACCGGTCAGTTTATTAGGTACAACTGCCCAACTGCTCGTTAACGAAAATTTCTAATAAGCCAATCTCATGGCAGAAACTCAATGCATTTAGGCATGTAAACATAGTCAAGATGATCTGCCACAGTTTAAACCGAGCATCAGAATGAGGAAGAAAGGTGATTTAATTTACTTTGAACGTGGCATGGTTGTTGGTGCCAGATGGGCTGGTCTGAGTATTTCAGAAACTGCTGATCTACTGGGATTTTGATGCACAACCATCTTTAGGGTTTAGAGAGAATGGTCCGAAAAAAAATATCCAGTGAGCGGCAGTTTTGTGTGCTCAAATGCCTTGTTGATGCCAGAGGTCAGAGGAGAATGGCAAGACTGGTTTAAGCTGATAGAAAGGCAACAGTAACTTAAATAACCACTAGTTACAAGCGAAGTATGCAGAAGAGCATCGCTGAATGCACAACATGTTGAACCTTGAGGCGGATGGGCTACAGCAGCAGAAGACCACACCAGGTGACACACTGGTCGGCTAAGAACAGGAAACCAAGGCTACAATTCACACAAGATTACCAAATTGGACAACAGTAGATTGGAAAAATGTTGCCTGGTCTGATGAGTCTCGATTTCTGCTGCAACATTCGGATGGTAGGGTCAGAATTTGGCATCAACAACATGCAGGCTTGGTGGTGGTGGTGTAATGGTGTGGGGGACATTTTTTGGCACATTTTGGGCCCATTAGTACCAACTGATCATCGTGTCAACACCACAGCCTATCTGAGTATTGTTGCTGACCCTGTCCATCCCTTTATGAGCAAAGTGTACCTATCTTCTGATGGCTACTTCCAGCAAGATAACGTGCCATGTCATAAAGCACAAATCATTTCTGACTGGTTTCTTGGACATGACAATGAGTTCACTGTACTTGAATGGCCTCCACAGTCACCAGATCTCAATCCAATAGAGCACCTTAGGGATGTGGTAGAACAGGAGATTCGCATCATTGATGTGCAGCCAACAAATCTGCAGCCACTGCGTGACGCCATCATATCAATATGGACCAAAATCCTTAAGGAATATTTCCAGTACCTTGTTAAATCTATGCCACAAAGGATTAAGGCAGTTCTGAAGGCAAAAAGGGGTACAACCTGATACAAGTAAAATGTACCTAATAAAGTGGTCAGGGAGTGTATTCATGGTAAAAAGTTAGTAGTTTGCCTTAAACTGCTTCCCATTAAAGTATATTATTCCAAACAAAGCCCATGTCCTGGATAAAAGAAAACATTTAGTTTTTCATTTGGCCAATGTATGCCTTAAAATAAAGCCTCAACGATTGACCCTTAGAGAAGGCAACTATAAAGAGTAATTAAATGAGGGGAAGCCACTTCTTTGGCAAACATATAATCATATAGCCAGACTTTCCCGATTTCTATAAATCATGTGGCATTTGTTTCAAACCCATCAGTAATGAGCATTAACTGTATTAATATGCTTTACTGTAACATGCCTGCATGTTGCGTGTATGTATAGTTGCTTGTTTGTGTGTATGCAAACTTATTTAATGCTCTGTTCTGTCTGGCTGAGATTTTCCAAAGCTCGCTCTTTAGGATGTTCCTCATTAGTGTGAATATTAATGTGGGCAAAAAAAGAGGGAAGGCAGTAGGATAGGGAGGAAAAATGTAAAAGGAATTTGGAAGAGCTTTTTAAAGGGGCCATTTCATCTGAATCGTTATTTTTTTGCGGTCCTCCCAAGGCTCGTAACTGGCGGTCTATGAAGAGAGACAAGCCGCAGAGGGGCATCATTTAAAACCTAAAGGTCACAGCACAGAGAAAGGTCTCCAGCTCAGCCAAAAATACAAAAAAGAGTGGAGGTGGAGGAAAAAAAGAGAAAGAAAGAATAAGAGAAAGAAAGCAGCATGCAGAGAAAAATAGCAGATGATCAATATGAACACTAAGAATCACGCTTCTGGAGACAACATAAAATTTAATGAAATAAACACAAAAGAAAAAAAGCTAATGGGGGTAAAACATGATGAACCCATTCAAGCAAAAAGAACATTGTGTATTTTTTTAATGAGCTTACGTGAATCAATTCCATCCAGCCACAGGCAAGACATTTTCTTATC
Organism: Danio tinwini; assembly: GCA_903798205.1. Lineage (NCBI taxonomy): Eukaryota > Metazoa > Chordata > Actinopteri > Cypriniformes > Danionidae > Danio > Danio tinwini. The sequence continues at coordinate 22,257,308 of CAIGQZ010001345.1, read as the reverse complement.
CTTTTTTTGGGGAAGGGGGGTGTGATGTTCGGTCTTTCACATGCAATTATTTTTTCTGGACAGCTCTTTGGACAACATCAAAATGCTGTTAAGAAATGTGCCAGCATGCTCAGAAATCTGCACTGGAGCCATCCCTTAAAAGTGCATTGGCACTGTGCCTTTAATGCAGGTATCTGGCAGTCACGCTTTTCCAGCTTGGTTAAAACCCAGAGTCTTTGTCAGATGGGAAATTAATTTCGCAGTGTTCCTTCTCGAGTATAAATCTTTTCCACTAAGCAATTATATGCCAAGAACAAAAGCCACTTTTTATGATTTCAAAAGCAAAGTGCTTACACTTTTAATGGCGTCACTTTTGATATTTGAGGTATTTCATTTGTTCAACAGTTCAAGCATGACACAAAGTGTTCAACCATAGGCCATTAGCCCTGGCTGTTTGTTGCGGTGCAATATCTGCAACCATCATGGCAGCTAGTCCTTTACACACCCCTGTAGTCAATCACTTGTTTATCTGTGGGTTCACTTAAATTACCCAGTGAGTGCACCACACAATAGCACAAACTCAGAGGAGCAGTGTGAACCAAACGACAGACCTTGATCTAAAGCCCTGCACTCTGCACTGATAACACACCGGCTTCCCCTTTAATGTCCACAGCACAGAGAGAGATGCACCAGGCCCCCTAGTAAAAGGAATGCCCCTGCTCGCTTGTAAAAGTAGGATCCCTGGAAGACAGAAAGAGAGCGAGAGTGGGGGATGGGTCGAAACAGGAACGAATGGAAGGAGGAAAAATCACACATCCAGGAATTAACTCCCTCTATCCATTGCCTGGATCAATCCCCTCTGCAATTCCCAATCCGCCCCCCATCTCTCTTAAACTCATACCCAATTCCAATCATGGCCACAGTAAAGCTCTCTTGTAAAATACCACAATGCGACCTCAGACTTCAGTAAATTAGATGCCGCTTGGACCCCTTTGCTTTGAAATACAGCACAGGTCTGCCTGGAGCAGCATTAAAACTGAGGTCAGCCCAGCCACTGCACACGAGAGATATTCCCCCTGCCATAACGGTGTGTTTGTGCTGAGGTATGTTTGCAAAGCTCATTTAAAGGAGCCGAATTAGAGGCTGAAGCCTGCCAGTTTGGCATCGGCTTTTGTGCATGTTTGTCAGCGGATCTGTGTGCACGGGTCCCTGGCGAGGGTGTACCCAGTATGCGTCAACGCGCTACTCGGGCCAGGCATGGCCACCGATCAGATGGATGATCAAACTCTAATCATTCCCTCACGGCCCATCCTGGGTAAAGCTGTCATTAATTTTGCGGAATTACATCAAATTGGAGACATTCTTTATGCGGCTCACGGCCTACAGACAGTTATACGATGGGGACTGCTGTGCTAAGCAGATGGGGCAGCTTGGCCCTGCATACTAAATACCACTGCCCCCCTTCATGTTTCTCCCTTTCTCTTTGGCACACAAGTTTTCTCTCTGTCCGTTTATCTCTGTCACTCTTTGTCTTCTACCCTTCTGGGGTCTTTGATTGACTTTAAGATTTTACTTTCTCTTCTCAGTGCCCTTAGCGAGCATTTCCTTTGTTTCTGACAAGTAGAACATGCTCTCTTTCCACCAAGAAGGACTATATATTCAGGGTGTGGTGGATGATATTTAAACTCCCCCCTCCTGTTTCATGGTGAAGATGCCACCAAGATATAAGCAAAAATGCCCTGCCCCAGAAAATACACTGTCAGTTCTTGCATGTTGCTGAACTAAACTCTAGGCATGGGCCGGTATAAGTTTTTTCATGGTGTGATAACATTGGATAAAAATATCATGGTTCAAAATATATTCTAAAAATATATTTAAGTATATTCTTTTTAAATGTCTGGGTAAAAAACAACAACTTTTTCCCCTTTGAAGACAATATATTTTATTTTGAGAAACATCTATAATAAATCAAAATAAATAATTGACTTTTGCTGTCTTCATTTGTTTCAAAAACACAAATTTCTTTACAATTTAAAATGGCATCTTTGGATATTTTTTCTGCTAGAGATACTGTTGTCCTAAAAATTAAAAGTAAAAAAAAAAATAATCTTACACATACTTTAGGAACGGTACAGCAGAAAACATTGGCGGTTTTAAAACCTTGACTTTTCCAAACCAGGGTACAGTCCCATGCCTACTAAATGCACTCTATTCAAGATTCATTCAAGATGCTGAAATCTGTGACAAACAAATAGATATAACAAATCTAGACTCTGGCTAAGAATAACATATTTAATTATCCTTTTTTTTGCTATACAAACATTTTCCAATCCATGAAGTATTTTTTTATAGAATGGAACCAACAATTAGGTGTGGGCTGGTAAAAAAATGTGACAGTATCATAACCTTAGATAAAAAATATCATGGTTTCACAGTATTGTGATTATTGCCCTAAACAACAACTTTTGTCCCATTGACCACAATACATTGTATTTCATGAAACATTTAAAATATTTTGGAACAGTAAACATATCAAGCTAAATAATTCAAATAAATCATTGACTTCTGCTGTCTTCGTTGGTTTCAAAAACAGATTTCTTTATAACTTGAAAAGTCATCTTTAGATATCTATCTTTTCTTTGGATATAAAGTAAGCCACTGCATTGTTCAGGTCTATAGTAGGCTTGTATGTTGGTGTATAAATGATTTGTTTTTTAAATGTTTGCTATATCATAGGGTGACCAGTAGCATTTGATGTGGTCCTTCCTTTTCTGCTGAATATACTGTACTGTTGTCATAAAAAAACAGCATCAAAAAACCCTTACATATATCGTAGCAACCGTATAACAGATTTTTTTTTGTGTTTTTTTTAACCTTGACCTTTCGAAACTGAGGTACCTTGAAACCTTAAAACCAGTTATCGTCCCATGCTTACCAACGAGTAGCATTACTACAGCATCCCTCTAAATCCTTTTTAAATCTTGTATTAGTTTTATGAAAATAATTCAAATGCAGGATTTTTAAAAATGGTTTTTTGAAAAGTATGCTTTTATGGTCAAAAACATAGCAAGATAATAAAATATTCTTACCATTTCCAATTTTCAAACTGAAATCTTAGCATTGCTCCAATCCTTAGTGCTGCATGATCCTCAATTCTAAATTGCACTCAGTTGTATTTTAATTATATTTTGCATAGTTTTTTTAAAGTCAGAATAAAAACATTAAAATAAAATAAATGTCCATACTGTCATTTTGATACATCCCCATGTGAAAGCATTAATTTATAATGTTTAAAGGCATTCTTCTTAAACTTCTAAAAAAATATTAAACTACTGTTAAAATTCTATTTAAAGTAAATTAGTTAAGTATTTTAAATAATACTTATTTAACTTTTCTTTCCACAATAAAATGTATATCACAAAAAGCTTTCGCTACAGGCATCAATGATTCCATGAAGAACCTTTCATATTCACATATTTATTGCATCACATTTATTATAAAGTTTTACATTTTAGGAATCACAAAGTTATGACAATTCTGTACGCTGCTCGGACTCAATAACGAAAACAAATTCAAATGAATTGCTAGCTAACAGTATTTCACAAAACTTGCTAGATCCAAATTAACAGTTATGAAGGTCTAATTTTGTATAGAATAAAATATAGACAATATAGAATATATTCTGTATAGAAAAGAAATTAAATAAATATCCCTACTGTCATTTTGATACATCCCTGAGTAAAAGCATTATTTTTTTATGTTTGATGCCAATTTTCTTAAACTTAAAAAAAATTCAAGTTAAATTTCTATATAAAGTATATAAGTAAATAAATGTAACTTTTCTTTCTACAATGAAATGTATACACTAAAATTCATAATCACAATAGCATTTCTCTAAAGGCATCAATAATTCCAAGAAGAACCTTTAATATTCACATCTTCTATGGCACCACATTGGTTTTTCCTGGTATCTTTACTTAAGAGTGTAAAGTAATAAATAAGAAAGTATTTTATTATAAAGGATTTACACTGTAAGAGTCATAAGGTTATGACAATTCTGTATGCCATTTGAACTGAATACTGAAAACAAATTCACATGATTTGCCAGCTGACAGTAATACGCAAAACTTGGTAGATCCAAGTTAATGCTGGTTACAAAGGTCTAATTTTGTATAGAATAAAAGATAGAATATATTTAGTATAGAAAAAAATGTCCTTACTGTCATTTTAGTATAGAAGTATACCTGAGTAAAAGCATTAATTCATTATGTTTGATAGCAATTTTCTTAAACTTTTGAAAAAAAAAAATTCAAGTAAAGTTAAAATTCTATTTAAAGCAAATTAGTAAAATAAAATGTCACTTTTCTTCCCATAATAAAATGTATACGCTAAATTGTATATCACAAATAGTATTTCACTATAGGCATCAACAATTCCAAGAAGAATCTTTAATATTCACATCTTTATGGCAGCACGTTGGTTTTTCCTGGTACCTTTACTTAAGAGTGTAAAGTTATAAATAAGAAAGCATATTATTATAAAGGATTTACACTATAAGAATCATAATATTATGACAATTCTGTCTGCCGCTCGGACTGAATACAGAAAACAAATTCACATGAATTTCCAGCTGACTATAATTCACAAAACTTGGTAGATCCAAGTTAATGCTGGTTACAAAGGTCTAAATTTGTATAGAATAACCACAAAAAACCTCAACAGTCCTTATTCTTTAGGTTTTGCCATATCTATAAAACAAGCAATAGGAATCCCTGACCAGATGATAAAATGACTGGCCAATATAAGTCTGGCCTGCACCAGATCTTCTCATTGATCTCCTCAGCAACACTTGACATGGGAGGAGGAGCAAGGTTAGGAGTGTCATGGGCCTGAGGGAGACTCGTCATCAAGCAAGGTCGGTAACACACTGTCTGTGTGCCATCAATCACACGCCTCTGCCCTTCCCCCCTTCCTGCCTGCCTCTCACAGAGCCTTCCACGCCTTTCAGCCAAGCTCACTCTGTTAAAACAATCTCAGCACCTTTATTGGGCTGCCTCATTTACTGCCTGCATGCAATTACAGGCTGAGGGTGGCCATCTTGTTTGCAGCAGTTGCAGCTGGCTCTCTTGTAGTGCAAACTGGTTAATACCATTATACACATTTAAAAAAGAGGTGATGTTTTATCCATGGCTAAAAAATGTGATAGTTTTGAAGCTAAGGACTCCAGAATGTCCAGGCAGTGGAATAGGACCATTAAGATCTTAAAATAGTAAAATGTTCACTTAAGCCCTAAATCCTTAACATCAAAGGCATGCACATGTTAAATCAGCACTTCATTTAGAATGTATATCACTTTGACTTGTGACCTCCTAATAGCACTGTGAGACTGGAGTGTTATATGTGCTAAATTCCTCAAGAAACTTCTTCTGCAATATAATCAGTCATCCATTTAAGCACACCACAAATATGAAAGATAACATGCCTGGCTGATCCAAGCTATTACTCCTAGCTATATGGAAAATAAAGTGGAGTTAAACTTGTAAATTGTAAAGAAGACTCTGAAGACGCATCTAAAAGACTGACATATGATAAAACCCTATTTAATTTATGGGCATTCACTTTACTAAAGGATATTATAAAGAATATTTACTAAAGGATTGTTTTTCTTCAAGTGAATGAAAGTGAAGCGAATGATATAAATTATAATTATCTTACAAATAACAATATTTATATATTTTTAATCCCTTAGTGGGCATTACGCGCAACTACTCCCCCATGCTTCCCCAATAGTGTGTTTCCTAAAAGTACACTGCCATCTGGTGTTCACAATAAGAACATCAGCAAACTAATATTTTGGAAAACAAATGTCTCTTCTCAGCTCTTATTTTTTAAGACTACTATATATCTTCTTAACTATTTCTTAAATATATTATACAGCATTTTATTTAACCTTTATATTTTCATTACACGCACGAAGCTGTCAATTACGACAACCTATTGTAAGTGAGCCTAAGTGTGTGAGACAAATATTAGCAAGAATTATTGAAGCATGATAGACATTTAGCATCTGCTTGTCAGCGTCACTACCAAGCATTCTAGTATCAAGTTTCTGTGAGTCAGCAAGAAACGTAAAGAGCTGTTTACTCAAGCTCAGTGCGTGTATGCTCACTGTCACTGAGGCTGCAGGAATTAAAGCAGAATAAGACCCGAAGTCATTGCAGACATCGGTCAAATGAGAGTATGAGAATGATCAAACTACGGCGCAGGCCGAGGCTTCGCAATAAACATGTCAATGTTAACATAAAATCCTCTTAGAAACATTAGAATCTTTCTTCTGATTCGGATCTTTTTAATGATTCGTTTGAACTACACTTTCATTTGACCAAATAATTAATTAATAATACAATTTACAAGTTGCTAAAGTACAGCCTATTAACAAATTTATTACAAACATAACGTTTACTCTATTGTATTACATATTATTGGCGCATACACAATAGTTAATCTTAATGATTTGCATTTTTGGCCATGAGAGGCATTTGAACAGATCACTGAATTATTGTTTTGAACTGTCCAAAAGAACCATTTCGAGGAAATGAGTCAGATTTCCCATTCCAGTTCGTTTCGCAATCGCGTTGCTTTTCGCCATGCGTTAGTACGTACACCCCTCGCATTGGCCGAAAATTGAGTGACATACTTGTTTAACCTATAGCAAGCAAAAGGGTGAACGCGATGAGAACTGTAAACCAATCAGAGCTCCAATCGCTGTACTGTTACCATGACGTCTGATGTCTCACGTCGACCTTCAAAGCATCCTCCTTACAGATGGGGATTTTAGTTTTTTTGAGAGTCTGAGCAATGATTCAAAACCAGTCAAGGGACTTCATTTACCATGATGCAGCGGGGCTCTCCAAAGCACCCATGCTTCTGTTTTTGTTATTGTTGTGAGAGGTTCGTGGCACAGCTCATCTCGGCAAATGTGTCAGTGTAAATTAGACTTGTCATCAGTCTCATACACGTTTTCTCCTTTATGACAGAACATCGTTTTCAAGAGGATATTATTTTGATTACCTAAGCTAAATCGGGTGAGTTTTGCTATACGATGGTTGCGTTTTTTTCCACAAAGGAAAAAAGAGAAAAAAAACAGCAGCATAATCAGTAGCACGCAGTTACTGTAAAAACAAAGCATGTCGTGTTTATAGCGTCCAGTTTTTTTCAGGCAGTCTCAGAGAATATATATTGATAATAACAATTATATCATTGTTGCCATGTTTTTGTTAAATTGTTGCAACAAAGTGTCCGATCTGCTGATGCATTGTTTTTCTTGTTGCCACGCTGTAGCGAGTAACTTGAGATTGTTTCTAACTTGGGCCTCGCTTTGCAATAGCCATCCACGATTGTCTGCAACGCAAATAAAATATTTGTTTTATCTTCGCAATTCAGCTAAACAAAACAAACTCAATTGTTGTAGCAATACAGAACTGATGCAATTGTTATTTTCTTGTATGGCACAACAACTATGTGTCAAGTAAAAATAAAAATGCATTAAACGTTACTGTATTTTTTGTTTAGTTTTTAGTATTTAGTATGAACTAATTCCACAAACTTTTTTTTAAAGAGTCATCATGAAGAATCATTGATCATTTGATGCATTACAAATTGTTTATGCAATTTCTCAAACTTAAAAAAAAATGTGCAGAAATGAAGCTGCAAGATTCTGACATCAGGCACATGACGTCAGAAAACGTCCTTGGTCGTTTCATGGAGAGTCTAAATATGGAGGGTGTAGTTTATTATGAGTTGCTAATGATGGACGCACCTGTCATTGCTTGTAATCCATACAGTTCGCACAGTGGGTCACAGCATTTGTGGCACCTGCCAGCCTGTCACAAATGCTCTCGAAGAGCTGACGTGTGTCCGACTAAGAAAATCTGCACTCATTATCAATCAACCTTAGCATCTAGTTTAACAAACAGTTCCTCTTGACTTGTGTAATGCATTCACCTCTCTCCTACTGTCCTCTTTAAGTCTTGATAATAATGTCATACACATTAATGCCTGTTTAATGTTATGTATATTTGTAAATGTGGATAGAAACAGATGTGGCATGCATATTTATGATTATTACACATGTAGATTTGTGCACATAAGGAAAAATAGTTCCTATTGACTAGGGCTGTGCGATTTGGGGAAAATATATATATATATATTTTTTTTTTTTGACAGATATTGCGATTTCAATTTTATTTGCAATTTAATTTTGTAGTCAAGCTTCAGGTCAATAATCTGTATCGTATCTTCTTACTGCTAAAATGCAGCGTATGTTAGTTAAAAAAAGGAACTGAAAAGATATTAACTTAAACATTTATTCAAATTAGTTTTTAAATATTCAGAAATGAAACACAAATTTTTCTCTAGAGCAAGAGTAAGCACAAATTAAATGTCCTTACCTCTCTAAAAACAAGTTGAACTCAAATTAGGGAGATAGTGTAGCTTATTATAAAAACAAAAAATAATAATCAGAAAAATACAGAACATTCAGCAAACTAACATGGCTGAAACAACTCTGAAATTGTACTTTGCTGTTGATTGCTACTAGATTGAGTGTCACTGGCAATACTTTTAGTCGACCTTTTAGCAAGACATTCCTCATATAGCCACCTGTGGTGTTTTGTAGATGCTGGTTGTTGTTTTTTTTCTTTGTGCTGTGGCAACAATTCTTAAAATACCTGTTTTTGTTCGTTGTCTGTGACTTTAAAACCAAAAAATTCCCATATTATCGAAGTTCTATTTTTCTTTGATATTGATTTGTCTATTAATGCTTCAGAAGCAGCAAATGTCATCATCCTGCACTCGTCAGTCGTCCGCACTTTCCTGTTTGTTTGTTTTTATTGTGGGTGTTGCGCATAGTTTGGTTGCGCAGTTCTGATTGGGCAGGTCGAAAGTGTGCTCAATCAATTGGCTAGTAAGACTATCACACACAGATGGCAGTTATGCATTTTGCTCTGGGCAGGGGAAATGAAATAATACAGATATATTTCAAATCGCAGCCTCTTGCGATTAGCTAATCGCAACGTTTCAAATTGCGATTTGATTTTGATTAATCGCACATTCCTACTATTGACCAATTGACTGTGTATAAAATCACCATTAATTAAATATTGGCAATTTTTATTTGGATTATTTATAATCTTAAATCAAAATAATCTCTGATATATAGTAGTCAACATTTGAAGTGGAACAAAAAAGTTTTTTCAACTTTGATGAAAGGTTTTGATCTTAAAATTTTGACTACTGTATATAGTTAAAAAACAAAACTTCATTTTTGGAAGGAATCTAATTTCATGCTGGCCTTAAGAATGAGAAATGTGTACCCTAAAATTGTTTTGGATTAAATGTGTTAATTTTCATTTTAGAAAACACCTCGGTGCATCCCTATTCTGTCGCCATGGAGAAGACATGGGGGGTGGAGTTTCGTAATGTTGGAAGTTGCTACTTTCCACAGAGCAGAGTGGACTGTCACTACACCATCAACCCACAGCACACGTGGGCCAGTAATGACTGGATTGGATTATTTAAGGTCAGAAAAGCCACCTCCATGATTTCCAGCAACATTACAGCTCTTTTGCTTAATTAAAGTTGATCTGTTTTCCTTTATCCCCAGGTTGGCTGGTCATCAGTCAAGGACTACCATACATTTGTTTGGGCAGTAGCTCCATCCAGCTACAAAGAAGGGACCTCTGTCAACTGCTGTGTTCATTTCCAAGGTCTCTAAAGCATTGATTTTGGTGTTCAAGCTCTCTTGAAAGTCAGCTGATGGTCTCAATACAGTATGAATAAAGAATAGAGTGCTTTAGGGACATTAAGGAGCCAATTACAGTTCCTTGCATTGATTCAGTCAACTGCTAGTCTCATTCACTAGGGTGCATTCAGTGCATTAGCAAAAGTTTGTCCTCAGATGGCCAATGAAAGAGATAAAATGCCTCAAAGGAATCTGCCTGTAGTAAGTTATTAGTAGGGATGGGCAGGATGGCCCAAAATCATCCTAGATTTACTTGCTTACTTGATTGTTTTATAATTATGGCTAAACGCTTTATTTCCAGTTGGCAATACTTTAAAAATAATTAATTTAGAAACAATGTGTGAAATGGTTTTACCATGCTGTCCTATAGCATGCAGTACCATGAGCATAGTAAAATACCACAACACACATTCAATTGTTCTGTGAACGCCCTCTAAGAAGCGTGTCTAATCAGCGTCTAGTGGATCCTGATTATTCCAGAATTTCTAAAACCAAATGGTTGACTAATCTTTGAGACATTATATCATTTTTGACAAACAAATACATGATAATAAAATACAAATACATAAAAATAAAGAACTATACTTAAAAAAATGAGTCTGACTTGTCCCATTAAGTTTTTGCAATCTTATGCGTCTATCAACCAGGCCTGAGATTTGCACAGTGCAGAATGGCAGCATTGTAATTTGTGGTGAGCAGTGGCGATGGAGACAGAATGTGTTTAAGACCTCACAGAGACACCAGATGAGGTCATCAGCAGTGCCTGGGGCTTCATGAGATTGTGTAGGAAATCTCCAAGCTCACTACTTTGAATAGCCAGACAGAGACTATTCAAATATGTGTAGCTTATATTCAAAATCAGATCCCACGCATGATGATTGCTTTGTTTATATGTTTTTAGCTCTTTGTTTGGCCTTTCACAGCTTCCTTTTTTCCCCCTTCAGCTTCTTACCTACCAGGGCCTAGTGCTCAGCAGTACCAGTTTGTGTATGTGGATGGAAAGGGAGAGATTTGTTCTCGCAGCGCTGCCTTTACCTTCTCAGCACCAAAGCCCCTGGAGGAGCTGGTGACCCTGGAGGAGGAGGGTCAAGGAGAGAAAGTAGGCGAGGACATGTTGCTGGTCATCCCTAGAGCCCAGCTACTGCAGGTCAGATGACATCAAAGAATACGTAAAGACTGCAATACAGTTCATTACACACATACAGTATGATAATATCTGTTTCTGCCATTGAACAAAGCACACTTCCCAATATGTCACGTCATGTCTCAAAATTAAATGTTCCACAGTTCATAATATATACAGTATCTTCTTATTTAGCAAAACATTATTATCAAAGTATTTTAAGTTGGGTGGTACGCAATTGCCTTGCCAAAATTGTTATGGCTAGGCAATTGGCTTAGTTTCTCTGCAATTGCTTGTGGGTTGCAGCAGTGGTGAGAATTTACCAACAGTGGCCTGAGGGGGAACAAACCACAAACCGGCAAAAGGGGTTTGGGCTTTCTGTGCATGAGGGCAATGAGAGTTGTGCCATCTGGTCTAAACCAACAGAAGATTTACTGTGGTACAAAGCACACAAATTGGTTATAGAATGTTAATGATGCTTATGAGTGGAATGTGTCTGAACAGTGTATGGAGCTGTGTAGCCACAGACCAAAGGGCATGTGTTGACCTGTCTACCACCAAAAACAATAGTAACAGGGTTTCTGCAGATATCGTAATGACAAATTAAAGACTTTTTAAGTCCTTTTTAAGACCATTAAGTATTAAATTTAGGACCTATATCACAATATCAAAAACACGCATACACATAAACAGAAAATACAGAATCACAAAATTAGTGGTAAAATAAATGTATTCAAATTGAACAGTACTAAAGACAGGTTAGATGCACCATTGAACTACAGAAAAAAACAAACAAACAAACATCTTAAGTCTGATTTATACTTTCGCCTGGCGCCAAATCGCACACCTCATGAAACGGACGAGGCTTTTATACTTGACGCATTCGCCATTGAGATATTCTTTTAAATGACAGGAGGCGGTCTAAAAGAAACAGACAGTAAAATCAGACTGATAAACAGAGAAGTAGAAAGTTTCTACTGGTCATATCATCAATATCATTCAAGATAATTGTTTTTATTATTTTTATAAGTTATTATAAAGATTTTTATAACCATTCAAGATTTTAAATCTAAATTTTTTTTTAATCTAAATGATGCATTACATCGCTTTTGGTCATATCTTGGACAGTTCTATCTATTTAAGTTAAATATTAATGGCAACAGAACTTGGGTTGCTCTACAATTATATTTTTTTATTATGGCAAGAATAAAAACAAAAACATACAATATATGATCACGCATGGACGGATCATAAAGAAGATGTGTGTACAGTCATACCCGTTTCAGACAAAATCTCTTCAAAGTGTTTCATATTCAACTCAAATCAAACGCGGCGCCATGCGAACTGTTCACTCGAGTCTCAAAACATTACATGAGCTCCGCCAGCCGAAACCATGTCGCACGCACCCAAAGCGAACGTCCACAAACACAGCGGTGACATCACATTCGCCAAGTGCACGGAGTTCAATAGCAGAGAGCTGATTGGCTATTGCATGTCAGCCTCATTTGTAGTTGTGATACCACAAATTACAATTGGACTAGTGAAATGAAGAACTACAACACCACGAAAACCAAACAACGGCAACAAAAAAGAATTTAAATAAGCATTAAATATAGCATTACATAGACATCGGAAAATTAAGACAAGTGCAAAAATATTTAAGACCTAGAACAGCAAATTTAAGACTTTTTAAGGCCTTAAATTTAGATTTTTAAATTTTTGACTTTTTAAGACCCCGCAGAAACCCTGTAGGTAAGATTGTTCAGAAATTATCTGAAGAAAATGAAGAAGAGTTCAAGGTATTGCCATTTAAAGTTTCCCACATCTCAATCCAGTTAAGCGTCTGTTAGACCAACTGGTTCTATTCAAAATATTCCCCAGATATCAATCCAACTGAGTATCTGTAGGATGTTCCTCACCTCACAACATACAGTACTAAAGGATCTGCTGTGAAAAGCTAGGAGCTAGATACCACAAGACACCATTAGGTGCCTAATTGGATGTGCAGTATGCCAATGTTGATTTGGCAGTATTTGGAGGACCAACAGCATATTAAGTAAACCAGAAATTGGTCAATGTTTTGGATCAGTGGTATATATAAAATAGTAATAATAATAATAATAATAATAATAAACAACAGTATGCTTACAATACTAGACTAAGGTCATAGCTCATACTTTTTTGTAAAGCTCTGATATACACTTGCAAGAAATGGTAAAAATGAAATGGAGAGAAACCATGTGTTACTACAGAAGGCTTCAGACCTCAGACAGAGAGTCTTCTTTCAGCATTTCCACAATGTGCGGGTTTGTTGTGTGGTTTGAAGATCACATGAATATCTTAGATGCCAACTAGTCTGTGTTGAGCTTTCCGACCAAGTCAATAATGGCATTTTGTTACTGGTGTAGCATTGTCACTGTCTTCTCTTTGTTTTTATTCAATCAACTGCAGTTGTATTTTTGGAGCAACAGCATATGTAAAAAGACATTTAAGCTAATTATTAGCATAATATTAATCACAATAAACTATATTTAATAGTTTATTTTATCATTGATTTACATGGTCTGCTACAAAGTCACATCAGATTGTTAAAAACATTTGAAGTCAAAATGATTAGCCCTACTTTGATTTTTTTATCTTTAAATATTTCCCAAATGATGTTAAATACAAATTGGTCATTGTTTTGGATCAGTGGTTTATATAAAATAGTAATAATAATAATAATAAAAAAACAACAGTATGCTTACAATACAAGACTAAGGTCTTAAATACTTGCTTTCACAGTATTTCCAATAATATAATTTTCTATTTGTTTTATTTCGGCAAGATTAAAAGCAGATTTTAAATTTTTAATAAACATATTAAGGGGAAGAGTTTAATAGGTTTGTTTTGTTTTCTATTTGTGGTACTCTCTTGTTGGTATTCGGTATCTCATACTAGCACAATTATTTCTTTCAGTGCATACTATCATTCATATGACTTTTTGTTGCAATTTATAATATGCTTAATTATTTTAAATTAGTGACATGGAACGTGAAAGGCATAGGTCATGTAATCAAGAGAAAGAAAATTCTAACATTTCTTAAAAAAGAAGGTGTATCTACAGCACTACTACTGGAAGCGTATTTATCTGATAAGAAACATGTGAAACTGAAAAAAAATTGGGTCGGCCAAATATACTTTTCCTCATACGCGTCAAATAGCAGGTGCACCGCAATTCTTATTCATAAAAACATTCCATTCATCCTTGACCATGCAGAGTATGATTCTGAAGAAAGATTCATGCTAATTTCTGGTCTAATTCTTGGAAAACATATTACTGTATGTAATTTGAAGACATGATGTCCAAATGTGGACTGCCCTAACTTTATGTCTCATGTCATTCTAAAGTTTATTCAGCTATGCAAAAACATTGGCTTCTTAGGAGGCAATTTCATTATTACTATTTTATTACTATGATTTATTTTTATTGCATAGTTGATGGAAATCTGGACCTCACCTCAGATCAATCTGGACCTCACCTCAAATTCTCACCTTAGATTTCAATTAATTACAAATCATCACATATATTGCGTAATACTTGCGTAATAAAGATCTCGGATTGGTGGATATTTGAAAGGGAGCTGCATCCTAAAAACAGAGATTATACTTTTTATTCTCACCCCCATACATTTTATTCAAGATTAGATACATTTTTATACCTTCTGATTGTATACATTATGTGAGTTCTTGTCAAATTGGCCTTATTGTGGGTTTATTTAGTCATTGATATTAGTACACCTATTCAAAAGTCTATTTATTGGAAATTTAATATTTCGTTTTTAAATAATACAAATTTCTGCTCTTTATTTAGACAGAAAATAATTCAGTATTGGCAAGAAAAACAGAACTCCCCAGTTTCTCCTGCAATAAAATAGGACACAGCTAAGGCTACATTGCAAGGTCATCTTATTGCTTAAGCTGGATTTATACTTTCACCTGGCCAAAGTCAGATGGATAAACAGAGAAGTAGAAAGTTTCCGGAATTACGTCATATCATTAATGTCATTCAAGATTTTTATTTTTTTAATTGTTTTTATAAATAATTTTTAATGATTATAAGGATCTTTATAACCATTCAAGATTTCTTTAATCAAATATGATGCATCACTTGCTTTTCTTCATATCGCATCGCCAGCCGAAATGATGTCGCGCGCACCCAAAGCTAACACCACGATGACGTCACATTCGATGCGCGCACTCAAGCGAACTAGCGGATGCGTCGAGTATGAACCAGGCTTTATGCTGCTTTAGAGAGAAAGCTTTGCATAGAGAAAAAATAAATAAATTAAGGTAAATATTATTAGCCCCCTTAAGCAATTTTTTTTCGAACGTCTATAGAACCATTGTTATACAATGATTTGCCAAATTACCCCAACTTGCTTAACCTAATTAACCTAGATAAGCCTTTAAATTGCACTTTAAGCTAACTAGTAAAAAATTATTTATTGTCATCATGGCAAAGATGAAACAAATCAGTTATTAAAACTATTATGTTTAAAAATACATTGAAAAAATCTTCTTTCCATTAAACAGAAATTAGGGAAAAATATACAGGGGCATTAATAATTCAGGAGGGCTAATAATTCTGACTTAAATTGAATGTAATTAATTTAATATTTTGAAAATCACCATTGTTCTTAGTTCAATTGACCCCAATCATCATCTTCTCTATTTTCTGTGTTGTTCCTCCTAACAGAGTCGTCTACAGGAGTGTTTAAAAGAGCGTGCGGAGCTGCTGCAGGCTCTGGAAGCTGCAGACCAGAACGTGGAGAGGGAGAAAGGCAGAAGGGAGAGAGACAGAGGCTCCTGGGAACACACACGCAAGGAGCTGGAAAGGAAGATCGACGATCTGAAGGAGGAAGTGAGAGAATATAGGGAGAAAGTGGAAGACATGAAGAAGAAGCAGAAGGTAGTGTAAACACTCAATTCATCGGCCTGTGTGGTCAGCCCTAGGTCACAGTTGTGTGCATATTTTGTCTTGACTATGTTTAATGTTGTATATATATTCACACACAGAAAGAGACACACACTGGTGAAAAGATAACAGCTACATATTTTAGTGTTACTGTTTAGTGTACTACCATCATGTCTCTTTTTTAGGAAGTTGAGGATTTAGGCGAGGCTCTGACAGAGGAGAAGAGAGCCCTGCTTGCTCAAAAAGAAGCTAATGAGCAGCGTATCAGAGAGCTTGAGGAGGACATTAAAATACTGACCCAGAGGGGCTTGGAGAGAGAGACCGACCTAGAAAGGTGGGAGGCTTTGTGTCTGCTAGTTTTTGAATGTACTTGTTTGCTATATGTGACATGTCGATGCGGACATAGGGGCCATTTACATGACAATGTTTTAGGCAATTACATAAAAAAACAGTAAATTGTTAATACAATGAAATGTTTACACAACAAAGGTTTTAAAGTAAAAGAGTTTTTTAATTTCATCATTATAGAATCCATGTAAACACCCAAAACTTTTATGTTTTGTAACAACATTGTTATTAAGTGTATCTTTAGATTTTGTTTAGATTTTTGTTTTCCTTTTGTCAGTGACTACGTTTACATGGATTATTCATGGATAATTAAAAATCGCTGTTTACATGGTAGACAAAGAAATTTCAAATTCAAAACAGTAATGCAAGTGACACTATTTTATATATCCTTGTTACATGTTTCATGAACTATAGTAATAATAAATTAAGCAGTTACAGTACATGCAACTAAACCTTGAAGGGCCACGAAACCCCTGTCTCAGCAGGGTGTTTTCACACCTCTAGTTGGGAAAAAGTCAGGAAAGTGGGCATGTCCAGCTCTGGGAGTGTGGGAGTGTCGGGGGAGGGAAAGAAGAGGGAAGGATTTGCAAAAAAGAGAGTTTCTATGTAGGCACACACTGATTTTCACAGGCAAAATAAACACAATGACGCAGGGGAGAAAGACAGTGACTGTGTTTACATGGACATCAGTAATCAAATTATTTGCCAAATTATTAATTTGTCGACTTTAACTGCAGTTTGGCACTTTCACTTTTTATTCAGGAACATTTCCTGCATGTCCCCCATAAGAGGAACTGCTGGAGAGTGGAGTTTTAATGGAATGTTTGATACCGCACGGCGTAAAAAAAATCCTGTAACTCAGGGTGTATTCACACTATGCTATTTGAACTGTGCTCTGAATCAGGCTCAGGCACGGTTCACTTGGGCGGCCCTGGCCCGGTTGGAAGAGGTGGGCCTGAGCACGGTTCACTTGGACTCAGGCACGGTATGCTTGCAGTGTGAGTGCAAGCATGCCTAAGCCCGAAACTGAAAGCGAGACGTGACTTTTAAGGGACTGTTTCATATGGATTTATTAATCATTCATACTGTTCAATGAAAGCAAAGAACGTCATAGTTTATTAAAGACGCAAACCCCTCACTGCACGACAGCTACGCCTTCAGCAAACTTCCTAATTCCTGCAGCACAAGGATTTTATGATTGTTTATGAGCGTCAAAAGTGGCTAATTGGTTCGGCGAAATATTTGACCGTGTCACCGCATATCAAACGCCTTAAACGATATAACTAAAGAAATCTCCACTATGCAGAGTGAGAGCATTTACTGAACAGCTCATCATCAATAATGTAAGCGTGCCCAGGCCCAAATGTAATGCGAGTGTGGGCATTTGGGGGAGACGGGAGGGGGGACAAGCGTGCTTTGGCCCGGTTCAAGGCAACGGTACATGGTGTGAGTACCGTACAATAGTTTAATTGTGGTGTTTACATGTTTACATTCGGAGAGCAGCATTTACAGCGGATCTTTCAGTCTATAATATTGTACTATAATATTGTGGTGATATTAACATACTGTAAACTTAGTAACAATCATTTTGACTATGGTATATCTTTAAAAACTGAAAGAGCACTGCTGATGATACGAACTAACTTGCCATCTGAACAAACAAAGAGCACTGCTCTTACACTTACCAAATCTGTAGACACAGGACTATCAATACAAACTGAAGCCGTGTCTTTTTTTTAAAAAGGAGACGAGCGGCAAATCCGGATTATATCATTTGCAGATGAAAAAAGCTCTCGGGTAAAAATGTTCTTTACAAATGCATTTCTATCACGTGTCGCGTGCACTGTAATCCACACGTGAGTCCAACTGCGCTCTCATAGCGAGGAAATGAAAACGAAACCTTCGTTGCAGCACAATATTAAACACAGCATCACAATAATAAATGCAACACTGACGACTCATGTCTTCAAATTCTTGTTCTTTCACTTGTTTTGGCAACACAACGTGGCACCTTTCTGTCGTCTGAACACTGTAACAGATAAAATAGTTTGAAGCTATCATGAATATTAATGAAGTTGCACAGCATACACAATCGAGCACGCTGATTGGTTTGAACCAAGTCTTTCTCATGAATTAATGCCGCACACAGATATCACGATGTACTCGCAAATACAGACAGCCACTCTACACGCTGGACTACATGAAAGTATCTTATCGCCGTGACGCAGTTTCAAAAATTTGTTTCAAACCAGAAGAACGAATTTGCTGAAAATAACACAAAAACAACCAATTTTCACTTTTTAGTAAAATATATTTGTCCTAATAGTGTTTATAGCAGCGTAGGACACATATATGACTGTCAACAGCTCAAAAAATGTGTTTCGGTGTTTTGTGACCCTTTAGCATCATTGTAACCATATAGTATGTGTAGTTAACCAATATCATTCAGTGCTTAAATGTAGAGTAACAAGGACATTGTAAAAAAAAATGTAACCATAACCTGTGCTTTTAAGGAATGTAGTAAAAGAATCAGATATGTCAGAAATCATGCTACACTAATTGCAGTCATAATTTATGTTTTTGATCAATAAAGCACTAAAATTCCAGCAGCCTAAATGTATTTTGTCAAATCAGGAAAAACTGAGTTTTGATTTTAGTTGAAATTATTTTGGAGGGCTGAAATGAATAATTGAAATTGTTTGCATTTCTCTGTTGAAGCGTTTTGACTGTCAATGTCTATTTCATATATAAACTAGGTAAATATTTTTAATTCACTGGAAATAACCCTTTTAGAGCTTCTGAAAGCTATTTGTTTGTGGTGCAAACCACACTGGTTTTGTTGTACAGCATGCTTGTTTTCAACTAATATTAGCATGTCTGAACTTTGTTTTTAGTGACCACTTCTGATCCAATTTCATTAAGATTTTGTATTATTTCAAAATCCGGGAAAAATTACTCAGTCATGTATTTTATGTTGTAAAAGTAACAATTTCTACTGTGTTCTCTGGGTCACATCAGGCCATGTTAGTGTTTCATATACTGTGCACATATGCATCCACTTCTAAACAGTGTCTTTATTGTCTCTTTGAGCTGCATGTTTTCATTGGTTCTCATGTGTGTGGTTTCTGTGTAGGATGAGGGAAAGGGCTAAGAAATCAGCAGCTCAGAAGAGGGAGGATGAAGATGAACACAAGAACCTGAAGGTTACTCAGCTAATACCAATGCAGTTTTTTACAAATAAGCAAAGAGAAGTACATGGTCATGACTGTCATTGTTTTGTGTATTATACTAGTTAAAGATGGAGCAGACAGAGAAAGAGCTGCACAGTCTGTCAGCAGAGTTCCAGAGTCTAAGAAGCTCATTGGCCCAGAGAGACACACACGCCCTGCAGCTCAGAGACACCATCACCACCCTCACACACAAGCTCAACAGCGCTCACAGGAAGGAGGTAACACTCCAGCAATTTCACACCCCAGCTTTCACCTTGAATGTCCGAGGTGGTGTACACAGGATGTTCTGTCTCAAAAGTGATTTGAAACAGTGATCTTAAAGTGCATGCTATTAAAAAGGGGGCCAAAGTTTGACTGCTTTGCATGGTCCAGACAGCCCCTGTTGGTAGATCGTATAACTGCACAAAAGAGGCTGAAACCATGTATTATTGACATTTATACATAGGGCTTGAAATAAACCTTTTTGCTTGGTAGCACTGGTGCTATTAACTTAAAAAATTTAGCCACACCAGCCAAAATTTTGTCTTCATTTGAAATCAACATTAATCAAACTAACAAATAACAAAAAATCTGCATGTGCCCACCGGCCCTGCACGCAGTGCTTGACATGAATGAAACTTAGTTACCGATAATAACTGTGCTGTTCTCATCGGTGGTGTCTGATATTCTATACATGCTATTGACATATAACTTATTATTTGCATACGTCATCTTAATAGCAATACCATTCTTTTCATGAGTTGCAATATTAGTTTAATCTTAAGGCTCGTACACACCGGGACACTTTTCGTTTGCGTTTATCGTCAGCGTTTTCCAAGACGTTTTTCCGGATTCAAACCCAAGCGATTTTCACAGGCGTCGAGCAGAAGCGTATGCAAAATCACTCCTTGACGTTAGATGGCGCTACACAACTTTACGCTCCTGGCACCCGCTTGTAACACAGAGAAAGAAGACAAAGTTGACACGCTTGTTGTTATGGATGGTTCTAGCAGCAGCTCTAGCGATGAAGAAATGATTGTTCACCAGTGCAATAAGCAGCTCCACGTTAATCACGCCTCTGGGCATTTTCTTCAATGTGCGCTCGCATTGACAGTGTTGCGCTTGAGCGCCTCCAAGTGCTGTTTACTGTAACTTCAGCAGTTCCGTGCACGTGAACAAAAATGGCAATCTGATTGGTGGAGAAGGTTAACGCGGCGCGTCAAAAAAAAAAACAAAAAAAAACGAGCATGAGGCTTTTTGAGTTTTTAAAAAAAAAAATGACGCTTTTGCGCCTGGCGTTTTGCGCGTTGGTGTGCACGATCACAATGACGCCCTTTATTTAGTCACGAGGCGTTAAACGTCGACGGAAAACGCGAGCAAAAAACATCCCGGTGTGCACGGGCCTTTAGTGAATGCATGCTCTTTTGCAATGGTGTACGCTGTGTTACATTTTACATATAGATACCAGTTGCAATTATTATCGACAAAGATCACTCTGCCTATTCATGCCAGAGTCCCGTGGAAAAAGTGATTGACAGGTGGTAATTTGTTTGCAACCGATTTATGATTTGGTTATTGGAAAAACAAAGACCATGCAGGCCAGGTAGTTGAAACGGTAGGCTACAAATTATTAATTCGTTATGAATTTATTATTCATGAATAATTAATTCACCTCCGCCTATGACGACGATGTCATTGTCCATCGTAATGTTTCACATTAGACATCGTACAAATTGGTCAACATTGCCCAACCCTACAGCTAATATTAATCATTACATTTGCGTTTAGTTCTAGAGCAGTGGACCAATCAGAAGAGCTCAAAGGTGGGGCAAACATTGTGGGCTCTGTTTACTGCAGCAAGTTGACATGACAACTGTTTTAAACTAATTCTAAGTGCTGCATTTGGCGTTTCAGGGGCAAAGATGTATTCTGCATCAATGTCTCCTAAATCTGGGCCTACGGTGAACATTTTGCAGTCAAAACTAGTCGCACAGCAGCAATTTTAAGCACAAATGCTCCCAAATAAATTGAGATCGCATAGATAAAATTTCAGGTGCATATGTGACCAAAACAGTCGCAATTTCGAGCCCTGATACAGCACATGAACCAAAACCTAGGTGTACATGCATAAATGCAAACACAACTAAACAAATACATTAAATGTAAACTAAATGTAAGTGGTCATTACAAGGCTTAAAATTGTTATTAATTACTCCATGTTGTTACTAACCCCTGAAACCTTCGTTAGCCTTCAGAACACAAATTAAGACTTTTTAGGATAAATCTAAGCTCCCTCATCCTCGATAGACAGCAAGGCTCAAGACTCAAGACTCAAAAACTGTTCAAAAACAGACACCAAAGGATACCAAAAACCTCAACTACAGTCATGAATGTGTGCAATATACTGACACTGAGGAGAATAAACTGTTGAATTAAGTTTTATATTAAGGATGTTTGTACACACAAAACTATTCTCGTAACTTGATAATTCTCATTTTGAACCACTGAAAGCATGGTCTGTTAATGGATGTTTTGTGGTATCTTTCTGGACTTGAATCTTTTGATTGACTCGTGAACCTTGCTGTCTATGGAGGATGAGGGAGCTCTCAGATTTCACCTAAAATACCTTAATTTGTTGATGAAGACAAAGATGGTCTCAGGGGTTTGGAACAACATTATGGAGAGTAATTAATAGTTGTTTTTTATTTTTGGTGAACAGCCCCTTTAGAACTAACACTTTTCAGCAGTATGAAAGGTTGAACCATTGTCTGATTTGGCAGTGCTGCAAATATAATAATAATATTATATAATAATCATATTACAAGTTTTGTTTCTCAGATATCCACTTTTGACAGTAGCCTGAATTCAGAGTTGCATGGGCTTAAATTGGGATGCAGCAGTAAATTTATCATTAACAAAAACATCGTTTATGCATAATTACTCTCAAAAATTTGGTATATGTGTAATGGTATATGGTATATAAGTAAATAAAAAATGTTCAGGGGGTGAACTATCCCTTGATCAGGAAGTTATTTTTTAATCAATTTGAATTTCTGAAATGAGAAGAAAAATGTGAAATATATTCTTATATGAAAAAATAGCTAAGATGGATGCCAGAACTGCCTGTAGTCTGACAAGTCCATGACGTTTTCATGTTTGTGTCATTGTTGAGCAGGCAGCCAATGAATTGGCTTTGAATGAACTCCGGAGTGTTCAGGAGCGTCTGAATGTTAGTGAACGCTGTGTGGAGACTCTGAGGGGAGAGCTGAGAGACATGGTTGCTCAGAGGGACAGTGCACATGCTGAGCTCCATCAGGCCCGTCTGCAGGCCGCACAGCTCACACTTCAGTTAGCAGATGCCAGTCTGGCTCTGAGAGAGGGCAGGGCCAACTGGGCACAGGAGAGAGAGACCCTGCAGCAGAATGCTGAGGTATGTATAGTGAAAATGTATATATATAAAAAAACTACTTTAAGACTTCATTGAAGTTAAGTTTTCATTGAAGTGTTTGCATTAATTTTTAGATTGACAAAATGCGACTGGAACGCCAAAATGATGAGATCCAGCAAAAGGAGGAGATGTTGCAGGAGGCAAGGATGGAGAGAGAGAAAGCAGTGGTGGAGCTAGGACGAGAGAAAGATTGCAATAGGGTAAACAGAAAACTCTCTTCAGGGTTCCCACGGGTCATGGATTTTTTTATTTTAAAAGGTCTATTTCAGACATTGAAAGTTAGGGAATTTTAAACATGTTTGTCCAGGCTGTGGAATATCAGAGACTACAGTATTGTTTGTCACTTCAAATTAGCTTCCATTTATCAAAATGTCATTTCTCTGTACTTAATCTTGTTTCTTTGTGTTGTTTCACACGTTTTGCCTATTGTTATGTTTTTCTGTGCCATTTTATTCTTTTCTGCTTTTTTATCCAGCAGTCATCAAGCTGCACCTGTTAACTAATAGAAACATGTCAACAAAATGTAAATTTCAACAGCTTTGTCTCCAAAATGACGACTTAAATGACTGGGTGTTAGACTGTGTGCTATTTTGTGGGAACTGGAACTCTCTTTTACAAGACTATATGAAAAAAGTTTAAGCAATTTTATTATGATTATACCAGTTTTGGTGGATATTTAATATAGTAATAAACAACATTTAAATTAAAATATGCATTTAAATTATATATAAATATATATATATATATAAAATATATTTCACTAGCCACAATTTTGTTGTTGAGAAAATATATTTTATATGCATATATATGACTTTGACATGCAAAAATTACTTGATTTAGATTTTGTGCAGTCCACATGATTCCTAATTCATTTTACTTTTTGTGTATGTTGTGTATGAGCTTGCTCAGTGAGCATGAGCACATGGGTCATGGTTTTTATAATGTTGTATTACAATTAGTTTTTATTTCACATGACATTTCAGAGCTCAAAGGGTTTACCAAATTTATCTCCAACCACACTAAAAATAAAATAATTATTTTTTAGCCACAAATTTTAAATAATGTGCCAAAACACTCAAAATATAGCAGTATCTATACATTTTATTTAACAAAACATTTCTTAAATAAAAAAACAGCTAACACCATATAAATGGGAAGTTAATATCCTTTATCCTGTTTAAATAATGATTAAAGCGAAAGCAACCTGTGCTGCTTACAAAAAGACCAATCTGGAGCTCTTGTAAGCAGCAAGACTGTGGGTGCATGAGTATCACTTTTTGTTTAGTCTATTTGAAAAAGAACCGATCATACCAGTTGCGTTTCCAGGCACGGTTGTTTCAAGCATGGAAACGGGAGTGCGCACGTGTATTTTAACAGTCACGTGCACGTGTTTTAAACAGTCGCACGCATCACATCAGCTGTTGGCGCGAGTGATTATCCTCTAATTTTGTAGTCTACCGGCTTTCTTTTGCCCGCACGAACAAAATTATATTTGTCAGTCATGCTGCTTCTCGATTCTAAGATCGCATTTGCACGAACCATTCTTTTAAGAAAACTACAATTTAAAAATGATTTTCAAACAGCCAAAGTGGCTAGTGGAGGAGGCGGTCTAACCCGCCACAGCTAAAATCTACCCTCATTTGGCGGGTGTTAATGTAAAGCCCTGTATATATATATATATATATATATATATATATATATATATATATATATATATATATATATATATATATATATATAAACTAATACATTTAAATATGATCATAATATTAACAAATGGCATGTAGCCTCATCAACTTAACAATCAATAATTAAAACAAATTAAAACAGTGGTTTTCTAGTCAAATGTTTTTTTAGTCCTGTCTAATACTCAGCTAATTTTGTAAGAGTTAACATGGTCAATATCACATGCTTATCATTTGCTTGCAGAAATTTGACTAGTGACCTATACTTGACGTTTGTCATTTACATTGAATTTAAATTAAGGTGTAAAATATATTTCTAATGTCAGATAAATCTAAATATTTGGAGTCATGAGTCTTGTTTTTGAACAAATTTGTGTTTGTGTGTTTAGGTTCAGCTAAGTGAGACTCGGCGTGAGCTTCAGGAGCTGAAGGCAAGTCTCAGGGTGGCTCAGAAAGAAAAGGAACAGCTGCAAACAGAAATACAGGCAAGATATATCATCTGTGCCATCATGTTCTTATCAATGCTCAAAAGTCTGGTTTATACAGGTCATCCAACAAGTTCGCAATAAAGATGTTTGGTGTTAGTTGTCCTCACTTTCTTGGTAAACAAATATCTCATTCACAAGAGCCTGAAGGCAATAGCAAAAACATGCCGTTGTACTAGTTTTACACCACAGAACAACCTGTCTCCTATGGGTATGTTTTGTTCTTTGTGTGTCTGACAGCCCTGGGACCCTGGTTTAAAGCAATTTTCCACATAGTTAATGCACTTATACTGGAAACTGAGCAGACAAGCAGACCCATGGGACTTAAATACAGAAATCTGAAGCTTGTATTTTTGTTAGTCTTTGCTTGAATTCTTAAGTAAAGAAATCTTACGTGAGCTATAAACTTTATCCTTTCTGAGTGCATGAACATCTGGTTAGCATGTTACTGTTGTAATAATAGTAAATGGAGTTTGCAGAACATGGGAGTGTATCCATTTTTTAATACCAAAAGAAAGTAACAGGGTTTAGATTCTTTGCTAGTCCTAATGCAAGGTTAAAATTTGAATAAAACCTGAAAGGTCGGGAAGCCAATCTGTCATAGGAGTCTCTTGATATTTGAAAGTTTATTATTATTGCTATCTAGGCTTCCGCTGTAAATAAAGATTACTAAAATGTGTTTCATATTCTGTTTTATTGGAAAAATACACATTCAGTTTGGGTTATGGGTTAAAGTAGAAAATAAAAAAAATTCTCTATAGCAGCTGTACTGAAGTGCAGAAAACTGAAAACAGAAAATGGTAATTTCATTTACTTCAAAACCATAATTGTCAATGTAAAGGCCTTCCTGTTGATTCCTAGTTAAAATGTGTACTTTTAAGGTAATGTAAGTTTGTTGGATTAAATCATCTGCCAAATGCGTTCATGTAAATGTTACCCCAGAATGAGTAAAACATTTTAAATACTGCAAGTACTCCATCTCACAATGTTCCAGACCTAAAGAAAATTTGGAACATTAAAATTTAAAAAATGTATACATGAGAACTAAGACAAGCTTGAGACATGATCACTTTATGACCAAAATGTTAGGTTAGCATCAAAATTCCTAACTAACACTAAGAATTGACTGAAATCGAATCCGTTACACCAATAATTTAAGGACAGGGTGATGGACGGTATGATATTTTAAACGCAACAGTATGACATTATTTCACTGTATACAATGTAAGTTTTGTTATCTGTGTGTGTGTGCAGGAAGTGATGGAGTACAGCCGTCAGCTGGAGAGAAGGCTGGAGGTGCTGAGCGATTGTAAATGGAGTGAGACGGCCCTGCTGCAGAGCAGTGAGTCACTGTGCTTTCTTTAATTTTGTACAAACATCACTACACAACGACACAATTGTGGGTCTGTCTTCTTTCTTTATTGCCCTCACACAACAATACCACAGAACTGCAGGCAGCAGACAGCCACATCATAAAATGCCACACACCACTGCGTTATACGGTCCTGCACATACACAAGACTTCAACATTGTACAACACACTAACACCACCTCCCGGAAGCATGCAACTCCACATAGTTTCAGTGGAAGTTACGTAGTTTATAGTGCTGAATTGGTTTTTGACCAGTATAATCTAAGTTGACCTAACTTTATGCTGATAGTCAAAAGCATAAAAATCAGGAAAACGTATCAAGTCTTAGGGCTAAACAATAATTAAGAGAAATATAATTTTTTTATCCTATATTAGCAGCAGTTTGCATTATAACCAATCAAGGGCTTGTCTGCTGTATACCAAGGTGAAATCAAAAGTGACTTATTTAAAAATGGTGTACTGCAGCATTTATTACAAATGACTTATCCATGCTTTACACTGTTCGTAAAATTTATGTTGACTTGTAATCTTTAATGATTATCAACATCTCTTCCTGTGTTTGATGAGGTGCTTACCAGCATGAAGGCTGGACAGTTCACAAAAGATCACAGCAGCAATTGTAAACCACAATGATCCAATTACTTCCTTGGCATTTTGTCTTGTTTAAGAACCAGTTTCACTT
>CAIGQZ010001345.1:22189793-22220736 GCA_903798205.1 Danio tinwini | reverse complement strand
ATATATAATTTTTTATTATTATAATTTTTTTTTACAAATACAACGATGTATTACCTTTATTTGTGGATCGCCTTCAACAGTATCATTTTCATTACGCTGATCTGAATTAAACTGAACTTTAACAGTGACACTTATACTAAACTGAACTGAATCAGGTCAATGTGGATTGTGATTCACCCACATTTTACCTGACCTCTGCCCTCCTGATTGCTGGAATGTTTCACTGTCTGAAATTTTAAGTTATGACTTTTTAAACTGTGTAAAGCTGATTTGACACAATCTACATTGTAAAAGTGCTATAGAAATCAAGATAAATTGAATAGATTTATTTCATTTAAAATTTCACAATAGCATAAAAGCTTGTGACAGAATCCAATACGCATTTCACATTTCTTCAAGCATTTTTTCTGCACAAAGTTCACTGTCTGAAATGCCCATCTGCCAGTATCCTCTACTCATGCGCATTGAGAAACAAGCCGTCAAATTTTGGAAACACATAAAAATGAGTGACCCCAACTCTTATCATTTTAAAGCCCTCAAAAACCAAGAAATAAACATTGAAAAAAGCCCCCTGATTCAGAAGGCCCTGAAGCTACAAACACAAACCGACACAGCAAATATCACTAACAGCAATCAGCATCAGGACACGGACATGCTCATCCACAGAATTAAGCCCAATCAAATGATAAATGCACGAAAATAAGAGTATCTGATGCAGCAAAAAAACTAAGTAAACTTCAATGTTATTTAATTAGACCTAAACAGAGATTATATGACAGCAGCATATCTGAGTGCAGTAAAGGACAGTAAATTAAGAACAACAATTAAGAAATACAGGCTGAGTGCTCACAGTCTGACTGTAGAGATGGGCCGATACAGACAGAACTGGCAACCCAGAGAGAACCATATGCCCACACTGTGCCCAAGCAGAGGTGGAGATGGAGGAACACTTCCTCACCCGATGCACAAACTATCAGCACATAAGAGAAACATTCTACCCCAAACTATTTACCCACAATTCACTGAGTTAGACAATAAAACACAAATGCAATATTTACTAGGGGAAAAAACTGACTGTGTCCTTCTAGCGGCGCAATACATTAATGTCTGTCACAAAAAGAGAGAGGAGACCAATAAAAACATTAGTGATGCGCTTGCAAACACACACACGCGTAAATATATATATATATATATATATATGAATTATATGATATATTGAATAATACTATATATTGAATAATAATATGATATATTGGATAATATATTTTATTTATATATTTGTTTAATTATATGTATATATCTTTTTTTACTACTACTACTACTACTATTTATTGTGTGTGTATACATGTATGTTCTTTATTTTTTTATGCTACATTTGTAACATTTGTCATGCCAATAAAGCAAATATTGAATGGAGAGAGAGAGAGAGAGAGAGAGAGAGGGAACACATATGATGAGCTTTTAGGTGCAGTCTGTCATGCACCACTTATTTTTAATTAGATTTATTTATTTATAAATTATTAAAGTGAAACACATTTTGTGTGTGGGATTTAATTTATTATAGCATTTTTATTGGTCATTAAATCAAACTGAACAATCTATTTAGCCGGATAATGATCAGTTAATGAGCATCAAGTTTTAGTTCAATAAAAATTACAGAATCCCAACTCCAAACATTTTTGGGGGTGCTCCACCCCGGTTGCCTGGTCAGATGAGTCTCAACAGCCGCAGTGATGTTAGGATCACAAAATGCCATAAACAACCTAAAAGCTTGAACTGTAAAAAATGCTGGGTTCCACTTAATCGAGTTTTGTTACTACATGAAGGAATTAAGTTAACTTCTTAGTTTTTACAAATTTAAGTGGATTAAACATAAAACAATTACGTTGTCCCCATAAAAACTCAAGAATTGTGTTATTTCAGCTCAATTTAAATGAGTAGTTTGAACAAACAACAAATGTCATATTTCGAGTGTAGATTGATCCTGTCTTGTATTGGTTTACTATTATGGGGGTTTTCTTATAGCAAACTTTGTGCCTCAACTGAACATGACAAATTGTTGCAGACCATGTAATATAACGCACAATGTCACAAAACTCAAATCATCTTAATCTGGTTTCTTGAACATAACAGAGAGCTCACTAGACTTAAAGGGCCTGCACAATCATCAGATCTCTATCCAGTAGAGCACATTTCAGTTGTGCTGGAACAAGTGATTCGTATCATGTGCAGCTAACAAATCTGTAGTAACTCACGTCAATATGGACCAAAATCTCGAAGGACTGTTTCAGCACCATGTTCAGTCTATGCCAGAATCAGGCCAGGCCAGAACTAGCAAGCTGTACTTCATATAGTATCTTTTCAGTTCTTATTTATTAAACGTACTTCCCCACTATATAGAAATAAAAAATACAGTATCATGTTGCAGACTTTACTCAGATAGTTACCAAGTATATTTGCAAAATAAAAATGTTCAATACTGAAATATTGTTCATTTTAGTCTTTAATATTGGAATTATAAACCACTAAACTGTAATTCTTTGTTTTCAAGTAAATAAGTTGTAGAATTAATAATATTAATTAAATTTACCACACAACATGTTGCATGAAAGCAAGACATAATCTGATCCAATACAAGGTCATTAGGCTTCATTATTCTGAATCAAAACTTCAGAAAATATTCCCAACAATCTCTTCATGCTGTAATAAGTGCAATGTGTCAACAGAAACTATGGCGGCAAATCAATGGCAATAATAATCAAGCGCAGAGGTGATGTTTACGCGCGAGGAGAAGTGAACAGCGAGCAGATAACAAGGCCTACACGCAAGGAAACTACTGCTCATGCGCGCGCTTGGGTTGTTTACGCGCGCGCTGAACTGATCCACCGCGAGGAAACGGGCGCTCGTGAGCTCGTCAGAAACCCTCGCGCGCGCACATCATCATCTGTGCGCACGATGTACGCTCTCGCGAGCAAGGTCATGCCACACAGCACGCGCGCGCAATCAGTTGTTTCTGCTCGCTCGCTGGTTCTTCTCTGCTCGTGCGAAATATTTTGGAGTTTTGTCAGTCTTGGGGCGAGAATTGGTTTACTTGTTATCTCTAACGCTATTAATTACTCTCCCTTTCCGGAAGTTTCCCCCTCATCTCTGGGAAGCATCCACACACTCATTCACTACGGACAATTTAGCCTACCCAATTCACCTATACCGCATGTCTTTGGACTGTGGGGGAAACCGGAGCACCTGGAGGAAACCCACGCGAACGCAGGGAGAACATGCAAACTCCACACAGAAACGGCAACTGACCCAGCCGAGGTTCGAACCTGCGACCCAGCGACCTGCTTGCTGTGAGGCGCCACTGCGTCACCCCAGTTCCATATTATGTTTGTAAATGTTGTCATCTGTATTATGCCTTTTATTTTATTTTTATGAACCTTCCACAAACATTTTGATTAACGTTGGGTGGCGTGGGAGGTAGGGTTTTGAGTATTTTTGTAGCAAGCTAAATTCACTGTGATAGAGTACATCTAAGAGAACATTGATATATGGTCCCTCTCTTTCTTTTAAAGATGTAGCAAGTACTGTATGAAGGTTTTTTTAATGAAAATAAAAAGTACAAAAAATTACCACACAAAATCATATCCAAAATAGAAATCATTTTAATCTGAAGATAATCTCATCTAAGTAATTATTCTGTGATAATGAGAGCTGTTAGAGTAGCTTCTCAGTGAACTACGGCTCTGTTTAGTAAATGTATATATAACATAAATATAAAAAATGTATAATAGTGTTTTTACCCCTCCCTCACTTCATAACTTCAGTGGAGTGTTTAAAATAAATCCTTCTATAAGATGATTCCATAGTCATGTTTAATTTTCATGCTGAATCAAAGAAAGCAGTTAAATATTCTGTTTATTCAGCAACAGCTATTGAGAAAACGGTTTCAGGATGTCAGAAAGGCTTGTGGTAAAAAAATGGCTTGTTGTTGCCAAAGTTTAGAGAAAAGTGGCAAAAAAAGATTTGAGCTAATAGATGGCAACAGTCAGTGACTCAAATAACCATTCATTTACGTTCAGAGAAGGCAGAGGGTGCTGTTATCTAGTAGCATTACCAGCACTGTCATATGATGATGCTACAGTTCACACTGGTTTACCAAAAGCGGAACTGGTATACCGCAAGTAACTCACGTCAATATGGACCAAAATCTCTGAGTACGATTTCAAGCACCATGTTCAGTCTATGCCAAAATCAGGCCAGGCCAGTACTAGCAAGCTGTACTTCAAAGTGTCCATTGAGTGCATAACAATGTACAGGTACTTGTGACCAAGCGGCAACATCCCGCTCTCCGTCGTGAAGCAAATACAGAAGTAACTGAAACTGCAATTCTTTGAAATTCAGCTAGTCCTGGCTCCATAATAGAGCAGATTTCTATTGAGCCCACTGTTAAAATGGCCAACTTTACAGCAGAAAAAAGGTGTTTACAGCCCGGTACACTGAACGATTTTGGTTCATATAGCTAATATTGCCCTTCATGACAACTGTGAGGGGGTGAATTTTTTATAACTCATTTGTTTCCTTATATTAGGTTAAATTAACTTTGTATTATTAAGGGCATGGTCACTTGAGGGACAGCTAGGTCTCGCTGGTCGCAGTCACTTCTCAGTTGATTCCGGCCGATTAGCCACTGAACTCGGCATATACATTGTATTTTTGTTTTGTTTTATGTGGCTTTACACAGTCAGTTGCTTTTTGGAATTATTTCTTACAATTATCATATGATATGGCATGCTGTGTGCACTTATTTGTGCTTACAAACCATTCACGTGGCCTCCATTTCATGAGTAAAATCAGAATCAGAATCAGTTTTATTGCCAAGTGTGCTTCACACACACAAGGAATTTGTTTTGGCAACAGAAGCTTTCAGTGTACATAAAGTGACGAGTGACAACACAAAA
The DNA here is from genome assembly GCA_903798205.1 of Danio tinwini. Lineage (NCBI taxonomy): Eukaryota > Metazoa > Chordata > Actinopteri > Cypriniformes > Danionidae > Danio > Danio tinwini. The sequence continues at coordinate 22,215,781 of CAIGQZ010001345.1, read as the reverse complement.
TTAAATACAAGAAAAGAAAAGGCAATAAACATTAAACAGAGATGCAGTCAGTCAAAAAGATCTGGATGTTGAGTTGTATGTACAGATATGTTGTAAATATACAGGTTATAAGGTGCTGTGTACAAGTGCGTATGAGAAAGTATTGCACGTTTATTGCACAGTAGGGGAATATTTAACTGTTCATGAGGTAGATGGCCTGAGGAAAGAAACTTTTCCTGTGTCTATCTGTTTTTGTGCTTGGTGCTCTGTAGCGCCGACCAGACGTTAACAGTTCGAACAGGTAGTGTGCTGGGTGTAAGGCGTCCAAAGTGATTTTACGAGCCCTTTTACTTACTCTGGAAGAGTACAGTTCTTGAAGTGTGGGAAGGGTAGTGCCAGTGATTCGTTCAGCAGTCCGGACTATTCGCTGTAGTCTATGGAGGTCGGTTTTGGCAGCTGAGCTGAACCAGACGGTGATTGAAGTGCAGAGGATGGATTGGATGACAGCTGAGTAGAACTGTACGAGCAGCTCCTGTGGCAGGTTGAACTTTCTCAGCTGACGAAGGAAGTACAGTCTCTGCTGGGCTTTCTTTACAATGGAGTCTATGTGAATGTCCCACTTCAGATCCTGAGAGATGGTGGTGCCCAGGAACCTGAATGACTCTACTGCAGCCACAGTGCTGTTCATGATGGTGAGTGGGGGGAGTGCAGGGGGGTTTCTCCTAAAGTCCACTATCATCTCCACTGTTTTGAGCGTGTTCAGCTCCAGGTTGTTGTATCTGCACCATAAAGCCAGCCGCTCCACCTCCTGTCTGTATGCAGACTCGTCACCGTTCCGGATGAGGCCGATAACAGTAGTGTCATCTGCAAACCTCAAGAGCTTAATGGAGGGGTCTTTTGCAGTGCAGTCGTTTGTGTACAGGGAGAAGAGCAGTGGGGAGAGAACACATCCCTAGGGGGGCACCAGTGCTGATGGTGCGGCTGTCGGATGTGATTTTGCCCATTCTGACTAGCTGTTGTCTATCTGTCAGAAAGCTGGTGATCCATTGACAGACAGAGCTAGGGACAGACAGCTGGGTCAGTTTGTTCTCGAGCAGTGATGGGACGATGGTGTTAAAGGCAGAACTGAAGTCCACAAACAGTATCCTTGCGTAGTTCCCTGGTTTGTCCAGATGTTCTAGGATATAATGCAGTCCCATGTTGACTGCATCATCCACAGACCGGTTTGCTCTATAGGCAAACTGCAGGTTGTCCAGCAAAGGTCCAGTGATGTCCTTCAGATAAGCTAGCACCAGTCTTTCGAATGACTTCATGGCCACAGATGTTAAGGCAACAGGTCTGTAGTCTCTCAGGTCTGTAGTCTCTCAAATTATGTACTTATACCATCTCTATAAATGTGTTTTTTTTATTTAAGATTATTTATCATTTATAATTTTCTTTAGAACCATAATGCACTCCAGAATATGACAGATTGATTAGTTGTAGGCTACAGAAAAGTAATCTGAAACGTTGTCATACAGTGTTATGCCTGGATTTCATTAATAGCCTTGCATTTACACAGACTATATTTGAAGTATTTGGAAGTAATTCGTGTTTTCCTACTGTAGAAGAACAATGCTTAGTGGCTCAATGTATTACAACAGCTTTTTAAAAAGTCTAAACACTTTATTGATATAGTGTACAACCAAGCACATGTGGTCAGAACATAAACGAGTCGCAGGTAATAAAGTATTAAGCATTTCTCTCAAAGAAAAGCCTGTCTAAGCGAAATGCTAGCAGGCGTCTGTAGCCCTGCCTCTTTGCCCTTGTTTGGTATCCCCCTATTGGTGCGATGACGCACAAAAAAAATGGTGAAGGGTAGCCACGCCTACCTGTAGCTTCTTTTGCGTTCTTCAGAAACCTATGGGTGACATCATGGATACTACGTCCATATCTTTTACAGTCTATGCTAGTGACTATCTTTTCAATTCTTCAATTCAATCTTTATATATGTAATATACATTCCCTCTATTATAAATAGTAAATAAAAAAAATAAAGTATTATATTGTATACTTGTAGATTTCTTTGGCTTCTTCTTCCTGAGTGCTTGGACTTTCAATGAAAGAGTGGTCTTCATAGAAAATGTACTACTAATCACACAACAGCGCTTCCCTCACAAGATGTGCATGACAATCGCAGCTTTGCTCAATTGTGTTTGCAATTAGATTTTGATCAATCACCATTGTGAAATCTGAAAATTCATCATTATTGTATAATGGAAAGATGAAAAGTGTGTAGTTAAAGCCAATGGATTTTGACCATAAATCATCTTTGCAAGCATTCTCACACCATAGCAGCATGCCTCTCCTCTCCTCTCTCAAGAAAAAAGCAGTTCATTTTTGTGGGTTTTACTGATGACCACTTAAATGGCTTTAATCGGAATAAAGAATGAATATCTCTCCACATGTGCCTCCTTTGTTGGTTTTGTAATTGGAACAATTGTGGCCTAGACGTCGCTCTCTCCTTTCATTATTGCTTTTTTCTCCTTCATTTAACTCTTATTACTCTCAGCACTATGCACTGAACACCACAGGAAGCGGCGCATGTTTGCCATGGAAAGAAAAACACGTCCTGCCTCTTTAAATCCATCACCTCAGCCTATCTGCCTCGTGTTCCCATGGCAACCTCTCATTGAGATAGAATATATGGGGTCCTTGTAAACCAGTGTATAATGTATGGGCCGTGTTTTTAATCTTAGTCCTAGTTTATTGATCTTTTTAATGAATCTTAATTATAGTGATCTTTTAATTAAGAGTACCCTGTTTACTACAATACCCTTGAGCTATGAATAAATAGAATTGTATATTGCAAGCCCCTGTGCGCTCTTTACATATAAAGTGTCCGAGTCTGAATCCTTCAAGTGCGGTGTCTGGCCATGAATTTTTCAAACATATAATCAATACATGCATGTGATTTGTCCTTCATGGGTACTGAAAATATTAAAGCGAGCTTAAAAGGGTGTGGTCACGTTTCTGTTATCTCCATAACTCAAATGGAACAGAAAATAAAACCAAACTAAATAAATCTGTATGTTAATATGAAGATCAGACTTAATAATGACAATTCAATTTAAAAGTAAATAAGACCACATTAGTTTCATGTTATTTCAAAATTGTCTTGCTAATGTAACCAATTCAGTAATACTTAATTACACATTTTACAATGTTTTTCCTTTTAATTATCGCACATTTAATCACGATGGAAGTATCTTCCTAATGAAGCTAAATTTTGATAATAGCTATCCACCCATGTCTCATGTCTAGGCCTTTAAAGCTCCTGTATGAGTAATGCTGGGATGTTTCTTTGTCCTCAGATAATTACTGTATGACACATGCAGACAAATGAGGGCATACTGGCAGGATCCATTAGTTTTGGTCTCAGTAGTGTTTGTGTGTGGTTAGTGTGTGATGAATTACACTTCTCCAGTCAGTAGGGTCATTACAGCAAATGTGCGGTGCTCGGTCGCCCTCTGCTGGAAACAGCTTGCGGATTTTCATGTTTCAGAAATTGTTTAAAAACGTTTCAACTTGAATATTGTCAGCTTAAAATCCTGTCATCGTTTACTGACCTCGGTGTCGTTCAAGTCGATTGTGATTTTCTGTTGAACACAAAGTAAACGGTCCTAACAGATTTTTCATCCGCAGAACAGTGTGGCCTGGGCCTGTCAGGCCTTTAAAAAGAACAGTAACACCATAAGGTATTATAAATATAGCGCATATCGCTATTTATCACGTTTCAGAAAGTCATATGGCACTCTTTTGTGAAGTACATACCACATTTTGAGTCGTTTACGGGAAATCTTCTCTCGGCTGCAAGTTTCTAACATACTGCTCCCCGCTTCCATATTCAAATTTGACGCACAGGACGCTGTCAGCGTAGCTGACGTCATTGGTGTATCATAAACAAATCACAAACCAGTCAGAAAATGCAAGGTTAAATAAATGCTTTATAATAATAATAATAATAATAATAATAATAATAATAATAATAATAATAATTATTATTATTATTATTATTATTATTATTATTTTCTTACCTAGGCTATTTGGGCGACGCGGTGGCACAGTGGGTAGCACGTAGTTGGCATCCGCTGCGTAAAACATATGCTGGATAAGTTGGCAGTTCATGTCGCTGTGGCGACCCCAGATTAATAAAGAGACTAAACCGAAAAAAAAATGAATGAATGAATGAATGAATGAATCTTACCTATTTATTTATTTAATTTACCCCTGGCATCTGTTTATACTTTAATTGTATAGCTAATATTATTTTTCTAATTTTATTTTGTTTTATTTGTTCATAATTGTTGTGAGATGTATATTCTTGTACTAAGTTTGTACTTATTTACAATAAAAAATTTTTAAGAAAAGCAAGGTAAACCAAAATGTATTTTAAACCAACAGAAGGTTGGGTTTAGGTGGTGTAGGTGGAGCAAATATTAATAACACAACAGGTTACTGTGAGGTTGGGGTAGGTGTAGACATTCATAAAGCACAATATTGGACTCCGTGTCATGTACAAGACATTAAATAAATAAAAACTCCAATTTACAGCCCACTTGGAGCTAGAAGGCCCACCCACTTGGAGCTCAAGTCCCATCCACTTGGAGCTGGCTCCGAAACCGTTTATACCCTTCTCAGGTAAATAGGCTATTTTATCCACAAACAGAATTTTCCAAACTGTAGTTTATTTTTGATTAAAAGCATTGAAAAGGGCTATAATGCAAATTAATAACAAAAAGAATGACACTGTTAGATTTCATGGAGGACTTTTTATTTCTTGAAGTTTTTGGCTGTGGTATAAGGTTAAACATTTCAACAGTTTTCTTATAGTTTATGTGTAATTTTATTACTTTTTTATTTTACCAATTTAAGCACTATTATGACTATTTCATTATGTTGTTTAATGTTTATTAATATATATATATATATATATTTATGTTTATTAGTTTATTTTTTTGATAATTATTATTGTCTTATTTCCTTTTCCCCTTAATATCAGTCTTGTGTGGGAATTTATTAACTACATTTCAATAATAAAACAACAACAAAAAAAAAAAGACCTCTATGCATTTCCAAGTTAATATATTGTATTTTGCATAGTTTTTATTACTGTTATTATTAATATAACTAATAGTTCAGCTGTATGCTGACAATCCAAAAACAAATCGTTTGAATATCTTTAAATATTATTAATAAAGATTAAATGACATAAAAAAAAGACATTCATTGGACTGTCATTACATCCAATGAATACACATTTAAAAATACAATTATCTGTTCAAATATGTTAAGCTCTGTACTTACAGACTTGCAAATACATATATTCATTTTATTTTAAAATCTACGACTGTGAAGATGTTCATTCATTTTCCTTCGGCTTAGTCCCTTAGGGATCACCACAGTGGTATGAACCACCAACTTATCCAGCATATGTTTTACACAGCGGATGCCCTTCCAGCCGCAATCCAGTACTGGAAACACCCATACACTCTCACATTCACACTCATACATTACGGCCAATTTAGTTCATTCAGTTCACCTATAGCGCATGACTGTGGGGGTAACTGGAGCACCCGGAGGAAACCCACGCCAACACAGGGAGAACATGCAAACTCCACACAGAAATGCCAACTGACCCAGCCGGGGCTCAAACCAGCAACCTTCTTGCTGTGAGGCGACAGTGCTAACCACTGAGCCACTCATTGTGAAGATGTGTAAACAATTAAACTCAAATGCATTTATAAATCATGGTAATATAACGCCTATAATTTAAAATCTTATGAATCTATACACCTTCTTTTCTTTCACACATTGGCAGTGAAAACATATGTGCACAATAATAAAGTGAGTCCATTTTGACACTATTAACATTTGGTTGAACTATTCCTATAGCATGTACTACATTAAATAAAGCAGTACATACATAAACGAACAACAGAGAGGGAGAGTTTCAAAAAAAAGTTTATTGTGCCTCATTGTTTATATGGCTTTTTTTTTATATATATAACAGAATTTGTTGAACACGAACAAAAGACTGACAATACATTAGCCAAGTTGAAAGAACAAGAAAAATATGACAAAGAGTTAAAGTAATCTCAACATTCCGCTTGCTATACGTGTGGCTGTGGCGAAACTCTGAAGGAGAAGAGGTCAGTATGACAGCTCACACACTCTCTGACAGCACCACAGTGATGACATTCAATTAACAATGTACTACACTACAGCTTATTGAGTGCAGCCATCCTCACATTCGATACACACACGCACTCGCGCACACACACACACTCACTCACACTTACACACAGCTGAGTTGTGGTCATAGTCGTATTGCTTGACTGAGACTGATATCCTTTAACGTTCAGTGGCACACGACCACCAGATTGCATACTGTGTGTTTTTGGCAATAAATTGGATTAAAATATTTGATAAAATTCGAGAAAAAAATCCCACCAAATCTAAAGCATCTATGAAGAAGATGAACATTCTGCACTGACTGTGTAAGATCCGCAGATTGATTTCAGTCCATGGCGGAATTTCTAAAATGCAACACACATAAATATTGCCCGTTTCTAGGCTGCCGCCAGACAGCAAGCGTTTGGTCCTTACAGAGATGCCCTGAGTCTGATTTCATGTTCTTTCTTTCTTTTTATAGCAAGAATTCTGAATATATGTAGTATAACAAGCATGCTTTTCAAGTGTGTGTGTGTGTGTGTGTGCATGTATGTTTGTGTGTGTGTTACTACAGGTATGATGAGGTCTTGCATTTCATCATTATACAAGAGATTCAGAAACCGTCCAGATGCATTTGTTTAGTTGTCCTGAAGTATGGTCTAGGGCAGGCCGATGAGGTCAAATCCCACGGTGATTCGCGCAGCACTGGGCTCTCTGTTTCTGAATTTGATTGGAGTGCTGCATAACTTCTGCCTGAGCGCTCTGAAGGAAAGCGGTCCTGCAAGATGACATCATGTGCATGATGCGGAGACTCAAAGGTAATGGACATGTGGGTGTTTGTGTTTGGAGCTGGGCTCCTTGACAGGAGTTGAACCCTACAAGCTGCAAACTTTGGCACAGACACACCATTCAATTGGCAGCGAATCATATGATGCAATGAAAGCCGATACGTAATGGCATTCCCCTAAAAAACACGGATCGTTCGACGGGAGATACCCAGCCACTGAACTGATTATCAATGACATCTAACGCTGAGCCAAAGTGCCCAAGAACCCAACCAAGCAGCTGGATAAAGACTCAGCAGAGGTCTGCCAGTTCTAGCGATCCCATTATCATTCTGCTCAGGAAAGCTATGCAAACAAAATATAACTAAGAAAATAGAATACAGGACAAAAATATATAAAGGTATATATAGATATGTATGGGCTTATTCATAAAATGTAAAGTGAACAAACTATCTCAAGGCTGAAAAAGTCCAAATGATATTCGAAAGCATCAACGATGACAGAAAAAAGGATTAGCATTTTCAGTTTTAATCCTGTATTTTCTTTTAAAAGAACGTTTTTTTTTTGTTTGTTTGTTTGTTTGTTTTTTTGTTTGAACCCGTTGAAAGTACACTGTTAAAAGTCCATTTGGCTTCTCCTTTTCAAAGCAAACAAACACGTTTTATAAAAGCGGCAGTTATTTTGTCTGAAAAGCCAGTTGTTTTGTCTTTCGCCTTCCCTCTCTTTCTGCGGGAGAGGTCCTGAGAAGAGGTTTTTTTTTTACGTGAGTTTCCTCACTGATGTCTCTCATCGTTGACCGAGTGGCCTGAGTTAGCACTGTCTGTCTGTACAGGTAAGGCTCTGCGTTTGCCCTGGAAGAAGAAGCTTGCTCACTGAGCTCTTCCTCCGTGGCTCTTTCTAGACACATCCGCGTTGGGTTCCTGTCCACCCCAGGCCTCTCCATCGCTGTCTGTACCCCTCTCCTCCTCGCCGTCATCATCATCGTCATCCTCCTCTTCTGGTGAAGGCTCGCTGCCGTTCTCCGTGGCCCAGCTGTCGTCTTCATCTTCCTGCTCTTTCTTCATAGTAAGTACGGCGGGTGGAGGAGGAGCTGGCGGTTCGGGCTCCGGCTTCTTCTCTGTGGACTCGCTCTGATCCTCGAAGGCTTCGGGATTTTCCAGCATCTCTCGGATGAGAGGAGGCATGGGGCCCGGGATCTCCATCTTCAGAGTTATGGCCCTCTCCGCTCCTGTTTTACACAAACAGTTAAGTTTAAGATGGTGTCATTTATGTGTATAGGGCAAGTTTATTCATATAGCACATTTTATACACAATGTTAATTTAAAGTGCTTTACATCAACAGGAATAAAAGTAACAAGTATAAGAAAATAAAACAACAAAAAACAAAAATGATTAAAACAGATAAAAACAGATTAAATGTGTTAAAACAGGTTATAAAAGAATGAAAAAGAAAAAAAAAGACGTAATAGTGCAATCTGTCGGACGTAGCACAGTGCTTATTCAGTAAAGGCACAGCTAAACAGATGTGTTTTCAGTCTGGATTTTTAATGTGTCTAATGTTGGAGCACATCTGATCATTTCTGGAAGCTGATTCCAGCAGCGAGGGGCATAGTAGCTGAAGGCCAATTCACCCTGCTTTGACTGAACTCTTGGAATTTCTAATTTATTTGATCCTAATGATCTGAGTGATCTGTTAGGTTTGTATTCAGTGAGCGTATCTGTAATGTATTGAGGTCCTAGGCCATTTAGTGATTTATAGACAAGTAATGATACTTTAAAATCTATTCTGAATGTAACTGGGAAGACTGTAAAGACCTGAGGACAGGTGTGATGTGCTCTTATTTTTCAGATATATATGCAGATATATATGCATAATTTGTATTAAAGAGATCTAAAAATTAAAGATTCTTTTTGATTTATTGTCTCTTCAATTGTTCCAAAACAGTTCTAAAAAAAGATATTTTGAAGAACGCTGAAAGCCTGTAAGCACTGACAACTATAGTATGTGTTTTTTTCTACTATGGAGGTAAGTGATTACAGGGGTTCAGCTTTCTTCAAAATATCTTCCTCTGTGTGTCCAACAGATTCCTAAAGGTTTGAAACCACTAGAGCAGAGATGCCCAAACTAGGGCCCATGGGCCAAAGCTGGCCCTTCGTATGCTTTGATTTGGCCTGCCAGAGGAAAAATAATTGGGAGAGTTGGAGAATGCAACAGAGATTCTCATTTGTATTTAAAATTTTGTCTGTTTGTTTTATTGTTGAGTTACAAAAAAAAACAAACAAAAAATTTAATTAAATGTTTCATTTAAATGTTGTAAATAAAAAAGATTTTTAAAAAATGTACATAGTGTCACTTAACGAATTTGGGACAAAGCAGAAAATATCAATGTGCAAATCAAGGCAAAATTCATTAAAATAATATACATTTCTGAAAAATAAGAATGCATTAATACATACTGTTAAAGAAATAAAAAATATTGAAGAATATAAAAATTACATATTTTTGAAAAAATAAAAAAGGAAACCATTTATTCATTCATTTTCCTTTGGCGTAGTCACTTTTTTTTATCAGGGATAGCCACAGAGGAATGAACCTCTAACTTATCCAGCAATTGTTTTAAACAGCGGATGCCCTTCCAGCTGTAAACCAGTACTGGGAATCCCCCACTCTCACATTCACACTCATACACTACAGCCATGTTAGTTTAGTCAATTCACCTATAGTGCATGTCTTTGGACTGTGGGGGAGCACCCGGAGGAAACCCACGCCATCATGTGGAGAACATGCAAACTCCACTGACCAACTGAAGAAAAAGCAAGAAATACTAACTGACCCACCCGGGACTCAAACCAGTGACCTTCTAGCGAAGGTGACTGTGCTAACCACTGAGCTAATGTGACGCCAAAATGATACTGTTATATACAATTGTCTAATGTCACACTATTTTACTTCTGTTGTTAAATTGGAAATCTCACATCTGTTACATTTGGCAGTGTACTTTGCGTTGAAGCATGAGTAATCTGTTGTTTTTGCATTGGAGCAAGTCAAATCTTGTATTGTCAGATGGGTTGTATTTTGCATTGGACCGTCTGAATGATGGAGTGCATTTAGCTTGTATTCAAGTATGCAAAATTTTCTCAGAAACATTACTTAAGAAAATTTGCATTACTTTTGTCAAACCATTAGTGTGCAAAACATTAACCATGGTCTTTGCTTATTAAGAAAATGCAAGCTAACGGCAATTGATGAGACAAAAAAAACAAGCAAAACTAAATTAATATTTGTGGCTCCTGATGATACAATAAGATCTTAGGAAAAAAAGACCAATTGTTTGGCTACACAAGACCACAGTGTGGTATTCATTTTGTTTTGCCTGTATAAACCATTTCAATGTGGTCATGTCATTGGCCCATGAAAATTTCCTGCTTGTTGTCAAACGATTTAATAACTGTAGCAAGAGGCAATTCAATGATAACTTTAGGTTAAAACACCTGATCATGGGATTATTTATCAATATTTGGACTTTTTAGAATTCTCGTAAGCTATAAAAATTAAAAATTTAAAATGTAAAATAGGAAATACATTTGGACCATTGTTATTGTTTACATCTCCCAAAATGGTCTATATGTTTTTTTTTTATTCTCTAAAGTCTTTAAACGCATGGTTTAAGTCCAAAAAAAGCCACAGTTTTAGTAAAAAAAAAACTATTAAATTAAATAGCTAAATTAAATAGCTACTTGAATTAAATTAACTGCTAATATTTTTTTGGGGTAAACTATTCCTTTAAGTTCACTAATACATTAAAAATTTAATTAAATATAAAAAAATATATAGTAATAGTGTTTTTCATCAGAGTTTTGCCTAATAAACTAACCCTTGGTGCTGATCCCACGCAGATCAGTGATCTTCATCAGCATGCGAGGGAACATGTGAGGTTTGTTGGGTCGGCGACGTCGTGCATAAATCTTCAGAGCTTCCAGCAGGGGCTCCTGCAGACGATCGACACGCTCAGGCTCCTCAAGATCCATTCGGTCTACAGAAAAGAAGGATAATATTAGTATTCCAGTACATCCATGTGCTATTTTTGGTGGTGTGGTTAAAATGAATCCTTGGCTCAATTTATGTTAAAAAGGCAGAGGTGTCCAAATCTGTTCCCGGGAGACCTGCAGAATTTAGCTCCAACTCTGATTAAACACAACACCAATGAGTCATGATCTTTAGACTTACAAAAACCATCCAATCACTTGCGTTAGAGCTGAGTGCAGTTGAGCTCCTCAGAAGCAGGATTAGACACCCCTATTATAACTACAGTTGGTTCAACTAGAGGGCAGCAGCGTTTGCAACAGAATTGCATCATGCAATACCTCCGCATATGAGGCAGATGGCACTAAGGAGGCCAGTCTCCGTATCATCCATCTCAAGAGGCAGAAGCTGACCAGCGAAGGCAAACACCAGGTCAGTAAGCGGTCCGAAGCCTGCATTATGCATCTGAGTCCGGTTGAGGGTCAGTCCATCCGAAAAGGTCATTGTGTCCTGTTCCGGTGTGTATCGTGTACAGATTCGCAGCATCTACATGAGGCACAGACATTTATGAGGCTATGAATTATGTAAATGTAGTGGATGCATGGTCTACATCAAAGCGAGCTTCTTAAAGGAAGACACACGTACTAGAATGTCCAAGCAGGCAGATTTGAGAAGGGTGATCTGATCTGCAATGGTGAGGGTGGTGAAGCCCGGGAGGCGTTTGGCAAATTCCACAATTTTAATGATGCACTTTGTGGAAAGCTCACTGAATTTGTCCCATAGGCCCAGGTCTAGCTGAATCCTGTGGTCCGAGCTGGAGTTCTAATAAAATGGAAAGAGGAGGTTAATATATGCATGCATGCATGAATATTGACAAGTCCCAAAAAAAAAAGATTTTCCATTCCAAAGCTTTTCATTAAACATGAGGATAAATTTTGCAGTAGGTACAAAAAAGGTGAATTTCGATCTGTTCCTCACACTCTGGAATTTTAGAATGAGATTCATGAGTTCACATGAGTTATATTATGATAGTTTTATGGCTCTTTTTGTCATTCTGGCACCCCAGTGCTCATTTACTTTCATAACACTGAAAAAAAGAGTGAACTTCATCAAAAATACATTTTGTCATACAGGTTTGGAACAACATGAGGTCGAGTAAATGACAGTATTTATCTTTTGGGTGCACTGTTCCTTTAAATGATGTCTTCAATAATGGAAGATGTTTATCACACTACATCTGACATGGTCGGTTTACACCGCTATAAATAAATTCCACATTCCATTGCTGACAGATTTGTTCATTTGCAGAAAGCACTCACTGTGGTGTATTTTCCCAGCTGGCAGAGTGAAGGGAAGGTCTCTTGATGTGCTTTGCTCACTTTGTTGACCAGCTCCTCCAGTTCCCCACTCAGCTCATAGCTCTCTGGCGGAACGACCTCATCCTTCACGTCTTTCTTCTTCTTATTTCGATCGTTGCGCACAGCTGAAAGTCACAAAGAGAGGCTACTCAATACTCCAACCATACATCAGGTTCACTCACAAACTGTCAAACTATTATCTTAGCAGTTGGATGTGCAACCAAGAAAAACTTTATGAAATGATGTAAAAAAAACAGGAGATAATTTAATTAGATTTAATTGCTAAAGCAAAATGCAATAAATTGCTTAAAGTCCGCATGAACCAGAAGTTGCTGAGACTTTTATTTCAGTATGTTGATCTACTTCCCGCTGAAACTGAATTTTGAGTAAGAGCGGGGCTTTCTTTTGCACATCATTCCCTCATAGCAACCTAACGGTAAGAAGGGCATAGTTAAGAATATTGTGGCTAAAGTCATCAGAGCAGAACCACCACTCCAAATGCTAATGGTCAGACTTTGATTGAGTTCAGATTTGATTTGATTACCACAAAAATACAAAATTCAGTGGATTAACTTGCATGGATTATTTGTTCACATAAAGCAGGGGTCACCAACCCTGTTTCTGGAGAGCTTCCTTTCTGCAGATTTCAGTTGCAACCCTGAACAAACACATCTGTAATTGTCAAGTGCTGCTTTAGGTCCTAATTAATGGGCCGTTTCCACTGAATGGTACGGTACAGTACAGTACGCTTTTGTGGCAGTTTCCACTGTCAAAAAGTACCAAAAAGTGAATACCATACCATACCACTTTTTGGGTACTTTTAGGGTACCTACACTCTCAGAAATAAAGGTACGAGAGCTGTTACTGGGGTGGTACTTTTCAAAAAGTACACATTTGTACTTAAAGGGTTCCTATTAGTACCTCAAAAGTATATATTAGTACCAACAAATTTTAAAAGGAACACTTTTGCTGTTTTTAGATACCAATATGTACCCTTGAGGTATTAATATGGACATTTTAGGTACAAACGTTAACCTTTTGAAGAGGTATCACCCCAGTGACAACTCTCGTACCTTTATTTCTGAGAGTGTAGCACAACAAAAGGGTACCAAAAGGCGGAGCAAGACGCGCAGCTGAATGCTATTGGTTTACAGAGAAACGTCACTAGATCGTGCACAAGCCAGGAGAATGGCCATGGTCGACCCAAGCTCAAACAAATATTGTTATCATCTTGATGAACAGTCACAAAGCCAAGAAGAAGAGCAGAACTACCCTGTGCCCCATAGCTGTTTACAAGGCTGTCTAAAGCGCGAGCGGTTTCACTTTCTTGAGTGCACTCGCCACCCATCTATTTTTGAAATAACGAACTTCTTGAGCTGATGATAATAACGTGTGCTTGATTATTGATATGCTTCTGACATCTAATCCTTTCAGAAATGGATAAACGTGAGAGTGACGTGTGAAAAAACAAAGGAGAAGCCGGAAAAAACAAAGGAGCGAATGATTCTTTCAGCAACCTAAATCATGATCAAACTGCCATGTTTAACTATTATGATCACCTTTTGGACTATTATGAACTCGGAATGAGGGAATTACTTTCTAACAGGAGGTTACACGTGCTGGTAAAGATTAAAGACACAGATGAGAGGTTTGCATTGACTGGGCTATATGTTGCGTGTTGTTTTTGAACCCAAATAAGGACTAAATGTATTCTGTGTGTAGTTTTTCTGTAATTGGTATTATATCGGAGACTGTGAGGGTCTGTATGTGTTCATATACTATATGTTGCATTTATTTATTTATATTATATAATCGCAGACGGTACAGTAGGCTTTTTCGTCCTATCATTGATCTGCAGTTATAATCAAATCATGTTCATAGAAAGGTTAGTAATGAACATTTATAAACAAGTATTTATGTATATAAAGCATCTGTTTTGTGAGAAGTGCTTCTCATATGATATGTGAACAAGCCGTACAGCTTTACTTTGACATTTCCTCGAGCGAGAATGACGTAGAAACTTTGTGTCGTAGACCACGCCCACCAAAAGGGTACCATTGTTGGGGCCATAATTGGGTCAGGTGTTTGTTTAGGGTTGGAGCTGAATTCTGCAGGTAGGTAGCTCTCCAGAAACAGGGTTGGTGACCCCTGACCTAAAGAATAACAATATGCACTAGCAAAAAAAAAAAAAAAAAACAATATCAATTTTGATTTCACATGGACTTTAATGTGCAATTATGTGGTATTTTAGTCTTGTGTGGCCAAAAAAATGACAGAAATTTGTCTTTTCAGGTGAATCACATGAAAAGATGGAAAAGGTTGGTTAATCAATGAAATGGAAAAATATATTTAAATGCAATCAAATTTGAAACAACAAAACATCATGTTGGGCGAACGTCATGAAAACATGTCCATGTCACATTTCACACACTCACTTTCTTTCGGCTTATTCCCTTCTTTATCAGGGGTCGCCACAGCAGAATGAACCGGCCATGTCACATTTCGCCAGATGAAATAAAATGAAATGAAATGAAATATTTTATATGATGTCTGTCATTGCTGATTAGTATTTTTTAATAAGACTAACATTTGAACATGTATTTAAATTGTAATAAAGTTCAATAAACATGACATAAAACATGTGACATAATGGTTTAATCATCATGAAAATGCCATCAAAGTGTTTGATCACTCAAAAATGAAAATGATGTTATTAATTACTCACCCTCATGTCGTTCCAAACCACCAAGACCTTCATTAGTCTTCAGAACACAAATCAATATATTTTAGGTCAAATGTTGTCCAGAAAGGTACCAAAAAAAACTTCCACAAAACAGATCAAATGTCTTCAGTGGGTCAATCAAAGTATTATAAAGCTTGGAGAATACTTTCTGCACACATAAAACTTAAATAAGGACTTTATTTAACAGTTTCTTCTCCTCAGTGTCAGTATATGGCATGATTCTCATGAGCTCTGTGCTGTTTGTTTAATGTGAGAGCAAAAGTATTCTTGTAGTTTGACTATAAAGTTCAGACTGAACCTCTTAAGCTCTTAATGTTTTTTGGTACGTTTCTGGACTTTGCATGAGTCTGGAACATTGCTCTCTATGGAGGACGAGGGAGTTCTCAGTTTTCTCCTAAAATATCTTAATTTGTGTTCTAAACATGAATGAAGGCGGTTTGGAACAACATGAAAGTAAGTAATTAATACTTGTCATTGTCATTTTTGGGTAAAATAACTCTTCAAAAAGAGGCTCAAATGTTTACTGTACAATTTTCAATGTGGTCATTTCTAAAATCTGTCCATTTATGTTGAGGTGAAATACAACATTCTGAGATTCAACTTGTCACTGGATAAAACAAACTTAGTCTACCATAGACAGTACTGTACCTCACCTGAATAAGGACACTGTATGTTGTTACTGTATGCCAAATCCTAAGCGTTATGACTCATTCTTGGAAACTGACCTCAGATCGGACACTGTGGGTGTTTTGGTGAGTTTGACCCAAGGGAGAGCAGCCCTGCCAACCCTAACCCCCCTCCCGTCTTTCTCTCGCCCCCCTCCCATTCTTTCCTTCCTCTCAGGATATCCAGTAATAGCAAAAGCACAATGCGATCCCGGTCCCTACACACATCCCATACATATAAACGCACACATACGCGTCCCAGCGGACACATAGAGGGCCAATGTGCCAGTCTCGTTGTGACATCATCGTCGTGACCCTGGCAAATGAACAAACATATGCCCCAGACTCGCTCTTTCAACCTCGGACTATTGTCTTTGTTACAACACAAATCTGTTAATGCCAAGTCATAAAGGCAGTATTTATGCCACTAGGGGAAGGGCTACCAAAAAAAAAAAATCACACCTAACGCTGATGAATTGATGTGGGTGAAACTGCAGACATGGAGCCCATTTGTGGACATTCATTTTAAGCTCTAACCTCAATGCTAACCAACTTCATTGCTTCGTGTTTAAACTGTTTGAACTGTTATTTGTCTTTTGGGATTTTATTGTTTCAGACTTGTGGAAGCTTGTTTTTGGGGGAAAACAAGGTACTTGTGACTATTTCATCTCACAATTTTGATCTTATTTTATTGTTTCAAACTTGTGGAAGCTTGTCTTTGGGGAAAAAAGGTACTTGTGACTGTTTCATCTCACAATGTTGATCTTTTTTTTCTAGTACAATTTCAAGTTTATGTCAGAATTGTGAGTTTAAATCTTGCAAATAAATTGAAATTGCAAGTCATAAAGCTGCATTTGCAGTTATGAGGAAAAAGTCATAATAAAGTCAAGTTTTTTTCTTGCCATTTTCAGCTTATATAGATTGAAATCTGATATTCTTGCAAGTGTGAGCTAGCTTACATCTCACAATTCATATTTTGTTCTCAGAATTGCTACTTTGTATTGAGCGATTTCAACTGGTTAACCTCACAATTTTGAGAAAAATGGCTAGAAATGCAAGACATTAACTTATAAATATGAGATATAATTTGAGTAAAAGTTTTTTTGCACAATTTAAATGCATTTAAAAAAAAAAAGACAAAATTCTTTCCTTTTTGGTTTTTATGCATTAATCTTATGTTTTCTTCCAAATTTTAAGTTGATTTATTTGACTTTTTAGTTAAGTTAAGTGCTTCACATAACAAGAATGACACAACACAATAAACACTAACACTTAACATCAAGTACACAAACAAAAACTGAATAATAATACTACTAATAATAATAATAATTCTACTACTACTACTAATAATAATAATAACAATTTATGATGATTTAAAAAAATAATAAAATAAAATGATAATAATAATAAAAATAATCCATCAATCAACTACATTTATTATGTAACCAAATTGCTTCAGGCATAAAAGTAAATTTATAGTGGTTTGTGGAACATCTTATTGTCCTTAAATGTGTGTGTGTGCTGTCTCCTATTATTTTTTGTGCCATCCTCAACACCTACTGTTTATAATAAGAAGTAAGACATCGCAGGGGAATGGCTAAAATGTTTGAGCACAAATTAACAATGCCTTCTGAATTTACTTAACATCTAACAATTTTGATTGTTCATAATCATGAGTTTTTATCTCACAATTTCATCTCAATCTCACAACTTTTTTTAAAACCTTGAGTTTAAATCTTGCGATTCTGAGTCTGAACTGCAAGATAGAGTGTAAAGCTGCATTTGCAGGAAATAAAATTGCAATTCTGAGAAAAAGTCATCATAAGAGTTTGTTCTTGCCATTCTCAGCTTAAATGGATTGAAATTCTGATATTCTTGCAAGTGTGAGCTAGTTTACACCACACAATTCAGATTTTTTTCAAAAGATCCAACTTTCTTCCTCAGAACTTCTACTTTGTATCAAATGATTTGAACTTATAAACTTGTTATCCTCACAATTTTGAGAAAATTTTTTGAAAAATGCAAGACATAAACATAAAAATGTGAAAAAAAGTTGAGTAAAATGAAAGATTTGCACAATTTAAATGACAAGACAAAATTGCAATAATCTTATGTTTTCTTCCAAATTCTAAGTTGATTTATTTTACTTTCTTCACTACATTCTAGTTTAGTTTAGTTTAGTTTAGTTTAGTTTTGTTTAGTTTAGTTTAGTTTAGTTTAGTTTAGTTTAGTTTAGTTTAGTTTAGTTCAAAGCTTTTTAATCCCCTTGGGGCAATTCATTCTGACATGGTGGTGGTTCACATAACAAGAATGACACTCCTAAAGGATGATTTATACTTCTGCGTCGAGAGATCGGCTTGACCCACGGTGCTTGCCTTGCACGTTGTCGTACTTTTATACTTCTGTGCGCTGTTTGTAGCTGGCAGTAGTTGCTCAAGTTGCTCAAACTTGCTCATTCAGAAGCGGGAAATGGCGGACGTGCAACAACTTTAACTATAAGGTAAACAGAAAACAACAGTTTCCATCTAGAACTCCTTCACTAGACTCGACACATGTAAACACTCGTTCCACATTCCCACGTTCTGCCCACGTTCATCACCGGTATAAGCCGACAAATCACAGAGCTTGTGCTACGCGTCATTGCGATGTGTAGTTACATTATTTGAGAGGTGCGTGTCAGCGTCAGCCACAGCGAGGGCTATGCGACCGGGCAAGTACACAAACAAAAAATACAAATAATAATAATAAAAAAATAATAAAATAAAACAATAAAAAATAATCCATCGATCAACTACATTATGTAACTGAATTGCTTAAGGCATAAAAGCTCATTTATAACGGATTGTGGAACACCTTATTGTCCTTAAATGTCACCCAAGGGGTATTCACTCAAAACATTTGTTTAAGGGTTGTCTGTGCTGTCTCCTATTGTTTTATGTGCTATCCTCAACACCTGCTGTTCATAATAGGATGCAATACTTCGCAGGGGAATGTCCAAAAATTTTGAGCACAAATTAACACTGCCTTCTGAATTTATTTGACATCTAACAATTTTGATTGTTCATAATTGTGAGTTTGTCTAATAATTCTGTGGGGGGAAATGTCAGCAATATATGAACAAAAAAACTATTAAAGAATTGCATAATTTCAAAACGTAGTTCGTTTCTCACAATTCAGATTTTATCTTTCTGAATTACAAAGAAAAAGGTCAGAATTCTGCAATGAAAAGTCACAATTACCTTTCATATTTGATTATTGCATGGCCGGAAACAGACTTCCACACAAACTAGCAGTTAACGGCCGTCTACAGCGTGTTTATGCCGGTGCTCAAGTCTCACAACTCTAAATTTGTCAGTGTCGCTGAGTTGTATGTCTGTTTCACAGCTTCTAACCTACATCAGCGTGTCCCCGTCTGTCTCCTGTCCCCTCTCTATATTTGTGTTTGTGTATGTGGTTCTTGGCTGAAGGCCAGAGAGCCCGCGTGCCTGGCAGAGGCCTGAACCCTCACCTTCCTTGGACATGCCAACCTCGAAGCACTTCTGCAGCCGGCAGTACTGGCAACGGTTGCGCGTGACCTTGTTGATCTGGCAGTTCTTGTCACGGTGGCAGGTGTACACCATGTTCTTCTGAATACTGCGACGGAAGAAACCCTACAACAGACACCCAAGAGAGAGAGCTGGTCAGACGAAGAGTAGGCCAACCACCATCTCTTATACAAGATGCCAATGTATTGTTCAAACTTGCTGATCCAGAACTGTGTTTGGCTATTGATGCCATTAGGTATTTGTTATATAAATGGACAGTCATAAAATGGCCCTCATACCTGTGAACATGTTAATGGAATTAATCAAATATTTTGTTCGAATTGGATCATTGCTTGCTGCAAAGATTTTACAACAGGGTGAGTGAATGTGACATGGCCTGTTTGTGCAAGACCTGTGTGTTTGCTTTACATACAAATTGTTTTTCTATGTAAACATGTGCTAAACAGGTTTTTTTGTCAGTGATTTGTGACATGGTCACATTTTTAAGATGCCTTGTCAAGTCAACAATACGTTTAGTAAAATAGGTTTTGGACCATTTAAAAGTGATCTAATTTAGTGAAACAAATACTATCGTTGTTCATTAATATTTTATATTACTATGAATTAAGTGGACACGTGCATGCCACAAGAGTTGTACAGGAGTTTTCAAGCATCAACAAAACAGTAGTGCTAAGTTGCACATTAATTCATTCATTTTCCTTCAGCTTAGTCCCTTTATTCATCAAGGGTCACCACAGCGGAATGAACCGCCAACTATTTCAGCATATGTTTTACACAGCGGATGGCCTTCCAGCTGCAACCCAGTACTGGGAAACATCCATACGCACTCATTCACAAACATACACTACAGCCAATTTAGTTTATTCAAATCACCTACATGTATAGCGCATGTCTTTGGACTGTGGGGGAAACCGGAGTACCCTGAGGAAAACCACATGAACACGGGGAGAATATGCAAACTGACAAAAAATAATGACTATCATAATTTTTATCCATGGCTTACAGATGAGAACCACTAAAATTAAGTGCAACAAAAGTTTATATACCAAACAAAGCTGTCTTGCAAACAGTGAAGCACTAAAACACTAATTAGTTATATTTATCTATGAATCTTTCTACTTACATAAATATACATGTAATGATGATAATTATTTTCACCAATATTTTGACTTTTTTGCACAAACGTCATTTAAACAATTAAAGTACATGGTTTACTGACATTTAATGTTTTTTTAAGTATATAAAAATCACATTTGTAAGTGGACACAACAAAATGTTCTATTTTCACATTGTTTTATTATCTCTAAAAGAAATAACCTTGACCACAGTAGTATATGGTACAACATTTATTGTGTGTGTCTTAAATAAATAGAATACTGTATTCTATTGTATTACATACATTAAAATGATTAAATACTTCAGTTTCCTTTAAATGACACAAATGAAACAAAAAATAATTATATTTGACCATCAGTGTTGGGAAAAAAATATATTACAATCTAAAGTTGTTTAAGGCATAAAAATGGTCTTTGGTCTTAGGAAGTTTATTTAATTGTTATACTGTCGCCACTGGCTTGCTTGGATTGGGACTCTGAAATCTGGACTTTACTAGAGCTATGTTAAGCTGCTTTGACACAATCTACATTGTAAAAAGCGCTATATAAATAAACATGAATTGAATTGAACATTGTCTGTACCAGTGGTGCGTACTGAAATGGGGAAAAAGGCTTTTAAATATGCTGCACCTTTTGCATGGAATATCCTCCAAACAAACATGCAGTTTAAGAGTTGGTTTCACTACATGTTTTTAAAAAAAGATTTGAAATGATTTGGAGTTTGAAACTTTGGCCTGTAGATGTTCTGAAGAGTTTTAAACTGTCATTGTGTTTTGATGGATGAATAATGTTACCTTTTATTTGTTTGTTTGCATCTAATCTTGGCCAGGATGCTCTCGTAAAAGAGATTTTTAATAATAATAATAAAAAAATAATAATAATAATAAAATAACTAAATATGTTACTTAATTACTTTTTAATGAAAGTGACGTGAAAGTATGTGCTTTTTGCAATTCTTTTTTTGGTTTGCCTTTTTCTTTATCTTAGACTTAAGACTGTAATATATATATTTTTTTTACTCAACACTGTTTTATATTATAACAGAATATAATAGGGCAGGGCTTTAAATCGAAAAGTAATCGAAATCGACATTTAAAACCTATAATAGATCAAATTTTTCGATTACTTTCCCTATGACATGTGGAGTCACGTGACCCCACACTGTTTGGTACTTTTGTGTTACTTTGCACTACACTGACGATGATTAAAAGCTGCGCCAGAGATGCCTTGAGATATTTTCCATTACATTAAAATTATTATTTACATTCAAATATTTGTTTTCAGAAGATATAAAAATCTTATATTTAAAATCTTATTTACAGGATAAGATGCTGCTTATTTTCTACTTTTAATATGAAAAACATTGAAAATAATTCATTTTGTTTCCAAAAGTGTATGTTAATAATTTTCCCTTTTTTATCAGGAGTGTTTTAATTTCAGTTTTTCAATGTTGATGTTCAATAAATAATCATAGATAGTAGATAGTCTGTGTTTCCTTTAATTATTTTAAAATCAAGCAATGCACCCTTCATTCAGAAATCTCTCACTGTACAAAACCTGTTTGTGAACTATGAGGGCAAATAAATTTAATAAATAAATTAATTAATCGTTTATTAATCGTAATTGAGTTAAAATGTTTAATTAATCGAGATTTTAGGCCAAATCGCTCTGCCCTATTGTAGAATATACTGGATTGTCACATCACACTTGGCTGATACTGTACTTAATTCAAAAAGCCACCACCTTTTGGACAGTTTCAGAAACATTTTTGCTCCTTGCCATACAAGTTCCTCAATCAGTCTTAGTTTCTTGGCTTTGACAGGAGCGAAAATACTTTTTAGCATGCGCCAGCGAAACCTCCATGCCTCTCTTTGTTTTTTTCACATTTTTGCCAAACATCAAGACAAAGTGTGGAACAGACTCATAAAAAAACACGAGACTCGTCAGGCCACAGGCGACGGGAGTCCGGCTGTTTACCTTGCAGCCCTCGCAAGAACTGACACCATAGTGGTACCCAGAAGACTTGTCCTGGCAGACGAAGCAGGGTTTGTAAACACGCGGTGGAGGTGGCGGGGAAGGGGAACTGGGCACCATCTCCTCCGAACTGGTGCTCTGAGTCTCCACCGCTAAGGAGAGAGAAAAGAAAACATCAGACGCTTCACCTAATCACATCACTTCACACTATTTACACAACACAGGAGGATTTAATGAGAGGGAGATATTAAATGCCACATGGAGAGAAGAAAAGATTCTCCCGTGAACCTTTTAAACCGTATCCGATTTCAAAGACCCACGAGTGCTTTGAAACCCATCATGATTCCTCGCTAAACCTTTTTCATGATGCCCTCAAGCAGAAACACACAAGACGCTACCCAACACTGCTTTTTAAATCTGTTATTGTAGGCGCAGCATCTGCCAGCTAGGTAAAAGTCAAGTTTAGTTAACGCATCTGTAGATTTCATCTGGCTCTAGCTCCACCCTTCGGACCGCCCTGTCCTTAGGGGGCCAGGATTTTAGGGGATTAGGCTGTGGTGATTGACACTGAGAAGAAAAGAAAACACAAACAGTTTAACACCAGCAGACAGATAAGCGGAGCCGATAAGACAGGTAGCTCATCACTGTCACAGAGAGCCTGGGGGTGAAACTCCACCCCGCAATTGGCGTCTTGCATGCAGGACGTCTGACTGAAGAGGGACAAGGGTCTTGTGACTTACTAATGTAGACATCAAGTCAATATTTGAGCAGATTAAATGTTTTTTGAACTGATGTGTGCTAATTAATGCAACCGTCTCCTGACAGATTAACAACATCAGCACTATCGCATCCAATCGATATTTGACTGAGTTGAGCTTAATAACTATACAATTGTTCAGCTTTAGATTTGTTAATTGACAAATGAGAAATGAAAATTTAAATAAATCAATATTAAACTGACTTTCGCTGAGTAATGAACTTATTATCTTCTGCATAGTTGCTTACAGTTAATTGATAATTGTGTTAAAATTAGGGATGTCCCGATCAGGTTTTTTTGCCCTCGAGTCCGAGTTTTTGAGTGTCTACTGATACCGAAACATGATTCGATACTTCTATAATACATAAAAAAGAATAAAAAAAGAGTAATGGAACAGATCCAGGATATTTTTTATATTTTATTCAACAGATTTTAACATTCAATAACTCTGTTAACAGACAGAGCACTTCTGTGAGGTAGCTTGAACAATCAAGTAATAAATAACATCAATTCTTCACTTTTGGACTTTAGTGTAACAGTAAACATATATAAAACAAATCTAATATAAAAAAACAAACAGCACCTCAACTAAAAATACCTGGCAGGCAATCCCAAATTTACATATCTCACAGTTTGCTACGGCTATTGTCGTCATCAACTGTATAATATCTTCAGACTGCAGACATATTCGCGCTTTCCACTTCAAGCTGCTTCCGTGTTCTACTTTGCCGGCATTTAGCCAATATTATCTCTGCAATAAAGTGATGTCATTCCGCACACATTGCTGTTTCTGTGTGCAGTCAAGAAAAAGGTCTAACTCTGTGCCACCACATAACTATAGATGTGTTAAAAAAATAATGAGAAGATATATACATACATAAATTTTCAAGTCCTGTTCGGGAGGTAACTTTCCTATTCCAATCGAGTCTGAAACTGCGTGATTGGGCTCCATTTCCAATCACGAGATGGGATCTGGACATCCCTATTTAAAATGCATTATTTTTTCACAGTTACTGATTAGAATCAAAGCTGATAAATATACTATTGCTTTCAGAGCTACTATAAAAGCAGATTCTGCATTTGTTTCATATCTGCATCGCTTCTATTTGCCACTACACAGCTTAAAAAAATCTCTTTTATAGAAAGCTCCTTTATATGTCAGGGTAACTTGACTTGACTTTTACCCTTGGTCAGTCAAAATTCAAACCCCTATCTTTCACCCTTGCCGTCCTTTGACACACAAACCCTATTTTTCTCTTGTTTCCCGGCCCTAAATTCCTCAGTGCAGTCCTGCTAGGTTTAATAGAGGCCCCTGCTCGTAAGCAAGGCCTATAAAGGTGGTCTCATGGCTGGACTGGAGGCCCCAGCCCGGCTGGCGGGGTCTTTATTAAGACTCAAACACCTCAGGCAGCCATTCACACCACCAGCTGTAGCCTGAGCTAGTAAAAAAAGTCCCAATCATAAAAATAAAAAACTTTAACTTTATTGCCCCACCTTCTTCAGCTACCTTCAATGAAAAGCCTAAACTTAACCTACACCCCCTCCCTCTCTGTCCCACCACAGGGTTCAGCAAAAACCACCAGCTTGGCCTTTTACAAGAGTTTGGAGACTTCAAAAGAAGAAAAGGGGGCATAAAAAGAGGAATTTGATAGAAAACAGAAAAAGGGGACAAGGGTGGAGGGGGTGAATGACGAGAGGCAAACAGTCCCATTTAAGGTCGAGCTCACATACAGTAGGGCCTTCTGTTCATGGCCATGGTTACAAACAAATCACTTATTCTTCAATTTAGAGCGAGAAATGCACAAGCTTTCTGAGTATATGAGGTATAAAAAAAGGCCAAATGATTTTGAACTCACAGTGTGCATGACATCTGTTTCCTGACTGTCAAGTTAGTTATTTTTTAGGTATTTTAAAGTATGCTCCAGTGTATTTTTAATGTTTAGGTTCACTCACTTTGCTTTGCTAAACTTTGCAAGCAAAATAAAGCCATTCCAATAGGAATTTGTGTTCAAGTTGGTTCAAGTTAGTGCATTTTCTGTGGTGGCTAATTGGAAGCTGCTTGTTTTTGAGCACATGTTGGCCAGATGAAATTTAAACTTTAGTCAGAACGTTTGGTTTTAAGGCTAAATAACAATAATAATAAACAAGTAAAATCTAAAATAAATGTTCCCTTACACATCCTGATTCAAACACAAACAGCGTTCAGTATATACAAAAGTTTTACTTTCTATGTTGCACTTTCCATTGTCTCCTTTCATATTAATACACTCTAAAAAAATAATTCAATAGTAACAGCCAGGGATGCAATTTCAGACACCAAGATGTCACATGATCTGTCTTTTCATGCGTTGAAAAATACCTGATCCCTTGAATAAAATTAATGTATTATTCATAAAGGCACTTAACGTAATTACTGTCTATGCCCTATGATAATTATTAAACAAGTTTAAATGATAATACTGTATACATGTTAAAACAAATATAAATGCGTAATTAGAAAGTCATCCAAAATAAAGCAAGGGAAACAAATGACATACTTTTTAAAATTAATTTCTTTGATTTCAGTGCTTCAACAATAACTCTGTGTTTTAACTATTTCTAATTTGTGAATTTTTTTTTTTTACTTTATTGTATGAAAACAATGTGACACGATGGCTCAGTGGTTAGCGTTGTCGCCTCATAGCAACAAGGTCGCTGCTTCAAGTCCCAGCTAGGCCATTTGGCATTTCTGTGTGGAGTTTGCATGTTCTCTCCATGTTGGCATGGGTTTCCTCTGAGTGCTCCGGTTTCCCCCACAGTCCAAAGATATTCGCTATAGGTGAATTGAATA
>CAIGQZ010001345.1:22120005-22153046 GCA_903798205.1 Danio tinwini | reverse complement strand
TATTTATTTATTTATTTATATTATAAATCGTAAACCATGGTTCTTTTTGTTCTGCTTAATCCTGTGCCCCAAAAAAGATATTTAAAATAAACAAAACAATATGTCTTCTGACTGCTTTTTTAAAAATAACTACATAACGCAATACTTGTACTTTTACTTTCAGTACTTGAGTAGTAAATTTTTAAATAAACTACTTGCAATACTTAAGTACAAAAAATGTTGAATACTTTAATACTTACACTTAAGTATTGTGCTTAAAGAGCACTTCAACTTCTACTCAAGTCACTTTTTTAATAGAGCACTTGTACTTTGACTTAAGTCTGGGTCTCTAGTACTTTATACATCTCTGCTTATCTCCATATGGACGGCTTTTCTGCTGTTACCAAGTTGTCCAGTAGCTCGACATCGGCAGACTGAGACGCAGAGCGGAGTTGACCAGGGTTCAAGTCTGGTTAGGAACAGTTCCAGAAAGCAGGTCAAAAATAAAATAAAAGCCGAAAAATAAAATAAACAAGTAAATAACAGGGTGAGAATGTGGTAAAATCTGAAAATGTGGTAAAAATGAAGGGGCTTTTCTTTTTCTGGATTGCTTTTGAAAACAATGCAGTTGGGTTTATGGAAGGGGGTGGGCGGGTCAATCGGTGCTTTTTAAAACACTATTGGTTGGGTTAAGGGAAGGGGGAAGGTCGGGGGAATCGTCCGGTTGGTCTGTCAGTCAATCGACATCGGCCTCTGGTGGATTTATGTGAGAACAGCAGGCCCGAATGGCACTCGCGAGAGAAATTTGAGATCTGAAAAATCGTTCACAGCGGCCTCTGGTGGGTTCGCTAAAACAAAAACGGCAAAAAAAACATACCTTCTGGGATGCATTTTGCTCTCTCCAGAAATGTATATAGGGGTCATAATCAGAAGGAGCCTGGAATGGGAATAAATTTTGATGATTTTTTGATCACAACAAATGAAAACATTTGTAAAAAATGTAGTCAGATCAGATCATTTGTAGAATAAAATGGTCACACTTTACAATAAGGTTCCATTAGTTAATGCTAGTTAATGCATTTATTAACATGAACTAATAATTAACAGAGCTTGTACAGCATTTATTAAATCATAGTTCAACTAATGCATTACTAAAATCCCCATTCACACTTGTTAACATTAGTTGCACCATTAGGTAACATAAACTAACAATAAACAACTTTATTACCATTAACTAGTATTAACAAACATGAATAAATACAGTAATAAATGTATTGTTCATTGTTTGCTCATGCTAATAGATGCATTAACTAACATTATCTAATGCAACCTTATTGTAAAGCATTACCAATAAAACAATTAACATTTCAGTTAACCCCATACCTAATAATTCTGAAGATGTCTCTTCATTTTTCCATTGCAGTATATGAACTGCATATATTATTTATATTTTAAACATTTAATGAAAACATAATTAAATTAAGTTTACCACACAAGCCATACAAATGTATACTAAATAAAATACACCTGTTAGAATAATTATATAATAATTAAATTATAAAAACATTTATCATATAATTTAAAACCTTAAAAGTAATAATAATAATAATTAAATGTAAATATGTTTGTATTTTACTAATATATTGAACATACTTTAATATTTATTCATTCATTTTCCTTTGGCTTAGTCCCTTTATTTATCAGAGGTCGCCACAGCGGAATGAACCGCCAACTTATTCAGTACATGTTTTATGCAGCAGATGTACTTATAGGCGCAACCCAGTACTGGGAAACACTCTCGCATTCACACACATACACTACAGCCAATTTAGCTTATCCAATTCACCTATAGCGCATGTCTTTGGACTGTGGAGGAAATCAGAGCACCCACAGGAAATCCACGCCAACACTGGTACAACATGCAAAGTCCACACAGAAATGCCAACTGGTCCAGCCGGCACTTGAACCAGTGATCTTCTTGCTGTAAGGCGAAAGTGCTAACCACTGAGCTACCGCGCCGCACATTTTAATATTTATATATATTAAAATAAATAATCACAACTGGTAGTTTTATGTGAAGTGACCACAGAGTACAAACAAAATGTACTTCTTCTTAAAGGGGTAATTCACCCAAAAACGTAAATGTACTCATAATCATACTTTTTCTGAACCTTGTTGACCTTTTTAAGAAAGCTGAAAACCTCTAACCATTGACATTTGTTGTAAAACCAATACTACGGAAGTCCAGTTACATGTCTTCAGCTTTCTTTAAATATACTCTTTTGTGTTCAACAAGAAAGAAAAAAGGCTGAGTCAATGATGACAGAATGTTCAGTTTGGGGTGAACTATCCCTTTAACCCCACAGCCTTGTTTTCAATCAAGTGCAAATTCAAAATCCATCTATACTGGTCCCCCACAATATTTTGACTAACGACCTTTTTTTCCATGACCTTTCAAGCTGTTCAAAATCATTACATAGGGACTGCAGTAATAGATTTCCATTTGTATGTCAGATCACAAGACTCTACATCAATAAAAGCAAGTGGTTCTATACACTGAACCCATTTGTGCACTAATAAGAGAAACTGATGTTACTATGGTGATTTGCAGCACATTTTACTCTTGACAATGTCTAGCTGAGCAAAAATAACTAGGAACATGCATTTTACCAGTGTCCTTCAAAGCTTTTACCAGGAAAGCACACTCTAGAACACACACTTTCCATTTTCTCTTTCAAAACATCTGCGCACAATTGTTCTGTCTGTAATTTTCCTCAGTGTACTAAGCAATGGAGCAGCTCATACATCCTAACAGATTTCTAAGAAAAAACCTCATTGCTTTTGAATTAATCCTTTCTATATGGTCCCATACAGTATATTTGTGCAGATCTTGTTTATTGGTTTCACATAAGATTAGCAAAGGTCAAATTGAAACCATTCTAAGAATATATTTTATTTTATTACAACCCAAAGAACATGTTAGGAGAAATGATCCAATAAAATTGTATAAACAGGAAAAATTAAGAAGGACGTATAAACTTTTAAATTAGTTTAAATTTATAATTGTCTTTGAATCTTCTAATTTACATTTTTTATTCTTATAATCTTGTAATTACTTTTTGCAACACCTCAGTTGAACTTGAATGTATTATTTTTTAATTAAGGAACTATAAAAAATGAAAATTGTAAAAAAAAACTTTAACTTTTATATAAAAAACTATTTATTTACTTTATAAACTATTTGTATATTATTAATTTCCGTAGTTTGTAAATCAAACTATAAATAAGGTTGCTTCAACCCACTATATGGACTAATATAGACAAACCTTACAGTAGAGTTAACATTTCAATTACTTTTTAACCCAACATTTGGGTTTGTCAGTATCTGACCCAATATTGAATCAAAACCACCTGGCATTTTGGCATTTATATACATGATGTGTAATGTATATAAATACAATGCTACAATGTCTTCTCCTTTGAAATGTAGTTTTTTTTAATCTATTTCTTTAAAATAAATAAATAAACAAACAGATAAATAAATAAATAAATAAATAAATAAATAAATTAATTAATTAATTAATTAATACCCAGGTAAAAAATAATAATTTTGAACTCAGTGTTGAAGGCAATGAGTTAATTAAATACCTCATTACTTCAGCTTAAATGGAGTAAGTTCACAATACTCATATAGATTAGTTTTTTTCAAATGGTTTGCTGCAATTTTACAAAAAGAGGAAAAATCAAGAGAAGAAAAAAAAGTAAAAATTTTGTTGAAATTTTGTAAGTTTAATTTTTTTTGGCAATAATTAGCTTGAATTTATTTTGTTTTATCTTTCTAAATATGTTTGGTGACCAAAATATAATTTTAATAAATATATCTATAATAAATCTGTTTTGTTTAATGACTCCTTCCACCCCTAATAAACCCAATATACCTCCACCACACACACGCAATCAGTACTACATGATCCCAAAAAATAAAGCCCAATGAAATAAATAGCTCTGCCAGCGTCAGTGCCAATGGCTTTCACTAAGTGAACAGCTGGGGAGTGGATGAAGCCATACCAGGGTTCAAGTCAAGCAAACAGCTGAACACAATGCCAGGAGCAACAGAGGTGCCTCGCCTCATCCATCTTCACCCCTCCCCACCCCCGCCAGCCCGCTGGTAGTGGTACGTCCCAGCCGCCTAAGAAAAGACACCATTTCCTGTCAATCCGGCTCTCTATAAACACATACTGGCCTTCTTTCCAAATGCACTCGCAATCTCCCACTCGGCGGTGGTTCTGCTTTTCATTTTCCCAAACCCCCTTTTGCTTTTTCACACTTGGAAAGAAACAAAGAGTCCTTCTCCGAGCACGTCGGGGCATGCGCTGAGAATGGTATTCATTAGGCTGTTTATTGATCTTGTGGCTCTTGACTTTGTTATGGTTCTCATTTATTTTCTTTAGGCGACCCTCGTAGACACAGACAGGAAGAAAGAGTGAGAGAGAGAGAGAATATGAGTGGGGGAGAGACAGAGAGAGAGAGAGAGAGAGAGAGAAAGAGAGAGAGAGAGAGTTGGGTAGTTTAATGGCCCTTTTGTTTAAGCGGACTGTAAAGTCCATCAATTGTAACAGTGAGGTTTTTCATGTAATTGTTGTGTCATAAAGGCTGAGGGTGACAAAAGAACAAACAAAAAGAACAGATCCAAAAGTGCAAAGCAGGAAGCTGGGAATTCCAATAAAATCTGAGGCCTTTTCAAGGTGAAGAAAAACTTTAATGCAGAAAAATATGCTAACTATTCTAACCGATACAGCATTTATGTGCGTTTTTAAAAAAATACAGTGTTACAGTTAAAAACTATTGGACTAAAAAAAAACTTTTGCACAGTCAATATTAACTACATAAAAACTATTAAATAACGTCCAATAAAAATGAAAGATTATTTTTAAATATTTAACAGACAGGCAGGCAGGCAGACAGACAGACAGACAGACAGACAGACAGACAGACAGACAGGCAGGCAGGCAGGCAGGCAGGCAGGCAGGCAGGCAGGCAGACAGACAGACAGACAGACAGACAGACAGACAGACAGACAGACAGACAGACAGACAGACAGATAGATAGATAGATAGATAGATAGATAGATAGATAATGTATTGTTTTACTTGGTTCAAGTGTAAACCATATTAATGCTTTCCTATTAATGTTTAGTAAATAGCTTAAAGATAAACTCTCTAAAAATGTAATTTTAAAACTATTATGCAGTGTCACTTCTCAAACTATTCATTTTTTTAAGCAAGATGTTTTATATTGTATTAAAATAATGAAAATGTTGATTAAGGAACATGTTCAATTCGTTGAAATGTTTACTTTAATTATACAAAAGCAATCAGTGTGTGCATTTTAGATGAATGCTTACATCAAATTATTCTGATGATGGCAGACTTTGTTTTTAGTAAACCTTAACTACACTTCTAACTCTTGAAATTTGATATAGCAGTACTGCTAACATGGTTGGCTCCTGAGTCATGAACTGATTGTTTTTCTTCCAAACGCATAAAAATGTCTGCATGCCGTCATTCAAAAACGGTCCTGACTCTGCTATTTCTTATCTTTTAAGCAGTTAAAAAAATAATAACAATAAAAATAAAATATATCTAAACAAAGCAATTTGAGCACAGTAAAACCCAATAAATGAAGAGAACTCAAACCAACTGAGTACTGTAAAACCCAGTAAGTCAACTCAAATCGTTTGAGGTTGCTACAAACCATTTGAGTTAAAAACTAATCTATATGAGTATTGTGAACTTGTTCCATGTAAGTTGAAGTAATGAGGTATTTAATTAACTCATTACCTTCAACACTGAGTTCAAAACTCCTTTTTAAATGAGAAGAATTAACTTTCATTTTTTTCATCTGATAAAGTTGACTGTTGGGTTTTACAGTATATATATATTGTACTTTTTTTTCTTTTTGAGTTGTTAAAGCAATGCAAATTTTACATCTAGTGTTTTGCTTTAACCCATTGAAATTGTAATGTAATATGACTGTGCAGGGTCGCTTCTCAAGTGAACTATTGTTTTTAAATCATGATGTTTTATACTGTATTCAAAAACTAAAATACTGATTGAGGAACATTTTTAAAACAATGCAATTGTTAAAGCAATGCTTTTATTTTACAATTTTACATCTAGTGTGTTGCTTTAATTTTACAAAAGCAATTTGAAACATTCATTTAACCCCCATACTAAATTATTCAGATGTAAAAATGCAAATATATGCATTTCTACATAGATGAATGAAGTATATAAATGTATCCTGATGATGCCAGACTTTTCCTTCAGTTCCAACCCAAACATTCAGTCACCTCCGTTCTCAACTTTTTCCACAGCAACACTTCTAACTCTTGAAATTCAATGTTGCAGAACTGCTAAAATGCAGGGCTCTGATTTCTTTTACTTCTTAATGTATAGAAGCATCTGCGCACCTTCAATCACAAACCGAAACTCTGCAATTTCTTCTCTCCGGCTGAATATCTTTTGTTAGAATCTGTTCCTTATAGTCTGAGGGTGAAGAAAAAAAAGAGTTGACTTGGACATTTAATCCAACTTCATAGTGCTGACCCAAGTTCCTCCCCCTCCCTCCCATCCCCGTCCAAGGAGGTTGAACTCCAGAAGAAATCCCCACTGGGCCACTAACTTTCCCCCCAACTTATCCTGCTCACCCTCCCTCGCTCCGTCTCTCTCTCTCTCTGGAGCTCAAGCTATTCTCCATCACTCTCCACCACCTCTGCTTCACTCCCTCGCTTTCCCTCCTTTTCCTTCTGTTTTCAAACTTAGACTCGTCCAGCCCTGCTACACTTTTTAAACAACCCAGAGGAACATCTTTAAAGACGGATTTGTTTTCGCTCCGTCTTAAAGGTTTCTCTCTCTCTCTCTCTTTTGCTCTCTCGCCATTCCCTCCTTCCTGTCATGTGACAAAATTGCGATGACAAACAGAGCCAGAACTGCTGGAAATCCATCTCACTTAGCTGGCCTGCTGTCATCTCCGCTTTCAGGCCAGACGAGCCGCTCCAGATGAGCCGATCTCAGGCGTCCAGTCACGGAGACCAGGCTCCGAATCAGGTTTAACTGCTGAATGACTCACCGATGTGAACCTCGGATAGCAGATGTATGCATTCGAGATATTAGCCAGGACTGCTTTGGCTGTGTGTTTGTGTGTGGTCTTTGAGAGAATGATGAATCACTCTTTAATATCTCAATTGTTTCTTCTAGACAGCACTGAGATTGAATGACTGACGAATGAAGAGGGCAAATACAAATAGGCATAACTTAAACCACAAATAAATACTGGCATCCTGCTTATTGTGCTTTTAATGAATATACAATTTATATACAGCTGAAGTCAGAATTATGAGCCCCCCAGATTATTTTCCCCCATTTCTGTTTAACGAAGAGAAGATTTTTTTCAACACATTTCTAAACATATTAGTTTTAATAACTCATCTCTAATAACTGATTTATTTTATCTTTGCCATGATGACATTTGATGATATTTTTCAAGACACTTCTATACAGCTTAAAGTGACATTTAAAGGCTTAACTAGGTTAATTAGGTTAACTAGGCAGGTTAGGGTAATTAGGCAATTTATGATATAATGATGGTTTGTTCTGTAGACTATCAAAAAGAAAATTGGCTTAAAGGGGCTAATAATTTTGACCTTAAAATGGTTTTAAACATTTTTTAAACTGCTTTTATTCTAGCTGAAATAAAACAACTAAGACTTTCAACTAAGAAAAAAACATTATCAGACATACTGTGAAAATTTCCTTGCTCTGTTTTAACATCATTTGGGAAATATCTAAAAAAGATTTTAAAAATTAAAAGGCGGGGGGGCTAATAATTCTGACTTCAACTGTTTATATACATGTATATATAACTGTTTATATATATATATATATATATATATATATATATATATATATATATGCATACAGTGGTCCCTTGCTAAAATGTGGTTCACTTTTCGTGGCCTTGCAGTTTTGCGAATTTCACATTGCTTTTTTTCTACAGCGCGATCGGTTCTGCATCCTGATTAGCGCATTGGGTTCTGCGTCCTGACAGGCTGTAGACCATTGTCATTGAATCTCCTCTGTGCCGTGTCTCCTGTACAGTACAGAATGTGTTCAGCTAGCCAAATTTACATTAATCTTCTATCGCTAGCGGTGGGACTCTGAAGTGCTGTACTGTATGTTTGCAAGTTTTCTCCCCAATGTCGACGAAACATTCTGCACAGTCAAAGGCATCTGCGGTAGCACCCAATTCCCAAAAGGCAGAGAAAGATGCTAACCATCGCACAAAAAGTTGAAGTTATGTAGCTGTGGGGTGCCATTACAGAATAAATGAATGAAGATCAAATGGTTTTGATGTTTTGTTTCATTCTATAATACCGGACTTTTTTTTTAAGAAGGTTTGAACTTTGAGGGCCCTATCATACACCCGAAGCAATGCGGCGTGGCGCAATTGTTGTTTGCTAGTTTCAGCTCGACGCAAGTGTCGCTTTGACATTTTTTATTTGTTGCATTTGCACTCATATGTGCGCCCATAGGCGTTCTGGTCTAAAAAAGGAGGTGTGCTAAGGCGCATTACTGGCGCATTGCTATTTTGAGGAACTAAAATAGAGTAGGCCTTGCTTACACATTGCTTAATACACACAGGATGTAGAGCAATACACAAATATCTTCACAAATGAAAAAAAAATAAAGGATTAAAATATTATAAAAAGTGTTACTTTCTACATAAATATAAATATATATAAAAACCACTGCCTCCATACTTTCTTCATCTCAGGCAGCTTTTTTTCAGTTTATTCATGACAATTTGTTTTTGTATAATGTTATTATTAGTAGCAGTATTGTTTATTATATGCATATTTATATTTGTTTTATTTAAAAAAAGCTTGGATTTGTCCACCTGTCAGGTTTTAGACTATAGGGGCATAGCATGTGTGTTTGGAAATAACTCGGTTTTTTGGACCACACGTCGGTATTATTGTTCATTTATTCATTTGCTGAAATTAGAATTGAAGTTAGAAATAGTTTTGAAACAAATCTTTGCGCTTAAAAAAACGAAATTAATTATGTAGGCTAATGGATGTCTGTGCGTACAACATGTTTCCTTATTCACGGAAGAGAGTGAAAGTGAAAGTAAAGAATGAGGAGGCTCATTCTCGTGCTGCAGATGGTCTGTTTAACTGTTTTCTCGCTAGTGAAGCGCTCAGTTATTCCACTTACAAAGTCTGCCATATAAATAGCAAATGCACCATGGCGTAGCACAACTGACTCTTAAAGGGAACGGGAGATGAGATTCTGATTGGTTTATTCTCAAAACACACCCAAAACTCATTAAGAGAATAAGCTCAACCCTGTTAGACTGCGGATTTTTCCGTCCTTAAAACAGCAAAAGTGTATTCTGACACACCCTTAATAACTTTGCGCCTAGATTGTTAAAATAGGGCCCTGAGTGTTTAAACAAGAGAGAAAAATGTGAAAATGTTAATGCCTGTCTGAGAAAAGTGTATATAGTGTGTAGTGAGGGGTTTTACAGCCTTAAAACATCTATAATAATTGGAAAAATAAAGCAGACTACTTAGCAGATTTTGCCTATTGTGGGATATGTTTAGAATGTAACTCCCACAAATAACAAGGGACCACTGCGTGTATATATACAGTATATTTAGGACATCTAGGACTTGTTAAAGGCACGGTATGTATTTTTGCCACTAGAGGGAGCATATTCACAAAAAAAAAAAAACATTTGATAACGCTGTGACTGAGTGTGGAATCATGGGAGTTGTGGTCTTTATTGCAGAAATTATGTTTATAGATGTGCTAATAAGTATTCAGCACTTATTATCATGGTAATATGAGGCAGAGTAAGTCTGAAAGTAATTAAAGCGAGTACAAAATCGGCACTGTTTCATCATAATGCTCTGTGAAGTCTAATAAATCACACAACATATTAAATTGTCTTTTGTGTTTTTGACGTTTTATAAAACCAAACCAGAAATTGAGGGTGTGTGGTGTCATTAGAAAGAAGACAAAGGACACGGTCCATGTCACTAGTTTTAGTAAAATAAGTTATAAGTAAGAAATTACTTATTTCTCTGGACATTTTTCTAATTATTTGTGATAATGTAAGTATATCTGTCAGCAAACTATATAATACTGTTCTATAGTGTTTATTAGATCATTGAATGAAAAAAGCTTAGACATTTAACTATATATTAATTTTAGTTTAATTATATTAGTGATGCAGAACAACAACTCACTGCATGATAAAACCTAAAATCCAAAATAAGCACGTGCTTTGTTTTTGTTGCATATTTGTAAGCGATATCACAGGAGCAATGAGCACAATATCACAAGTCCAAATGTGATTTTGGTTTTGTGATTTCCAAATGTGACAGCAGTTTAGCAAATAAGACATTAAAATTCTGTTTTTTTAGGCAAATATAATATATTAGATCTGTTTTGCATTCACAATGGGGTTTCACTTCTTAATAAATCTGCATTTTGAATGAATCTGGTGAAGCAGTCATTTATTGGCCCACTCCTATAAAGAGCTGTTTATTCATTGCTATATGAATCAGTATTTTGAATGAACTGAATGAATGAATGATTCAATAACTTCCTTTTGAGACATTTACTGCCAACTACTCTTATTTAGAAGTAGATTTACTTCCTATAAATTCTGTCATTGCTCATTCACCTTTATGCTATTTAAAAACCTGTATGAATGTCTTTCTTTTGTGGTACATAGAAGATATTTTGAACAATGCTGGTATCCAAAATGTTTTGAAGCTGCATTTATCAGCCTGTAAATATAATTAAATATCAATAATTCATATGCAAATGTTTTCTATATAATTCTGTTTATTTATTAAGCTTTTTTTTATGTCTACATTTTGTAATGTATTTTATAACAGTAATTACTTTCAATTTGTTTTTGTTTTATGGGGGGGGGGGGGGGGGGGTTCATTGCATATAAGGGATAGCTCAGGTGTAGTAGGTGACTTATAACTGAAATCCCTTATTCAGTAGGACACTATAGAAAACCTTTAGCTTAATCTGGTATTTGGTGATACATATAATGTTATTCTACATCTTGGATGACCTGAGGGACAGCAAATTAACAGCATTTGTTTTTCATTTAGTTTGAACTATCTCTTTAAATATTGAGATTCATACAATACAGATTATGCCAAAGCATATGTACAGTAAACAAACAAGAAAATGACATTATTAATAATCAGAAAGTTCTTTAATTATAAAACAAACCCAATTTCAGCTGTAAAGCAGCTCTAAATAGACAATAGTATCATTATGCAGCTCAATTTAGTTATTCAGTTGGTTCACTGAAAGCATCATTAAGCTCATGAAAGTTCATGGAGTTCATTATGAAGCAAACTCAGTTCAACTATAAAGCGGAAGATAATGGTGTTATAATTTAGCACAGTTGAGCTAAAGTTTTATTCTCATCCGTTCAGTGTCTGTTCTGTCACACGGATGATATTAAGAGTCTTTTGAACTGCAATTAAAACTCGAAATATCTTCTTTTGTACTCCACAGATGAAATTAAGTCAAACAGGTTTGAAGGGTGAGTAAATGATGATAGATTATTGATTTGTGAATGAACTAGCTCTTTAAATGAAACATAATTATGACTCCTGAGCAAGCTCTGAGCAAGAAAATTTCCCCCGGGGCCTGAAATGTTTATAGAAAGGATTGATTGAGCATGCATAGTCTATTCTGCTGTTTTTTTCTCCCTTTACATCTGTGGACCATGTTATACAGTTCAGGAAGTTTGTGCAGATTGTAAGCAACAGAGAGTCATGTGTTTCTGTGTGTGTGGATGTGTCCAGACAGATTGCCGGTGATGACAGAGACACAGAACACCGCTTCATTTCAGCTCCGTCTGCACACACACGCCTCAGATTACCACAACTAGTCCTTGTAGCTCCCTCAGGGAACAGTCAGATGTTGACACA
This sequence comes from Danio tinwini, assembly GCA_903798205.1. Classification (NCBI taxonomy): domain Eukaryota; kingdom Metazoa; phylum Chordata; class Actinopteri; order Cypriniformes; family Danionidae; genus Danio; species Danio tinwini. The sequence continues at coordinate 22,141,033 of CAIGQZ010001345.1, read as the reverse complement.
CATACGCATACCAGTCAAACACACTTTTTGAGTCATGAAACACACACCTTCGGCACACAAGAAACACTCTGCGATGCTCAATCAAAACAGCATATGCTACGCAAATAAATGCATGTTTAAACACACTGAGGCATCCCAGAATTCTCAGTTTATGAGCCTCAACATCAGTGTCTCTAGACAAATAACATCCAATTTAGTAATAATTTAAGATAAATATAAAAAAGTGATTTCATAAATAATTTGAAATAAATAATAATTCATATAACAGTTGAAGTAAGAATTATTAGCCCCCTCTGTATATTTTTCCCTCAATTTCTGTTTAATGGAGGGATTTTTTTCAACACATTTCTGAACAAAATAGCTGTAATAACTAATGTCTAATAATTGATTACTTTTGTCTTTGCCACAGTGTTAGAACACAATATTTTACTAGATATTTTTCAAGATATTCAGATTAAATTTAAAGGCTTAACTAGGTTAATTAGGCAAGTTAGGCTTAACTAGGTTAATTAGGCAATAATATATATTAGGCTTAACTAGGTTAATTAGGCAATAATATATATATATATATATATATTAATATAATAATATTAATATATATTTAATAAGTTATCTTTTACTTTACATTTTTACTATTATTATTATCATCAGCAAGACAGCCTTGGTATATGAAAAGCCCATCTTAACACCAGCGCTCGGACATTCATCACAGCGTCCACCTCGAGCAACACTGTACACATGTTCAGCTCTGAGGAGACGTGTAATCTTATCCTGACATCTTACTCGTACACACAATACATCTCCCAGAGAGTCTGGAAGTGTCACTTGAAGCCCAGACCAAAGGGGAAAACAGAGCTAGAAGACAGGCTGTTCCAGTCCTTGCTCGGCCTCCTCGTGTTCTGCACCGCACACAAAAAAAAAGAAACAGTAAAACTTTTCACAAACTTATCAAACTTGGCCATCTCTCAAACAAGCCTTCGCTCTGTCTCTTTGCCTCTCTCTCTCTCTCTCTCTCTCACCCCCCACAGTTTCTTTCTCTCTCCTGGCATGCCAGTGTTCTTGCTTCTTTAGTATTCTCATGACTTTTAACATGAGGTATTCAAAACTGGAAAGCACATGTTTTGTAGTTATGATCTTGTCTGACAAATAGTTACCTGCTCCTCCTATTGACTTTGAAGCCACACCCCTTTAACCAAGCCTCCTCCCCATTTTTGGTAGCAACGGCAAAATCCTCATACTGCATGCGCCCAGTCCTGCCTGTTGCAACGGCTGAAGCTCCGCCCCTCTCTTAACACTTCTCTATTTATCTTCATCTGTCATCGTGCTGAAATGCACTCTTTACCTTTCAATACTCGCTCACACTCTGTACCTCCTGCGCTATAGTCTGTCCTGCTGGAACGGGGGGGATCAAGGAAGGAAATCCACATAGGAGTGGAGGGGCAGAGGAGAGGAAAAGTAATCCGCCGGATTTTAGGGATAGAGTCAGTCGAGCTGAGACTACATTTGTGAACAATTTGCAAAATTCCCAAACTGAGCCCTTAATGACCTGGCAGATCGAGGCCACTCCTGACTCTGTCTCCTTCTCGGACTGCGGTTACGCCAGCTCTTCTGAAAACAGACAAATGTGTGGGAGTCACTTATGGCCACAATTATTAACAAAGACTTCATGAATTCCCTTTCTCACAAGGGCCTTGCACTGCATTGATGATTACAGCAATGCAGGCAGTGATACTAGGGAATACAAAGCAGAAGCAATGATGAACAACAAAGAACCAAAGACGTCTGTGTAAACAGTCTCTGTAAGAATGAAATCAGATGTTTACTTTCCTAATGCCAGCTACCAGTCTAGTTTGCACAATATTTGCTTGTAATGACCCTGCAAGTTCGATCAAACCATCAAAATATGAGGATTGTTTTGGAATATAACAGACTTACAGGATAGGCTTTTCTGCATTGTCCTGAACATTATATACCTATACCAAATGAGTACTGTACTACATGTATATGCAATGGATCATATTATTTTCGTCTTTCTTTCTTTTTATATTCTTTTAAAACCAGTTTTCATATTTTTTTATCTGTTTTTTAATCATTTTAATTTATTGTTGTTTTTATTTGTTTTAAATATTCTGTGATTATTTCATATGTTTAACCCTTTTTATGTAAAGCACTGTGAATTATCATTGTGTATTAAATATGCTATATAAATAAAATATATGAATATGTTTCATGGGTCAAAGCACACAAAAACATCACATCCTTCACTCTCAGAAACAAACGTAGACTGTAAAAAAAAACATAAAAAAAAAATTGCAGCTGTGATTGCTGGAATTTTACCTGTTTAAGATTTGGTAGGAATGTAAAAGAAATTAAAACATTTTACGAGCGAGTCATATGACGAACCAAAGCTCATCACAAACAACTTTTCCCATAAGCAGAGAAAAGGCATACTGATATATAGAAGGTGCTCAGTGTCATTATATATAAACATCAGACAAAAAAACTCTAATGATCATAACTCAGGCGTCACGGTGGGGCGCAGTGACATTTATCCCCCATTGAATACAATATATATTTTTAGGAAACATAAAATGGGATTTAAATGGCTTTATGGTGGCGCAGTGGGTAGCACAATTGCCTCACAGCAAGAAGGTCACTGGTTCGAGCCCCGGCTGGGTCAGTTGGCATTTCTGCATTTCTGTCTCTGTCTTCTATGCTCCGGTTTCCCCCTCAGTCCATGTGGTATAGGAGAATTGGGTAAGCTAAATTGTCCGTAGTGTGTGTGAATAGGTGTGTATGGATGTTTCCCAGTGATGGGTTGCAGCTGGAAGGGCATCCGCTGCGTAAAACATATGTTGGATAAGTTGGCGGTTCCTTCTGCTGTGGCAACCCCCGATTAATTAACAGACTAAGCCGAAAAGAAATGAATGAATGAATGAATCATCATAAGGAAAAAAACTAAAAATAACTATAATAATGTTAATGAAGAAGTATACATTTAAAGTGTCATGCAGGGAATTCTGGGAAAGCAAATGTATGGGTTTTACTGTATATATTAAGAAAACTTACTGTTAAACAGATTACAGATTTTTACTGTAATGTAGACTTAACCATGTTTCGTACACGTTTCGCTATTCAGCGCACTCAAACGACCACTTCTTCATCATTGAAAGCCAGATAAGCATGTTTGTGTGATCATTCTCTGAGGGAAGACCTATTGCACGATCCAAATTATGATGGATGTCTTTTGGATGAGTAGTTTTTGAGAAAAGATGGAAAAAGTACCACCTACACGTGTACGGAAGATGATGTTAACGGTGTTCCATACACGATTGGTGTTCCGGACAGGGCGCATAACTTCAATTCACCAGCAAAAATGAACATTGCTTTAAGTCTTATTAAAAACCAATGTCACAATACACTATTATTGTGATTAACCTGAAGTTAATGTTATATTTAATAACTTTTTTATGAAAGTTTGAAATTATATAACTTTACAATCATTTTATATTATATATTATGTATATTTCATTACGTCATGACAATTTAAAATATTAAACAATAACGACTGAGCTTTTATGAATATAAACATCATCACTGCACAAAGATTATCCAAACAGCTTTTCAGTCTCAGTCTTTTAGGCTCTCTCTGGCGGAGAGTTGTGTTGTGGTCATCAGCCACAACTGATGTTTAATTGTACTTATTTTAAAAGCATTCATTAAACAAAGGATAATTTGTTTAACGATTAGTGATAACATAATATTAATTTCATAAAGACTGTGAAACTGCGTGATGCATAAATTAAATGGTAATGCATATTGTCATTGCTCTAAATGTTTTCCTTCCCAAGCAACACTCGCCCCTTTAGCTTGCCCACTGTCTATTTTCAAGCACATTAGGTGGACGTAGCAAACTTACTGAATTTTCTCAGAAACATATGGTAGGAGTGTCTCTGCTGTGCTCGGGGGTGATAGACTGAGAAATAAAGATTACACAGATATATACAGTAGCTTGTCTATGACTCATAAGTATTTATTCAGAGATTGGCGTTAAAATGTAATATGTACGGAGCATCGTTGTGTACGGAACATGGTTAGTCTACGTTAGCATTTGTACGTTGAAATCACAAACATTTTTTACAGTGTATTACAGTTTTTCTAAGTCGCTTTGGTGCATTTCTCACAACACTATTTACATTTGCACAACAGTTAATGCATTTCTCAAAACAATTAGTGCAAACTGCAAAACCTAGTGGATAACCTGCAAAAGCGCATCAATTGATCAAAACGGAGAGCTCATTCCTCAAAAGCAAGTATAAATGTCAATGAAAGTGTCAGTGTCTTCAAGATGAAAAGTCCTGACACCATTGTTTATGAACAAGACAGCCAAATGGCTTCGTCATGTTTTCATTATGACAGTTTACTCTGTACATGTGTTCCATTGCAAAAAAGACAGGCTGAAATTGCTCCAGACAGCACTATATACTATTTACACAGCCATTTGAAAACTACAGTAAAGTTAGACATCACAGCATTTAGTGAGGTATCTGAGTACGAGACACTGAATGTGTATGTTTCACATGTTTACTGCATATGATCTTTGCAATTCTAATTTATTCACAGCTTGGCAAAAGAATAAACACACCCTTATTTACAACAAACATAAACTCCCTTTTTGGGTAGAGCTGTGCACAACTGTAGACAATATTTACATACTGTACATACTGGAGCTGAACCTACAACATACACAGGTCTGTAAATCATTCATAATATTGTTCAATTTAGAAGACATTTTCAGCAAGAAAAAAAAGATTTAAAGTTTTTAAATAAAATGAGCTTGACAGATTTTGACAACTAGTTCAACATTTTTGTATGTAATGACTCAAGTAATGAAATATGGAAATATTTTATATGGAATGACTATTCAGCATCCACAAGTTTAGTTAATTTTGACTGACATGAAATAAGCAAATGATAATGTTACAAACAGCAGAGAGTTGTATAAAAGCAATTGATGCATGTCCAAAAGCATTTGCAATTTATTGGAAGGAATGAGAAACTGCTACTGTGATGTGCACAAATGACTAATTGTTTTGAGAAATGCATTAACTGTTGTGCAAATGTAAATAGTGTTGTGAAAAATGCACCAAAGCCACTGTAAAAACTGTAAAATTGGTCACTGGGTTGGTACCTTTTGGAACCTTAAAGGTATAATACATAAAAAGTACAAATGTGTACCTCATGGTACCTTAAAAGTACAAAAATTTACCATTTGGGGCACTTATTATGTGAACCTGTTTTGGTAGTGGTAGGCATGGGACAATAACCGGTTTCAAGGTTTACCGTTGTTTGGAAAAGCCGAGGTTTTAAATGTTCTGTTATACTGTTCCTAGGGTATATGTTGTTTTAAATGTGTTTTATTTTATTAATTTGTGTTATTGAAAATAATGAAGAAAGCAGAAGTCAATGATTTATTTAAATTATTTAGCCTGACATGTTTACTGCTCCAAAATACTTTAAATGTTTGATTCATTCATTCAAGGCTTAGCGCCTTTATTAATTAGTGGTTGTCACAGCGGAATGAACTGCCAACTTATCCAGCATATGTTTTATGTAGCGGATGCCCTTCCAGCCACAACCCATCACTGGAAAACACCCATACACACTCATTCACACACTCATACACTAAGGCCAATTTACGTAGTTCATTCATTTCACCTATAGCGCATGTCTTTGGACTTGTGGGGAAAACCGGAGCACTCGGAGGAAACCCACGCCAACACGAGGAGAACATGCAAACTCCACACAGAAATGCCAACTGACTCAGCCAGGGCTCGAACCAGCGACCTTCTTGCTGTGAGGCAATTGTGCTACCCACTGCGCCACCGTGACAACATTTAAAATGTTTCCTAAAAAAATATATTGTATTAAATGGAGGATAAAATAACTAGACATTTAAAAAGAATTAATTTTAGAGCAGTAATCACAATAACATGATATTTTTATCCAAGGTGATCATACCATCGGAAACTTATACCGGCCCATGCCTAAGTGGTAGTGTACCTTTTGTTTTGTACCTTTATTTCTGAGTGTGTCATAATTTTACAAGCAAAAATCAAACTACAAGCTTTCATAGGCACACTTTTAAGCTGTTTGCACATCTGCAATATAAAAAGCAAATAATACCTTGAAAATTCATGTATTTAGCTAATTCAACTGGAAAACAAGACCAAAGGTCTCTTTAACAATCATAGGTTTTTATAAGAGTCAATAAAGACTAGATTGGCAAGGAGATATGTGTGATATGTGACCATGACTTTCCGCCTTCATGTCTTCAAAAGCGAGTGTCCGTCGTGTTTCAGAAGGGGAGTGATCCAACAAAATCATCAAATGCAAACTTGTATTCACTTCTGGCTCCATTCTGGCACAAAACACCCACTGTTCATGATCCAATCAATTCCCACGGGATAAAATCACATCCCGGCTCACATTTTTTCCACTTTGAGTATTTTGCTTCAGTCGGAAAATATGCCTTATTAAGAAAGTCAAATGTGTTGCAAATAACATCGGATGTGGACTATAATCAGTCATTTTTCATGGCACCCAAATCTTACTCATCTGCTTGCAGCCAAACTAGATAAAAAAAAAATCAAACAACAAAAGCAAAGGATCAGAAAATTCACAATAAGAATTATAATCATCTAGCAGAACGTCTCAATCTCCGACTGTTTACAGTAGAAGAAAAGAGCTGATGGTGATGAGAGAATGAACGGAGAGGAACCTGGCAGGAAAGCAGAGGTGGAGATGAAAGATGCCGGAGTCTCTGAGGAAATGGAGAAGTGTTCAGACACATGCATCGCTCGCATTTTAATTTGATCCCTCTTGCGCATAAACTCGTGCCAGCTGCTGAGGAAAGCCAACACTTTGACGGGAAAATGTTTCTGTAAATAAATAATTAGACACAACGCAGCGCTTGTGCCTTGGCCTTTTAATGACACAGACACGTTATTTTCCACTTTTTCCAAACACATTTCTTCATCAATGATCCTTTATTCTACGTGTGATCACTTAGGGCTGCATGATTAGGACAAAAATCCTACTTGTTTGCTATTTCTCGTGACATTATAATCCCAATGATTCATTTACAGACTGATATTAGTTTAATGATGATTACAGAACTAATAGAATTTTCTCTAAAATGACTTATTTAACTTGGTGGATTAATTTAAAAACTGAAAGATTATTTTTATTCATTATTTTCCTAATTCTCCCCCTTAGCCCTTCTCCTTACCCCTACCCCTCATTTTGCTGTAGGGGTGTCCCAATTCTCATAGCTTGAAGGCGTAAGGCCAAAGGGAAGGGCTAGACAGCCCTTGAAATGGAGATTTTTCAGGACCACACCCGAAACCAAGGGGTAATTTCCCAGAATACACCATCTACAACAACAGCATGGCTGCACACGGAAGTCTGGAGATGCGCAAATTAGTATTTTTTGTCATTATTACGAATTTTTACAACAAACAAGCATATGTTTTAATACATTCATAACCGTGTTCGTGTTTGACCCTTTTTTTTATGCTAAATTTTGCTATCTCTAATCCATAATAATAACTCCTACTCCTGTATAGCAGTCCCACGACATATTTTACACCAGTCACTTGATAACACTTAAATACCCTGTCAGAAAAGTCTAGTGGCTGGGAATGATCTTTTTACAGTGTCTGGTCTTAAGTTAATGTTGTTTTTGTGTGTTTACATAGATGAATATGGCCACAGTGTAATTGCACAGTACAGTTACGATCTTATTGCCACATTATATCGTTATGATAACATGATATTGTTGCCTTCAGTGACAAAAACACAACTGGAATAACTACAGCAGTCGCCATCGTCAATCTCATATGAAGCAAGAGATTGCGGTGACGTATGATGACGTGTACGGATGTTGTAGTGCTGTCTCGTTTCCTTGAGGGAAAATTTTAGGCCCTTTCCCTTCACACTCTGTTTCAAGGGCCAAGGGGAAGAGGTAGGGGTAAATAAATAGAATCTGGATTGGGCCTAAATCAAGCAGTGTATGAAATCAAAACAACATCAAAAACATTTGTAATGCTAATAGTGTGATAGTAAATTCTATTATTATTATTAATAAAATGCTATTATTTTTTTACTGTATGCTTATAAATAATACAAAATTTAAAGAGGAAAATAATCAAGAAAAACCAAACGTTTCTAAAAAAAAATTTTATTTAGTAGCTTATAAATTTTTTCCAATATTTTGGTTAAATTTATTGAAATGTATTATTCCTTATTAGATGTTTGGTGACAAAAATATTATTTAAATAAATATATCTGTTTAATAAATCTGTTTTGTTCAAATGCACCAAAATATATTACGTATATTTACTGATAAATAAAAAAAATATGTAATTTTCAAAATAGGGTGTACTCAATTTCGCTGAATACTGTATATACTGTATATAATTTACTCAGGCTATCTCAGATGTGACTGTTTTTTTTTCAGTTGAACATTATAGATGTTGTGGTCCTCTGTGATTCATTAAATGCAATTAAATTTCTAACAGCACTTTGAGTTAAAAACAGAAACAGGCAACAAAATTAACCCCTGTAGCTCCTGATAATACTTTGAGGTCTTATAATACGAGCAAGAAACTAAGTATTAGTTACAACATTATTACCTTAATCAAAAGCCCCAATTTAACGGTCATGAGACCATTCACAATTGTATGGAGCACAACCTTCTAGTTTATTCATTTTATTTGTTTGTTTTGTTTGCAAATCAGCTAAAATCAGCAAATAATATTGTTTTTAATACTTGACGGAAGAAAATGTTGCTTACAATGTAGTTGGTCTGAGAAAATAATAAAAACTGCTTAAACTATAACAACCCTGGTATTTATGCATAACATGTTTGTCATTGTTAAAAAAGTAAAAATGCTGTAATCCTCACTTCACTAAGCACCGCAGCTGGAATCCTAATCTTGATTATTTTCTTTAGATTTATCCTGCAGTCCTAAAAACGAGTGCTCGTCATATAATGTTTCAACTTTACATCTCCTAGAGCTTTCAAATCACTCCGTCATATGCAAATACATCACCAGATATGGCTTCAATTATATAACCCAGAACAAAAGCACCATCATGCTGCAGTTGTGCTGTTTTACTGTGTGAAAGCGTGCGACTGTACTGTTTCATTCCTATGGGGGCGGCGAACAACAAAATGTTTGCCTTTCTCTCTCGATGACAAGCTGGAACAAGCATGCCGTTCTTTCTCATACAATACAAATGCCTTCACACAACAGCTTGGCCCCAGTCACAACTATAAAAAAAAGTCCAGCTTGCTAGCCAAAAGGGAACTAATATCACTGATATGTGCGTGGAAAGCACAAGAAAGACAGCTGGGCCGAGCACAGCCCGAGCAGGAGTATTAAATTAGAGCCACACGGTCTCCGTCTGGTTCAAGGAAATGACCAAGCGGCCTTTCAAAACATCCCTCTTGGCGGCTCGGAGCACAAACCCTCCTTCCCTGATTGGTAAAAGGTTTTCGGGAGCGTTTGGAGGGCTCAGTCGAGATGCTATCACATGGTAAGTGCTGGTAATGGGCTTCCAACTGTTTGTTTGAAGAGCTCTGATAATGACAGGGATCAACTGATAGCGGCTTCTGCACGTAAGGCTCCCACGCGGAGACTCGCACACAGTGACTGGCGTCCGGCCCCATGTGCACAGCTGCTTTACATATTCAACCGCTGAGCTCCGCAGATGGACATTTCACCAGCAAAAGCTGGGAGAAGGAAAGTGAAACTTCTTTGGTTAAAAACATTGAGGGTAAAAAAAGGCAAAACTGAATTCCCATGCTGGACCAAGCACACTTATTAGTGCATGCAATAGGGCTATGCACGATAATGTGAAAAAATTGACATTGCAATATTTCGTTTTTCTGCAACATATAGATTGTTTTCGATCACGTGGTTCTGGTGACGCACGAAATTCAGATGGAGAGCAGGAAGTAAAAAATGGAATGGGAGACAGATTTTTTCGATTTATACCATATTTCAAAGGAGATATAAAAAGAAAATAACAACATATATTGGGTATGATCCTTATATCATGAACTAAAATACTGAACTAAAATGTATTTGCCTGTCATTGAGACGGTATACACTGTTTAAGCTATTACGTTACATGAAAAAATAAATACTATAGTGTTTGGAAACAGACTACAGATAATAACTTGAAATAAACTGTCGTAGTAATTATATTGTGGCTGTGGTACAACACAACTGTAGTAATAAACTAATTATTCAACAGGCTTCAGTTTTCTATGCTATAATTACACCATCACAATGCAACACAGTTATCTATTACAGTTTATCGGTTTACTATGCTACGGTATTCTGTAGCGTTCATTAACAGTTGTACACATTATACACTTTATATGTGTTTCGAAACCATATTTATTATTATAAATTACTATAGTCCCCCCCCCCTCCCATGCGGATATCTTTCAGACATCACGAAATAACAGATGAAAGCATACAAAAGTGTGGACGCATAATCTACATTATTATTGATGTATTTTTTAAAGGGCACCTATGGTGAAATATCTACTTTTTAAGCTGTTTGGACAGACATATGTGTATGCATGGTGTATAGACCGTCACATTGGGGTGATATAAACACACCCAGTCCTTTTTTTTCAATTTAACAACATAAAAACGGTGGACCAATTGGAGCGTTTTTCAGACCGACCGCAACTTGACGTAGGAGTGCGGTCCCCCCGCCCACCGAATTGATTGACAGCTGCGTATTAACATGTCTCCGTAGTAACATGTGTAATCATATCAAACAGACACAGAACCAGGACGTGAGCAAACTAAGCAACCCTAAATAAAAGGTCTGTTCAGTTTGCTAGGATCATCAATCATCATCAAATGTAATCAAGAGTGAGTTTTACAAGTTTAAAATGTTTTAAAACAGTGCATGTGTGTAATGAATTACAGCGATTTATTTCAGATTTACTTCATCAACACAGCCGCGTGTCAGAACAATCATAAAAGACGCTTCAATCCCGGTTTGTGGACGTTAAATCAGGTTTATTTTGTACATTAACATAACAGATATCCATACAGCAGTGGAGATTAACCTGCATCCTATCACATTTGCGTGCAAAAACAGTGCAAAGCTAAACGCGCGCTGTCTGTGTGTGCCTGTCAGCGCTGTGTATGTGTGTGTGTGTGTGTGTGTGCGTGAACTTTGTAACGACATTGTGTGTGACTCATCCTGCAACTCCACAACATGCATCAAATACTCATTGGTAAAGCTCTTACTTGTTGTTAAAACAAGTAAGCGTTACGGTTGTTTATTTCACCAAAATGCTAGTAAAGACTTGGATTAATGCAAAACAAGATGGTAATTTCATTACAGCAATTACATGGCAGGACACGTTATTTTTAATAAGATTGAACACATTAACATATTTCTACACATAGCTAGGCCTGTATATAATATTTATTGGTGCAGTCAAACGAATTATCGCGTTCAAAAAAAGTTTGTACACATGAATGTATTGAATGAATGTTTATTACAAGCTGCATTTTCTTCTGTTTTTAGCCAGTTTCTTGAAATTTCCCCTGTTATGAGCAAAAACTTTTGAAAGTTTATAAAAGCTATTCGACATTTCTTATATTGGCCGATTTAAACAATTATAAACAACATAAACAGAAATATTTGGATGTTCTAAGAATCACTTCCTTTACTTTCATATGAGTCTCATGCGTCATCAATGACGTCATGTGAAAACAACCTATAGACCAATTACTAGTTTGTAAACATTCAGGATGCGCGAGCAGGGAGATGGCGGAAAAAAAAAAAAAACAGGAGCACTAGCACTTACAGTGAGGGAATGGCATCCGATGTGGTACAAAGTTTGTTGTTGTCTTAGAAATAAGACATATTAATTACATATTATATATAGTATTCACATAATGCTTTCAGCGTATTATAACAGCTTGTCACCCAGTGATAAGCACAGTGATTCGGAAAAATTTACGTTAAAGTCAGCGGCGTTCATCTGACAGGTACATTTGCGATAGCACCCTCCCAGTGGATATTGAATAAGACTAAATGACCAAGCATCCAGCCCCAAATATACAAACTCATTGAAGCTCCAAGGGATTTTACAAGAGAGAAGGTCTACAAGTGTTTGGATGTGTTCTGTGTAATCATGTGCAAGAATGTTCCCAGATTCAAAACTATGTAGTGCTAAAAACCGAGGTTCTGCTGAGCCAAAGACAAGGAAAAAAAGACAGAGCTAACGTTATACAAGGCCTGGGTAATCATCAACAGCAAAACTGCATTCTGACAGCGAACTACAGCTGTACGGCAGGCCAAGGGTATGTGAACTTACACATAAAGGTAAAGTTGGTTTTATATTTGCACATTCAGACTTTCTCCTTAATAATATAATTTCATAAATGTATTATTTGCAAACTCTAAATAGCGAAATCACATTAGCAGCCAATGACTATCAAAGTACAACATTGTTCACAATCAAATAAACAGTGTTCATGTTGTTTTCAAGTCACACTTGCAGGTTATTTCAGACCGAATACTCAAAGTGCCGTGGTAAACAATATAGGGAGTGTGTCACAAGTTGTCACTGAATGAATGTGTGAATATAAAACCAACTTTAATAACTTACACTTTCACGTTTCATTTTTAGCATTCAGTGTCCACAGTTTAATTAACCATATGTAACTGTTTTGCCGAAATCATTGCTGCAATCAAAAACGAGTAATGCGTATGATTCAGCATAGCTTGAACTTACCTGATATAACATGAGAACTGCAGAGTCAAGCATTTATAATTAGGTTGTCACTTCATTTAGCTCCCTTTTAGCCAAAGACGTCTGCAGTCAGGATTGAAAGCAGTGTGGTGTATGGTAAAAGTTGAGTTTTCGAATCTATTTTTCGAATTTGGCATCCTACTGCAAAACACGAAATGTTAGCTATTTGCAGCCGGTCTTTTTTTGCAACCGGGGTCCCGTGTGACATCATGTGTGACGTAGGTTGGTAATTCGTCTCTATAGTGTTTAGCGTAAATGAGTACACCCTAGGGCTGCGCATTATTTGAAATCTTTGACATTGCGATATTTTGTTTTTCGGCCTGAACAGCTCTATTCGTAAAATATTAATTAATTTATTCATTTATTTAATCATTCACAAAATGTACTGAATTCAAGATAAAAATGAAATGTACAGTGTTTTATGGTTTTCTGGGGAGTCTAAAAATATTCAGGTAATGAAATTGAAAAATCTACTTATGTAAAATAACACTATAGTCCTCAATGTATGAATAATCCAGTACAATTCATCTTCATTAAAGTTACAAATGGCACAATTGCTTGTGGCTGAATACTTACTCATAGACATTAAAAACACTTGCAAATGACAAACTTTTACTTCATTGTAGTTGTAGACTTCTCATATCTCATGTGTTCTGATCTGTGGCTCTTGGTCAACTATAATCCCAACATTACACATTCTGCGATGTGACTATTGCGTATGCGCACATATCAATGCTGAAATGATATATTGTGCAGCCCCAGTACACTCCCTTTTGACAATGAGTATTTTTATCCATTTCTCAGTGAATATAGTAGACATTATACAGTTGAAGTCACAATTATTAGCCCTCCTGTGAATTTTATTTTCCTTTTCAAATGTTTCCAAAATTATGTTTAACAGAGAAGGGAATCTTTCACAGTATTTCCAATAATATTTTTTCTTCCAGAGAAAGTCTTATTTCTTTTATTTCGGCTAGAATGAAAGCAGTTTTAAGGCCGATATTATTAGCCCCCTTAAGCAATGTTTTTTTTTCAATTGTCTACAGAAATGTAGCTTTTAGCGCTAGTTCTACCAGAAAGACATGATGTCACGTCACTCATCACAATCAGTTCCAACCAATAGCCACGAGACACAAGGAATATATAAGCTGTCCATTCATTTCATTCATTTGATTGCAGATACTGATGCGGACGTTCACCCACCATCCTCCCCACAACTACCAGGTTGGCCCTGTCAAGGGGGTTAAGCTCCGCCACTGCCTTCATCCTCAGCAGACATAGCTGGATCTACAAACTTTTAATTTAAGCTACAGACGGGGCATCCGCCAAAGAAATCCTATGTTTTGTTAAATCATGCTTTTTTGTCAAACAATACTCATCAAATAAACGTAATTCAATATCATATTTATCTCCCTGGCCTTTCTGTAGAACCATCACTTTACAACCACTTGCCTAATTTACCCTAGCTTGCATAATTGACCTAATTTTCTAGTTAAGCCTTTAAATGTCACTTTAAGCTGTATAGAAGTGTCTTGAAAAATATCTAGTCAAATATTATGTACTGTCATCATGGCAAAGATAAAATAAATCAGTTATTAGAGATGAGTTATTAAAATTATTATGCTTAGAAATGTGTTAGAAAATGTTCTCTCCGTTAAACAGAAATTGGGGTAAAAAATAAACAGCAGTGGTAATAATTCAGGAGGATTATTCATTCTGGCTTCATCTGTATATAGGTGCAACAGTTGTATTCATTAAAATATGATTTTGCTCACCTAACATCTTTAAGAACAGAAAGGTTGTACATTTAAATTTTCCCTAACATATTAGATTGGGTTTTCTAATATACTGTATGTTTGAAGCTGATTGCATAATTTACATAATCTTTTTTGCTGCCAATGCTAAGGTACTTATTCTGTTAATTTTAGTATATTTTATATTTATCTTGAACCATTATATAACCTCATGATTTTTTAAATACACATTTCTTACGTCTTGAAATTATTGATAATCTTACTGCTTATTTTATTTATAGCCTGGATTTGTTTTGGTGGTATACACAATTTTATGATGTATTTATTTAACAGTATTTTTTATTGATTTATTTTGATGTGTATCTGCAAAGTTTATTGTTTGTTCATCCAGGAATTTTGTTCATCAGTATATTTTACCAGGTTTTCCAAAACAAAGATTTATTCATTCATTATTTTCTTTTCTTTTCGGCTTAGTCCCTTTATTAATCTGGGGTCAGTGGAATGAACAGTGGAATGAACACCAACATATCCAGCACATGTTTTACACAGCTGATGCCTTTCCAGCTGCATCCCATCACTGGGAAACATCCATACACACTCAATTACACATATACATTATGGTCATTTTTAGCTTACCCAATTCACCTATACCACGTCTTTGGACTGTGGGGGAAACCGGAGCACTTGGAGGAAACCCACGCGAACACGGGGCGAACATGCAAACTCCACACAGATATGCCAACTGACCCAGCCGAGACTCGAACCAGCGACCTTCTTGCTGTGAGACTAATCTAATGTACATATGCAAATATAGTATTGAATAGCATTTTACAGAAAAAATTCTGTAAGATCTGTAAATCCCTACTTTATGCTGGGCACTATATATTGTGATATGAATACAATTTTACCAGATGGCTTAAATGGCTCTGTTTGGAAAAATACATTAATTTCGACTGATTGTGATTATTCTGTAGGAGAATGAATAAAACATTAAATATAAACGACAAGCATAGACAAATACAATAGAGCAAAGATAAAAGTGAAATAAACAATCTTTATCATTTTCTGCATTGTCGAACAGCATTCATGCACAGAAACTGAACGATTAAAGTGTAACTTAACACTATTCTTCAAATAATTCTGTTAAAATTCATCTTTATTAAATTTACAAATGGTACACATTCTTATGTCCGATTGCTTAAAACTCCCCTGAAATGCTCACAGACTCACAGACCTTGAAAAACACATGCAAATGCTAATTTTTAACTCTATTATGGTTAAACTTTGCAATTCCTCATGTGTTTTGAACTGTGGCTCCTGCTTTACTATAATAACGTCTTAACATTTCAATGTTATTATTGCAGATTTGCAAATAGCAAAATCGATGCTGAAATGATATATTGAGCAGCCCTATGCAATGTATTTTCAAAAGCGAGTAGTCAGTGCGTTCCTGCACGACTAGACACCTAATTAATCTTAAGGAAGACCTGTATAATTAGGCTGGTTTCACCTGACACCAAACGGATACCTGACACTGACCCTGACGAACTGCACACACTGTTATTAGCATGACAAAATGCTGACAAGAACAATTGACAGTTTTGTAAGTTTTGCAACACAGTGCAGTGAAATGAAATAATAAAACTGGAACACTTAGCAGAAGTGTATGTGGCAGCTTTATTATTTTTGCATATAATAAATGTATAATATAAAAGTTTTCAGTGCAATCCAATGAAATGTAACGGAATGCAATAAAATAAAAAGCTGCTTCAGAGTTTTGCTGTGTGGCTCAGAGTTTTAGTGTTTTATTATATTTTCATTTTTAAGGCTTGCAATGGACTGTGAAACAAAACAAAACAAAATAACAAAATTAAAATATAATATGTATAAAGTGTAAAAAGCTGTCCGTTTTATTTGTTATTAAATAAAAATAAACTATAATTTAATTTTAAAATTAATTTAAAATTAACAAAAAAAACTAAATACAATTTTAAATAAATTAAATTTGTAAATAAATAATTTATAATATTTATTTTTTTATATTATATTTGTATTTTTAAGATGTGCAATGGACTGTAAAATAAAATAAAATAATTGCTGCTGAGTTTTTATTTTATTTATTTTCTTATTTTTTTATATTTGCCTTTTTAAGTTTTGCAAAAGACTGCTGAGAAAAATCAAAACAGTTTTTTAATGTTTGTAATGCTATATTATGCTATAAATAAAAAACACTAATAAAATAAAATAAAAAATAACATTAAATAAAATGAAATAGGACAGACGTGTCTTCGCTGAGGTCCAGCTACTGCGCCTAGACTGCAGCTCTGCACAAGACGTTTGGCCATAGGAGAAATGGTCGTGCCCAACTGAGCCTGGTTTCTCTCGAGGTTTTTTTTAATTCTTCACTTTCGCCAATTGGTGAATTTTTTCCTTGCCACTGTCGCCACTGGCTTGCATGGTTCAGGATCTGTAGAGCTGCGCATCGATGGAATTGCTCTTCAGTGTTTGGACTCTCAGTAGTGATTATTAAACCACACTAAACTGAGCTAAACTAAACTGAACTTAAACACTGAAAACTGAACTGACACTGTTTCAATTCACTATAAACTTCCATGTGAAGCTGCTCTGACACAATCTACATTGTATGAGCGCTATACAAATAAAGATGAATTGAATTGAATTGAATTAAAAGTTTTGCAAAAGACTGCTAGACAAAATCAAAACTTTTTAAAAAATTCTTTACGCTATAATTGCATTTTTAAAATGTATTAATTTGTATTTTTAGCTTACTAACTGGTTTAATATACTAAAAGTGTTACTTTTTATTAGTTCACTTGTAGAGATTTCAGGTTGATAAAAAAAAAATTACATGATGAAATAATTCGGAATGTAACCCCAAGAACCTGTGGTCCAAAACTGCCACTGGTTAAATACATCCCTCACATTCATCACCGAGTTCCTACAATAAATATAAATTAAAATTGAGAGGTGTCAAATAAAAATTCCTTTCAACAACAAAAAAGAGAGAGAAATAAATAATAGTGTCAGCTGTCAAAGTGTGAAACGAGCATTTTTAGGAGTTCTGTGCCAAGTGCACATCTCTGGAAGCTGCTTAAACCTGTCAGTAAATCTGCTTGAACACATCTATCGGAAAGTTGTCCAAAGCATGACTGTGTTTCTCTGGGAAATTACACACACCGGTCCAGGGAAGAATGCAGGACTAACTATGCAGACGCACTCAAACACAGGGCCTTCAGTATGTTGGGCCTTTATGAGCTGGGAATTTTTGCAGTCTAGCCGACAGACCGCTTTGACAACAATGAAGAGGCCTGTTAAACCAACTCCTGCAAAAAAGCAAAAACAGCACAGGCCGATTGCTGGTGCGCCTTTGTTTCCCCTCGTCTCAGAGCCAGGGATGAGAATGGCCCAGTAAAACAACTTGTGACATGCCTGTCTAAAAAGAATGTCAAACGGCGTCCCCGAAAGCAAATTAGGGCCTCTGTGGGTTCGACTCTTTACCCAATTCCTGGCATTGCCGAGGGCCCGATGCGCTTTTGGATATGCATACAGCCGGAGAAAAAACAAATTTTTTCCAATTTAAAAGTCAACGTGAATTTGTTTTTTTTAAACGAATCAATTCATCAGTTTCAGGAGAAGGGAAAAAATAGTGTAGGACTTTTTGAGCTATTAAACGTGAATGTTAGATAGTTCTGGAACAAATTAGGAGATACAGTTATACATGGATTTCCATTAATAAGTATGTTTAAGTAAATATTTTAAGTAAAGAAAATATTTTAAGTAAATATTTTTTTTTACTGATAATTAGAAATACTAAAAAAGTGTCTTTAAACTTATAAAAATAAACAAATCATCAATTAAGAGCCAAAAAATTACAGAAAGTGACAATACGTTGATATAAAATATTACGTTTTCAGACGTTAATTATTTTGTTTTATTTGGTAAAAAATTAGATGACAATTTATACAAATTAGATATCCTTAAAAATGCCATAAAATATTTTTTTTGCATAAATAACAATGTTTGCAAAGGTATATTTTCAGTGTCATTACATCAGTAGTCTTCACTGTTACATAATAATTCAGAAAAAAGAAAACAATCTGTCAGTGGGGTGGTGCCCTTTTCAAAGGGTGCAAACCTAATGGGTCCATATTGATACCTTAAAAGTACATATTAATACTTTTAGAAATATGTTTCTAGGTTCTAATATGTACCTTTAATGTACAAATATAAAGTCTTTAAATTCTGCATGACTAATTTGCAATTGAAATGAAATAAGTAAGGGCTTATTTTTCTCTTCATGTTTCACTTGCAGCAAACTGACGGTTCGATGGGGATTGTTAAACATATTTTAACTAAGCCTTCAACTTGACATGATCAGAGAAGGACTGCCATTCCAGAGTCAAAGCACATGGCGAGATTTTAATGGAAGATTATGAATTGTTTTTCAGTGAATTAATTAATTCATTATTTATGTTATACAAGACTGTGACATTTTAAATTTGGATTTCATGTGGACTTTTGAGTGCGATTTAATGCTCAGCAATTATTAATTAGTATTGGTGAAGTCTATTATTATCATTGTTGACCTAATTGATGTCATCAAAAACAGGAAAACACTTATAACCAGTGTTGGGGGTAACGCATTACAAGTAACACGAGTTACGTAATAATATTTCATTTTAAGGTATAATGAGTGGAGTAATGCATTACTTAAAAAATTAAGCAATAATATTTAAGTGAAAATATTTATGTGAGTTACGCTTATTTTAATTTAATGGCTTTTAAAAAATAAATTGCAGAATTAAAATAAACAGTCACATTGAATCACACTCAGTGAGAGAATGCACTCCCCGCAGGAACAATCAGAAATGAAGGTAGCAGGCCAGAGCCTTACATTTCTTACAAAAAGAGGATTGTCTCATTGAACAGTGATTTTACTTCACTAATAACACAAAAATTGCAAAAGTAGCAAACACGTTGCTTTAAACTTTCAATAATCTGTATATTCAGCATGTATAGCTCTGGGGTCAGGACATTCTCAGAAGATAACATTATCTTACATAATTATTTTTTATGTGTTTTTTTTAAGGTAAATGGAGGTGTAGGCTATACAGTGTATTGTTAATTGTAGAGCTCCTCTATTAACAAAAAGAAGGAAAAAAAAGTAAAATCTGAAAGACATCAAGCCTCAGCCATGAAGGTAAGAAAAAGTAACTCAAAAGTAACGTAACGGATTACTTATCATTAAAAGTAACTAAGTGATACAAGTACAGTATTTCCTTTTGGTTGAGTAACTCAATATTGTAATGCATTACTTTCAAAAGTAACTTTCCCCAACACTGATTATAACATTTTATACACGATCAAACAAACATTTGACTTTAATGATATCAAAACCAGGGGCGTCGCCAGACCCCATTTACTAGGGCAAGTGCGCCAGTAAATGCTTTGAGATACAATCTACTTTATATGCAAGTGTATTTATTAAGAGAATAAAGAATATCCCAGAATAAAGACAATATTCTCTATGGGCAACCAAACCATCGCTGGTGAAAGCAATGTAGATTAATCAAAAAACAAACTGATACCCATGCACCGGTCCTGCTTGATGCTGACGCGCTGCTCTGCTCCTGGTGTAAGTCCCGGTTATGAACATGCATGACGAAAAAATAGCCGCGCTGCTCACACCCCGCTCATGCATTGTGAAACTGGTGTAACAGTCTTTTGTGGAGGTGTCAGCACGCAGTGAGTTTTGCAAGTAGATAGACTTTTTGTATTAAGCAAAAAGGAGTGATGATGAGTCAGTCTTAATAAATCTAATTCTCGGCCATGAGTCGGGTCTAAGACAACACACAACAGATAATTCTATAAAACATCTTTTTTTGTATTCTAATAAATTGTTTATAGAATTTAATTCTAATGAAATTAATATTCATGCAAAAGATTTCTTAAATTATCTTAGCATCACTCCAGTTGTGTCTTTAGATTGTTTTCCAGGAACATTTAGGATTCCTTTCTGTTATTTATTTAGAATATTAATTGTATAATAACAATAATACTGTTATTTATTTATTTATTTGTTTATTTATTTATAATTATATATAATTTTTTTGTTTTATTAAATATATTTAAATATAATTTATATATATAATATATACATACATACATACATACATACATACAGCTTAAAGTGACATTTAAAGGCTTAACTAGGTTAATTAGGTTAACTATGCAGGTTAGTGTAATTAGGCAAGTTATTGTATAACGATGATTTGTTCTGTAGACTATCGACAAAAAAATTGCTTAAAGGGCTAATAATTTTGACCTTAAAATGGTTCTTAAAAAATTAAAAACTTTTATTCTAGCCTAAATAAAACAAATAAAAAAAATT